>OZ004699.1:34087985-34504985 GCA_963924545.1 Pogonocherus hispidulus
TTGACGTTCAGACGTAATAAAGCTATAATAATAATAATAATAATAAATCTTTATTAATCCTTTAGACATATAAATGTATAAAACAAGTCACAGTTACGTGTTAAAATCACAAAGTAAGTTTAACAAGCAACAGAAAACAGATTTACACTAAATTGTCATTAAAAAAATTCATCTACACTACAACAAGCCTTCTCTAGGAGTAACATTTTTACTTTGCCTTTAAAAGTAGTTTCACTTAAAATTTTATATTGAAGCGGTAAGTGGTTATAGAATTTTATGCCCATATACAACGGGAATTTCTCAAATTTTTTTGTCCTGTGCTTAGGAAGAGATAACATTTCGCAGTGCCTGGTTTGATAGCCGTGATTGAAATAATTTTTCTTTCAATTTTTTAGTTCTTTTCTTATGTGTAGAACATAAGATGAACATCCTTGGGATGTCTTCTGCTATCTGGTATGGCTGACTATATAATAGATATTTTAAAACACATGATGACCCTAACCTTTGACTGGTTTATTAACTCAATGCTCTAACCTTTGACTATATAACTAACTCAATGCCCTAACCCCTTAAAATTCGTAAATATCGAACTGATTGTCGGTCTCAAGTCGCCAAACTTCGCATCATGTGCGAAATCGACGTGCTAATATTTGGTTTAGGTCAAGGAGTCGCGGTCCGGACGGAACGTGGGAGTGCAACCCGCTCTGCTTGCGGCATAGCCGGTAAATCTATGCACCCTCTGTGTGACTCGACTACGCACTCTTTACGCTTTGCTGCCTGCGACCCCTCGCATTACGCAGCATAATTCCCCGCCACCGGCTCGATATGCGGATCTTAGTTTAAAATTGTCTTTCGGCTCCCGTAAGGCAAGGCAGCGTCGAGACGAGACAAACAATACCCTTAATGTGCAAGGCGAGATCTGGCAAACCTTTGACATATCTGTTCAATTTAGGAATATGTCTACCAACAATAATGGGTGCATGTACAAGGTGCATCATAAGAAGGAATCACATTTCACTGACAAGTTAAGTGAAACTAAATATACTGATAAAACAAGTGAGCACCTTCACCGGCAGCCTTCCAACTTCCCTTATATAGTTCTTCATCTCCTAGATGAAGAAGTTTGGACTATAGATAAACCGAAAATACCACGAGCTCTAAGATCCGAGAAGAATATAACTACTATAAACCAATATAACTCTTCAAACTGAGCAAGCGAGATCGATGAAGATTAATGCTGGGGCGTAAACGAGGTCAATGCGATAGTGGATCATGAAGTAATATGGTGGGGCAAACATCAGCCACTGCACGCCAGATCGCTGTGTTAAGATGGGTATACATTTGCAAACCGAACGGTTCGCGAGCCGCTTGTGAACCGCTTGTTCGCATGATTGGGACGTGGCTTAGTGTGCCGAACGAACGGCCTTTGAACCGTTCGTGGCGATCCGACGCCTGTCCGTTTTTCTGGCGAACACAAAGGCGTTCTCAGTTCACAGTGGGACGGAGTCGTGTACAGTTTGCTGTTTTTCTTCTGCTCGCGAACCTATCGTCTCCATCGTCTACTTTTTAAATTATGGAATGGTCAGAGGAAGGCGTATTGAAATTGATATGTATTTACAAAACCAAAGCTTTACTCTGGGATCCTAAACACAAAAACCATTTCAAAAAAAACTTTAAAGAATATACCTGGAGGGCAATAGGTGCTGAGATGAATATATGTCGGGACAAATGCAGTGGCGGCTAGTCATAATGGGCACAAGGGCACGTGCCCTATGCGTAAGCACATAAGACTTGTGAATGTTGTGATATTTTATAAACTTTTATAATTATTATAATTTGGTGGATTTTTTTATTAATTTTTCATCATGAATATTGAATCATTTGGTGCATACATATCCGTCTAGCGTCTAGACCGCTTCACGCTTCACCGTCTGTGTAATCCGTGTGTCCACTGGGCTGGGCACGGCCGCTGTGTGCCTGTTCTTTTTTCTTTTGTATTTGCATGCGCAAGAAAAGGATACACAGCTTCTATTTTTCCAGCGCGTCTTTTCTAATGCGTTCTGTTACGTCATTGAATGGGCGCTGCCGTGTCGACCAGACGGTATAGAGTACAGATACTTTTCAATCAGTTACAGGGGAGGCAGTTAGACTCTAACAGTATTATCTAGATGATAATACTGTTAGAAGTAATTTAGACTCGTTTACAGCTGCTATACAATGTCTAAGAAATAATACAGAAGAATTAATAAATAATGCTGACATTTTAACAGAACATTCCGAGGAACATTCTGTGGATAATTTAAGAAAAAAGAGAAAAGTTACTGTAGGAGACTCAAAGGTAATTCAGTGCAAAGAAATATGTGACATCATATTAATGAACGTACGTGAGAGATTTCAATTTACTGATTTTTTAACTATAGCCAATTTGTTTGAAAAGGAGAAATGTAACAACTATAGAATAGTTTTTCCTCTAGTATTAAAACAGTGTGTCCCTTATTTCCAAAGATCATTACAAAATTAAAAAATGAGCTGTATATAATATATTCTAGAGATGATTTCATACAACATAGTGGTGCGGTTGCTTTATTACAAATGTTAAATAAAAATAATTTACTTACGACGTTTTCGGAATCGGTTGAACTATTAACTATATTGTGCACAATTCCTATGACTACAGTCGAAAGTGAACGTGTGATGTGAAATATGGTAAATAATTTTTCCATATTTCTGTCAATCGCATCAAAAAAGGGGATATTTGCCTAACGAAACCTATTTCTTCAAGCAAATATTTTTGCTCTACGAATTTCTAATTTTTAATTTTAAGGTGTTTGACCTTGAAAATGCAAAATTTTCGCCTACGGCGCATTTTTTCCCCTGTGCCCCCCATTTCCAAATTTCACCAGCCGCCACTAGACAAATGTAAGAAGAAAATGATATATTTGCTGGCTTCTTTTAGCGGCGTGAGAAAACCAAAGTAAGAAGAAGTAGGTAAGGGAACAGGAAAAGGTAGATTCTAAACTATACTGAGTACGTCTATAAAATATCTGGAATTTTTCGCTTTCCTGTTTTACTTGTTTACGTTTCAACAAGTTATTCGTTTTCTGTATAATAACGTTAAAACTCTGCTGACATCAATAATTACTTTTATCACAATTTTCTTAAAATGATAGCAATGACTGAGGTGATCCGCCGTTCGTTCCTTTCCCATGGATCGTTGGAAGTTCGTTGAAAGCATAATTTCAACGAACGGTTTACGAGCGGTTCACAAGCGGCTCGCGAACCGTTCGGTTCGCAAATGCATACCCGCCTTTAGATCTTGGCTTATTTTGCTCCTCTTCTGGACCAACTGTCTATCTGATTTTCTCCTTTACCCAGCCATCTATCTTTTTATAAGTGGTTTTTTAATTTATTTTGAACTCCATAAAAACAACTGTTGAGTTATTATTTCAGCCAGATATAATGACTACCACTACACACTATGTATCAAATGAAACTATAGATATAGCATTCAACAAGAGGTACATTAGATAAGCGAAAACAGATCACTGAACTACCTTTATAATTTTGAAATTCAGTCCTTAAAACATCAATAGAAAATGTAAACAAGACACGAGCTAATTTTGATATATGTAGAAACAGCGACATCTGATTTGTGTTATTCTTTGTTAGTAAATAACATCAACCACTTATAGCTATAATAGGTATGTTATAATTATTCAAATTTAAGAAAAAAATTACGACTACCACCATATACCATATTATATAAAAAATGGTGGGTATTTCTACACCTACAAATATGTATTTTTGCTGATAAGAATTTTCATGTTAAAAACCCTGGCTTCTGGTATCAGTTTTATCGATTTGCCACGTGACTCGCTGTAATGTATCGCTAACGACTAGTCGTTACACGGGTTTTTACTGAAAAAAAAAAATCATTTTTCATACGAGTGGACGATTTGTTGAAGAGGGTGGCACAACTTCAATATGAGGGACCGTTTAAAATCGTAATGTGCAATAATCTGTACTCTGGCACGTGCTCTACGCGTGGCACGCGTTTTGACTATATTGCTAGAGTCTCTCAACCAAAAAACTTATTACGTTATTAAAGCTGGAGTCTCAAAGAATATGGACCAGAGTCCAAATGCACGAAAGCTTAACATAGTTGATATTTGAATTAGCGGATAATTCACAACGTAATTTATTTTGTTTCTATTATTGAATATATTGTAATAAATGTGCTATTACTAAATTATTAAGTTTCTACAATTACATTATATACGCGATTCATTTTAAGATCGTAGCGCCAAAACGGCAGTAACCTATACTAACCTATGGGCCACTGACACTGACGTTTGAAGTTGTATTCATCAAAGATCGTATCGAGAACTTTAAACCAGGTAAAAAGCTTGTAAAACTATTTTGAAAGGGGTAAGTAGTGATATAAAATTAAAATAGATTTCAATATTTTTCGAGCGTTCAATCTGAAAATGAAACAACCTCAAAATATGTCAAATTCTTTATTGACATACGGCATACATACCTTTATGGAAATAGTCATTCTTAGAGAAAGGTAGAGAGCACACACTCTACTTTGCGTTCTTTAGCTTCTTTATCAATACTTGTCTTCTGTAACTCTTTAATGCCCGACTTATAGTTTCCAGGATAGCTCCAGATTTTCCCGCTTTTGGAAAAGTATGAAACTGATCTCGGGGTTTTTCTTTGTCCAAGGGGAACAATGACGCTCACAACAATAATGATTCATATCTAATCAAAGCAATTAACTAATATAACAACGGATATTTCAAAATTCACAATAGACATACATACGCAAAACTGAACCAAAGGCACATGCGTTAGTTGTGCGTGCCGCCAGTAGGTAGCGTATTGCCTTAGCAAGAATCGCGTATATAAAACTTATTTTGGGATATAAGTTTATTCCAAAAATCTACTAAGGGTGCGTTTGCACTCCCTTCAGTGTAAACTTAGACAACCGAAACATAGATGTCGCACTGAATATACAATCGGCCAAACAAATTGTAATATTTTTTAGAAAATCGTACTAGTCGACTGCAATTTAGGGATTTTTATGTTGCACGTTATTAAATTTAGTCAATATGTCCCATTATTAAATTTATAATTTCCAACGAATAACTAGGCCAACCGAATTTCCGATGCCGTGATAAAGTGACCTTATAAGTTATATCTAAGTTACTTCTACCAGATAAATATTTAACAAGTAGGTATATTTTAAATACTTATTAAATTCTACCCTCTTTAGCTTACGATTGTTTCCACCACAAAAAAAACAAGTGCGTATAGTCGTAAAGTGGTTCACATAGAATTTCAATGTGTTTTGTTTAAACGAAATCGATAGCATGGAACCGAAGGACTGTCGGAGGTTGAACCTACTGACGGACCGACAGACGTCAAACGTCAAAGCCAAGGCCACCTTGCTTTGGGAATCAAACTGCCTGGAATTACATTATGTAATTATGCCTCGAACAGAGACCGAGACATGTTACGCGGCTACCGAAAAGGAGCTAGAGGGAGAAAAATAAATGCGTCCATAAGGGGTTTCATATCTGAGTTTTCAGCGTTATTGCTACCGGCTGACAATGCTCAGATGAAAAAGGTCACAATGGGTATCGTGGGGTGACAGTCAATGAAATGGTCTCCTGCCGGTTTCTTTTAAACATACGTGACCTGCACCATTGACAGCGAGCTTCGACAGCGCGACTAATAATGGATAAGGTACTTGCAATCAAGAGCATGTTGATTGTTTAGATTTTAATTTTGAAATACCGATGTAATCTCGATGAGAACGTTTAGGGTCTCATGAGGCACGGAGGGCGATGTCGAATCGAGGAGTTCCTTTGTGTTTTACATTAAAAACTAACTCAGAATTCCTCAGTTCTTGTAGTCCTCAGTAGTTAATAGGAGGACCTGTAGTGTCCATCTATTTTTATTTAATATTTGCTCAATGATGAACTTTACTGATGTTCTATAAAAAATAATTAATAATCTAGTATTAAATATAGTGTATAATATATAATACTAGTTTATATTTTCACATAATGTTATACAGGGAATCCGGGAATGAAGCGTAAAAAATTCAGCGGAGGGGGGGGGGCGTTGATTCTACAAGAGAAATTAGTGTCCCAAGTTCCTATAACAGTTTTTCGGAAACTCAAAAATAACGGAGCTACAGGGCTTTGAAGTTCACATAAAATTATCTTTCAAAATTATTTCCATGTACCTAGGTGTGTGCTTTGACTAACTCAATGGTGTGTGTCTGCTTCCATGGAAACATAGCATTTGTTTCCATGGCATGCTTTGTTAAATTGTCTAAAATAGTTAAAATGAATTATTCAGTCAATGCAAGATAGTTTTTAAAGACTTTTTTTCTCCAAAACGGCTTATTTTAGAGAGATGCCACAAGTATTTTTTTTTATGTTTTTGTATGCTCTTTCACTTTATGCAATCATAATTATTAAAAAAAATAAACAAGTTATAGGTGTTTAATCTATGTGTAAGAATAATTTCAACCCTTTGGCATAGGAAGGTGAATGTCAAATTTGGAACAATTACACAAAAGACCATAAGTAGGAAATGTACTAAATTTGAAAAGAATTGATTAACGAGCAAATAAAATGAAAAAAAACTGTTATAGGAACGGTTTTTAAAACTGTTATAGGAACTTTGACCATTAATTTTTCTTGTAGAATCAACCCCCAAAATTTTTGCGCATCATTTCCGCATTTTTGCTATACCCTGCATATATTATATTATTTA
Organism: Pogonocherus hispidulus; assembly: GCA_963924545.1. Classification (NCBI taxonomy): domain Eukaryota; kingdom Metazoa; phylum Arthropoda; class Insecta; order Coleoptera; family Cerambycidae; genus Pogonocherus; species Pogonocherus hispidulus. The sequence continues at coordinate 34,094,778 of OZ004699.1, forward strand.
TGTTCAAAGTCGGAAGTTGCTAATTAAACATGGTAAAATATTTCAGAAAAAAAATACTTACATTGGTAATTAACAATTTCACTAAATGAACATAGGCACGTAAGGACTTGTAAGTGCTGCTCGGTGGTTCCCGATGTCAAAACATTTTCGAGGGATCTTCTTTCCATACTATTTCCATTTCCAAATGAAATAGTATCCATACTTGAATGGACTAAATAGTTGGAGTACGTGTACCTATGTAGTGCAGTAGCTGTATATTCATTGTACGTATGTCCACTAAATACATTTAAGCTAATTTCTACGTTGCTTCATTAGCATAGACAAATTTATGCGAATATATTTCCTTGTTTTTGCAGTACCTAAGTGTTGTATAAACTTACATTGGTACCGTTCCGTCGCCCCTTCAGCCTGATGCCACCTTGAACACCCATCAGAATAAATTACGTTTCCTTAATTAATTATGTTCTAAAATTCCTCGTTACGTTTCAGCTCGACTACAAAAAGTAAAAAACCTGAACCGCGATATATGTAGCCACCTCAAGTGTAAGTAACCATTGATGACATACACTGGACTGGCTCGTAAGGTTACACGAGTGCCGTAACTAGTGATGCGGAAACCGACCAGATATAGGAATCGGGACCTTGTAATCCGAACAAGACAACGTGGGATTCTATTTATATATATCAATGCGGGGTGTTTTAATTTTTATCAGCAGGATTAGGTTATCACTTGATATCATCTGAAATAGGTTCGAGATAAACAGGAACCCGATATCTATCCGCCTTTGATATGCTAATGTTATCAATGCAGAGGTATACAGGGTGGTACTTCTGTTTAATTGCATATCTCAATAAACAAACAAGTAAATAAAAATATAAAACCGCACCAAAGGTATGTGTCCATTTTTACTGTATTATATATTTCTGAACTATTGGGGAATTCCGCCTAAAATGAGATATATAGGTAAAATGACATAGTAGTATTATTAGCCAATAGAGTTCATTCTGCACCAGAGGAAGCCACCATTTATTTGCCTATTTCATAAACTATCATCTACGGGAAGCTAGCTAGCGGGAAGAAGGGAACGGAAAGCCAAATAGAAAAGATATTTCTAGGGACAGAGATTTAAGGAAAATAGGGTCCTTTTAATCGTTGATGGGCACATCAGTCATAAGTCTTGCTGTTCTACGCCAAGGAACGTCATATTTTCATGTTATGTCTACCACCCCATTGAAGACAGTGGCTACAACTACTAGATGTAGCATTTTATGGTCCTCTGAAGACTTACTACGACCAGGAGATTTGAAAATGGTTGAAGACATACCAGGACGTGTAGTGACACAGTTTCAGATAGCCTCGTTGTTTTCATCTGCATATGCTAGAGCTGCTCAAACAAGTGTGCCTCAAAACGGATTTGCAAAAACCGGAATTTGGCCGATTAATCCAGATATTTTTTAAGACTATCTTTATGCACCATCCGAAACTACACATATAGAGCAAATTGAACTTCAACCTTTCCAGGACAGGAACCAAGGCAAGAACGAACCAAGACCGACGTAAATCCATCAGAAACAGTGTTTAATCCATTACATTAAGGATATATAGGCATCTACGTCAACTAAAGTTGTCGAGGACACAGAAAAGCCAAAATTACCAGGTCCTAATCCTTCAAATTCTATTGTTCCAGTCACTATTCAAGGCATATCTCCAGTTCCACTTGCAAACTCAAGACAACAAACAAGAAGACAAAAACGACTCGTTCTCAAGTTCTAACAAGTAAACCTAACTTAGAAGAGGTAAAACAAAAAGTAGATGCTAAGGCTGAAATTGGGAGACAGCGAACGGCTAGCCCAGTCAAAAAGTGTAGTAATTCCTACTGATGATTTATTTAATAAAAAGGGGCCATTTCCTCATAAAGGTGATGATGCCGCATGCCTGGTCTGCAACGATGTCTTCTCTAGGTGCAAAGCTAATGAATTTTGGCTCAAGTGTCAAATCTACAATCAGTGGGCACATTGCAAATGCGTAGGGAAATCTTCCAACAGTAAAACTTTAATTTGTGACATTTGCCAACAATTTAATGGAGTTAGTTTTTAATAAACGACAATTTGCAATTAACTTTTTGTTTCATTTTCACAACAGTCACAGGACTGTTGACAGGTCACTGACATGTCAACAAGCACCTTAACACTGTCGGCCTTAGTGTCACTAGAAGGTGCAGGTTTTGTGGACACGATGACAAGGACTCCATTTACATCATTCCGTCGCTGTACCTGCCTCAAGATCAAGGATCATTTCTCCTGCCCCAGGATATTAGAGACCTTCCACTAGAACGGGTGTTGGCCTATGCGCATAGCACGGGTTTTTTCCAATAGCTCTCGACTAGCGACAAACACAATGGGTCGAAAGGCCTGAGTGCTGCGGGTAACCAAGCTGCCTTCCAACAACAACAACCGTCACTCTTTCCTACGCAAATAGGTTTACTACGGTGTAAAGTACAGTGGTTGGTCGCAAAACGAGCATGGTTTTATTTCCTTACTACGAAATTTGATGTAATAAGCACATTATTGTCATCGTGTTTTCGCATTTCATTTTATCACTGATGTTCTTAACTCCTTGTCTTAGAAGGTTTACAGACAATTTTCGTTTATATCAGGCTTGCACGTCCTTTCTTTTAATCCAGTCTATAATAGTTATTTGTGTACCAAGGCCGTGAAGTTGATCTTTTTCGGACGAATTCGAATGTTGCGGCCGAGGCGTTAGCCGAGGCCAAGCAAATTTCGTATGAGGCCGAAAAAGATCAATCATTCGGCCGAGGTACACAAAACATTTTTTAGGCAACTGTTTCAATATAGGGGTTAGAATGGAGGATTAATTTCTTTATTTTTTAATGCAAAACAAGTATCTACTTCTTACACATTTTAGGTAAACAAAACGTACTTAAGTCTATACAAAATGAGACATTTTGACTTACACTTAGCTACTACTAATTGTAATGTTAAATGTACAGTTGTTACATTTAGAAAATGTAATGCCACTTTTAGAAATAGCATTATTAATAGCCATATTGTTTTCTTGATCCGCAGCGGTGGTAAGACTGGTACAGTTGCTTATTGCAGTGCCATCTAATTCAACATTTTCGTAGTTAGTCTGGATAGGAGAACGACATCTTGAAGTACTTTCAGACCCTGCAAGTATTCTATTTGATATGTTGTTCTTCCTTGCAATAGAATTTTCAATATAACTTTCTGCCACGGATGTAGATTTCCAACCTCCATGGTTTTTTAACATTAAAATGTCACCTTCCGCTTCAACTAGAAGCGATGCTGAACTCCTTCTAAAAGCATGGCCTGTATAGCTATTCGGATTTGGTAACCCTAAATATTTCGCAATAAGTGATGATATTTTTCCAAAACTGTGCACACCAACAACTTGTGTTGAACATTTTCCATGGCGATAGTTAATGAAAAACGATTGGTGATTTATATGACTTGGTCGTAAATTTGCGTATTTTCGAATGAGTTTAAGAGCACTTATATTCTCAGTGATCTCATCAGTAATCGTAAATGTTCGTTTTTTTTTCCAGTTTTTGTTACTGGAATTGAGATTATTAACACGTTCTCTTTGTCCTGGATATCATTTATACACATTTTTCTTAATTTGTCTCGCCTGCAAGCCCTAGCTAATCCAATTATCAAACATGCCTAGAAATAACATGTTAAAAATACAAAAAGTAGTGTTGACAATCTAAAAAGTTTTATTACCTTCCACATTAAATAATCCGTATCTGGAGCTTCTCTTAGGAATCTATTTATATCTCTTCTTGTGAAAACTAACGATTTTTTTACTTCGTGGCCAACATTATGTTTCTTTAACAACGCAATCAATCTTGGAAATTTACTGATATCAATATTATTTTTTATTATTATTGTAGATTTTAGCATCGAATAGCTAGACCACAATGTGGATGGTTTGTAATATTTGCTTTTTTCAGAAAAATACACCAGAAATACTTCTTCATTAAAATTTCTCGTTATACGTGTGCGGCACCATTCCCTAAAACTCTCGTATTGTTTCAGATATATCTTCCGGGACTTCTCTGGCAACAAACTTAGTGTTGCTGTATTTGCGGCTTCGTAAATTTCAGCTGGATTGTCATTATCACTATCACTCATTTTGAGTTTTCTTGTTGTAAATTTTTAACACTTTTAACTATTACGTAGCGTCAATTGATGCTTGTCAATAAGTTGCTTAGCAACGGTTTAATTTGTTCGTTATTAAATAGTGTCACTATTAATGTAGTTGCCTTCTTTCAAAATAAATTTTGTGCTCGTATTACAGATGAGTACGTGAAGTACAAGCGGCCGTAAAGTAAATGCAGCCGTGAAGTAAATTTGACAGATCTGCACTAAAAAGCAACATTTTACGGACGCTACTTGATCCCTAAAATGTCACTTTTTGTAGCAGTTGCCTAAAAATTATATTTTTTGTTTAGCAGTTTCTTTCTCTAAAACTGCTGCGGTTAACAAGGCACTTGCAGTTACAGTTTTTTATCGCACCACAATGATGATGGCATATGGTATTCAGTATTAGATATCATAAAAATTAAAATAAGCTCTCCTCTACCTAACTAATAACATTGTTTAGATGTTTTCTCTACTAAAATTAGTAAGAGGGCGTAGTTTAGAGTAAAAGAATGCTAATGTATTACCCTAATAAATTACGAATGTTAACTAATCTTTATTCTTCTCTGCTTTCCTCTACTATTATTCATCAAAGGTTAATAGAAAGAAAGATAACATAAAGTATTTCACGAGTCAGTTGTGAAGGCAATATTTACTCTACTGTACACTCTACTCTGTTTCACCCTATCCTATCTATACTTTACTACATTGTGAGTGAGCCCAATATATTTATTAAAATATTACCAAAAGCCTAAGTACTTCGGAGGACATTAAAAATAAGTTAGACGGTTCTGCAAGATATAAATAGCGCCTATCGATTACCCTGTCATTTTCCAGGGGCCGTGGCCGAAAGATCCCCATCCCCCCGCATTAAACGGTGGCGGCATAAGCTCGCGATAACAGCATCAGGTCCTCCCTTTTAATCAGCTTGTAATCATCGGTTTAACCTGCGTGACGAGCCCTTATATAGGTTTCACTCTTCGCGTATTAGACAGTATTTTGAAGCCACCCTACATTTCTGCTAAAATTATTTCGACAACGAGCAAGTTATTGAAGAAGCGAATTCTTTGAAGACATTAGTATTTTTCAGTGCTCAGTGTTATTTTTTATACATGTATGTCTTGGAAGTTACCGGTACGAGTTGACGGTGATACATTTTCCAAAAAAATGATTGACTTGGTCCTCCTGTCCAATTGATCCTTCTGAAGATGTGTCAGGATACTTAATTATCGTACATGGAGAGAAACGTTTGTTAATTGTGCTTAGTACTTTGGTTTATTGTATCAAATGGTAAATTGGAATACAGGGAAATAAATGGTTTGATTTGATAACTATAACAAAAGCTTCAGTAACAGTAGAAATGTAATTACTTGACATGATTTGGTACTACTACTGCCAAATCTGCTATTCATGGTTGATTTAAACCATATTCTTAAAGTAAAATGTTGCCTAAGACAATAAGTGTTGATTATTACCAAATGTAAGGTTTTCATAAAGAATTACTAGGTTATGAGGATAGGGTCAGTTTTCTTAATGAGATGTTGGGCACTGTTTGTTCTTTCAATGGAGGTTTAGGAACATTACTAACACTTTGATTTATAATTTACTAAACTAAAATTGAAGTGAAAGTTTATTGAATACGAAGAAACCAAATCGTTTATTTATATGTAAAATATGGCGGTTAAGAACTATGATGGTTTTATATTAATCACAATCAAATGTATTTAATTATAATTACTAGTCTTTTCCCTCAGTCCTCAGTATACCATGTATACCTATGCATATCATAAATATTGAAAAATGTCAGTGGAGTAGTCTATATGGGTGCTTTAATTATTATCATTATTTGAAACTTTCTCAAATTATGATTCCACCAAAATATATTCTAAAAAATTCTAGAGAAGAGCCTTCAGCAGCCCTCTATAACGTAATTAAAATCCCTTATCAACCGGGCTTCACCCAATGCTGTGTATTTTGGGGTAGCGATGTTGAGCGATGGGCTGGCAGGGGTTGCGATGCCGTTCCGTGCCGTTTTAAAGTTGATTTCTCTCACTTGACTGGCTGGAAGACGCTCCAATCAATGCGGTTCGTCCTCTGTTCCGTCGATGCCGTTACACGAATATACCCCGGGAATAATTCCGCCGCGCCACACGCCGAATAACTTTATCTATGCATTAGAATCCGTTTACGAACGGAGGTATTGTGATTGTGAGATAATGGAAGTATGGTATCCGACATGCTGAATATTATTTTACGAACAGCTCTCTCCATATAATCGATAACCATATGGAAATATCGTGATTGGAAGAATGAAAGATAAAATAGGTACCCCAATCTAACCAGAACAGTTATTATTTGAGAAGGTACGTTTGGATTAAAGCTACGAACGGCGGCATTGATGTTGGTGGAGGGAATATGGCAAAGTTGGGCTAAATAGAATATAGTTAACAATAACTATTACTACAGAATTGTGAATACAGTCAGACAATGCAATTACCTATTTGAAATGTGGTTAAATGTTTTGTATCCAAAGATTAATACTAATTTGTTAAACACAGAATTTTTTCAAGTCAAGAAATTCGTGATTTTCTCCAAGAGATGATCTACATTGATATTAGAGTCCTTAGTTCAGAGACTTTTGCATGAAATAGTAGGTATATACAATATGGTGCAAATGATAAGAATAAATTCATTATTTGGTAAATCAGTGACTTTGGACAAACATCCTGAAACAGGTAAATTGTTATTGTTAAAAGTGGGTTCTGCGAGATATTGGTTTTACATATGACGTCATTTGTGTGAGAGTGATCACATCATCGATGATTTATTTAAATACAAATGTAGGTCATGCAATCTTTTGAATGGTCTTGTAATTCTGTATTCATAGATCTTGTAATTGTGAGAGGTCTTATAATTTTATAGATTAATGAAAACTCATTTATGCAGGGGAAACCTTTATAGTTCTAAATTATAAAAAAATAATTCATCTAAATTAGCATTATAGAAAGATATAGATAATTTATATTATGAGTAATAGATAGGCAAAACGTTATTAAAAAGCGTGTTCGAGGAATATGGCTTATATGCAGGAACCAGAATCGTAAACACAACTAAAATGGAACGATAATAAAACGTTTTCCGCTTCTACCCCACATCATCGGTCCGGTCTGTGACCTGAGAGGCTTATTTTTCAAAGGATGAGTAAATTCTTCGCAGCATCGCACCGTTTATTGGATGCATGCAAATTTCCATGGCAACGTCCCCTTAGCGGGGCGCTCCACGCTATGTCTCTATTCCCCAAAACAAAAACGTTATGGATTTTTAAGCAAAGTGCGCAAGTACTTACTTTCCTTAAGCGAATTTCTGCACCGATATCTCGGGTTCTCGGGACGGTATGACGGCTTTCAGGGTAAATCTTTTGTGAATGCGAACTCACATATCTATAGACCTGATACCTTGATATATACCTTGAAGTTAAAATATCGTGTACAAAAAGCGCAGTGTTAAAGTTCTAAGAGCACCTTTAAGTTTCAAAAAATAAAATCAATAATCCTAAAACAGCGATTTGAAATTTGGCAAATAGAATGATTTAATCAAGATTGTATTCAAAACAACCCAGTGGTCTTCAAGAATAAAAGCTATTATTCGCATGCCTACTCACATTAATTGATGCAATTTTCGCTGCATGGCTCACCACTGAATTACACATTCATTCTATCTTCCGCAGGTGTCATCCATCAACAGGGTGCTTCGCAATTTGGCAGCTCAAAAGGAGCAGGCTTCGACGCCTCCAGCTCCAAGTGGAAATGACAGCGTCTATGACAAGCTCCGGCTTCTGAACGGTAATCAAACCAGTTGGAGGCCAACACCCTGGTACTCTCCTGGTAATACCTCTTTCCCATTGCAGCCGCTGAGCCCACCTCCTACGATTCTGTCGGACGATCTCAACAACAAGAAAGGTAAGTCATACAGTAGATCAGCTATTTTTTTGATGACATTTACCCTCGCATTTACTCAACACGCTTGCTTTTTTGTGAAGGTATGTCTATATTCTCTGATAAGAAATATTGCTTAATTGATCAATTCAACAACTTTTATCATTGTTCAACATCCTGTACTTTTTATTATTTATTATTACACGATGTTACTGTGATTGTGACCCCAACCTTTAAAAAAAGGAAAGTTAAATCGTTTTAAAAACCTTCAGTGTCATTAGGACACCTATTTGAATTTCTATAGAAGGTCTAACCCAATTTGCATCGACAGAGAAGCAGAACTGACAACCAGTTTTTCCATCCGCGACTTTTATCCCCCTTCTGATATAACAAAAAATCACACCGACACCATCGCCTGTTTGCGATGTATGTATTCGACTTCCGCAAAAACGTCTATAAAATAAGATGTATCGGAAGTGCGGTAGGCATCGCGGCGTCGAGCGTCGGGCTGTGCCGCGCTTTTGACGCCCGAATCAAAGTGTCAACAAACTAACGACAAACGACATTAGAAGCGGATCCAGAACCGACTAAGCCAGAGGGGACCCAATCGATATCTTCCGGAGACAATCACATGTCAACGGTGACGTCACGGACTATTCTTTACGGAAATCGGGGAGCGAAAATCAAGGCGTCCCTCTTTCAAGAAATGTTTTAGAATCAGGCGTCATCCGTGATTGCTGAATAATAAGAAATTCAATTTAATACAATTTGAAAAACAAAGAGTTTTCTTCAAAACATATAGAGCATGTACCTACCACGTACACTTTAATTAGTTGTTTCTAGAATACTACGCTTACTGGGATTCTGGTTTCTTGCTATTTTCTATCGGTTAAAAATATTTCGTTGAGGTGCGACTTCCGGTTACACCGGAAGTTGATGTCAACTCGCTTATTTCAAATGGAATATGCTATTTTTATTCCGTTTTTGGATTCCACGTCAAATTATAAGATTAGTTTCATAAGCATACCCTATCCCTATTCTTAATCGTTTTCCAGAAATTTAGATTTTTTCAAAAATTTCTCAAAAAACATATTTGCATTTATCCCGTTCTATCTCTTTCAGTTTGTAAACAAAGTAACACTGAAATATATCGAAACATGTGAAAAATACGAAAGCTAGTGCAAATTACACAGGGTGTCCAAAAAGAGCCGACCAATAGTGACAAACTCAAAACCACTTATTGTAAATGGAACACCCTGTGTTTTATATTGCTAACCTATGTACTTTATAATGGACCTTAACGCTTTTTCACTTAAAGTAAACATTTTTCTTGAAGTAACTCAAGTACTTGAGTTGTCAATAAACTAATTTGATGTTTACAGGTGATGTTGTCTTTTATTTCCATAGTCTACTTTGTGAATTATTATTTTTTCCGTAGCATTTCGATAAAACGCGGTATTCACTTTAAAAGCTTATAAAACTGTCACTCTGTATAATTTCCAAGACAAGTATGGCATTTTCGGAAAGAGGAAAGAATGGTCTTGCCAACTGTTAAAACATATACAGGGTGTTCCATTTGAAATAACAAAGTTGCCCTATCCCCGAAAATACGCTATGTTACTTCCGGTTAAACCGGAAGGGACCAAAAAAAGATAGATACTCAAGAAAAAACTTATCAAAATTAGAAGAAGACAGGCGAAAACCGCATTTCATTATCTCAACTAGTTCACAAGTTATACAGTGTTATTCAGAACTTATCCATAATAAAATTTGGGGATGTTCAACATACACGTAGAAATGTGGTAGTGCAAAACAAAAATTTTTTGGCGGCTTCTGAAAACTATTTAAAAATTTTTCATTGCACGCCGCTGGATACTGGTCCACTGTAATGGAGTGACCTTGGGACTGACAATGCAAACTGGCTAGCACGAAAAAAACTTCGGAAGTTCTGAGAGTATACCGACACCCGGCGCAAAAAAGATTTGCAGCGTTTTTACTTTAAAATAAACTTAAAGATAGATTGATGTGACCAAAGTGACGTGTCTTTAAAATGAATAAAATTTTGTTACACTAATTTTGAAGAATTGCGCTACTTGATTAGTAGGTATTAGAAACATGAAATTTATAAAAAATTTGCACATACCTTGTTACAAAAGCTGTTCGAAATAATATTCCTTGACTTGTACTCACTTTTGGGCACGCCTTATCCAATTTTGCCGCACTAAACCGAATGTTCCTCCTGGTTGCTGATCTTGTAAACGCAAATTATTAAGTAAATTGGGGATGTTCAGCATTTTGCTGCAACAACCACTCACAAAACCTAACTCGTAATTAATAATCCACTGGTAACAGTCCATTAACTCAGCATTACTGTACACATGAGCCATTTTGAAAATTTTACAGTTTAACACTCCTGCGATAAGTAAAACACCGGCACACAGAGAGTACGCACATAGACTGATGACTGAATAGACAATAGAGATATTATCCCCGCTCTAGTTCTATTCGCTCGGTCGTCGTTCGAGGTACAAAAACGTGTTTACTTCTTTTACCACATTCTTAGGAATGTGGTAGGTATATCAGATGTTGAACTACAATTGCCCATCTACGTAGTCCTTTATAATGGTATAACTTTAAACATTGTTTACGGGAAATCCTAAGACTTTTATTATAATTTTTTTTGGTGATATCGATTTCTTATTTAAGGATGCACATATCCTCAAAGTTTTAGAGATAAGTTCTGAATAACCCTGTATAGGTTTAAAAAGGGTCAAAATATAATGGAGCACCCGGTATTATCACAGTTTACCATTTGTTATGGTAAGGTGTGGTATTACCCCACATCCCAAAGAGTATGAACCACTGCATTTTTTAATAGTAAAATCCATTTCAAATATCTCCAGATTATGCAAATTTGATGCAATAATACTTTTTACCCGATTTTATAAAAAATTACCACTAATTTCGGGTAGGTAACACCTATTTTTGTAAAGTTTATTTTGTATTATTTGTGAATAATAATTTGCTTTATTTTTACTGTAATTAACTTCAAAGTAATATTTTTTCTGTTCTCTACAGAGATCATTACATTGATTGATTCAAAGTGATAATGCTTTTAGAAAGTTTAAACCACCACCGTCTGGATGGTTCAAACTTAATGCTAAATGATAGAAAAAATTAAGTCACTGGGAAATACTAACGTATGGTTAAAAGGAAATACTAAAAATCAAGGGAACGTTTTTTGGTCAGGTGTGAATCTAAAAGATATTCCTCAGATCTTCCTTGAACTGCAATCATCAGTCTTATCACTTTCGTACACATCCCTCAACAAATCTGTATAACCAAAGTTTACAGAATATAATTATACTTCTGTAAACTTTGGTATAACTTTCCACACTGTAACGATCAAAATTGAGCTCGCAATGCATTTTTTTTTTTTCAATTTCATCATTGGACTGGCCTCGTGCGCCTCCCGCAGCGAATATTAAATGAATATTATTACTATTATTGAATTAATGAGGAATAACGCCGAAAGTGAATTTTCGGAGCGAGGGACAGAGAGAAGCAGATAACGCAGGCGAGGTCGAGTAAAGTTGAATCAAAGGGCAGATATTAAATTTGCGGAATTTTGCGGTGTTCTGCCCCGCCGTAAATTGGACAGAAAGGAGTATAATCAGTTCCCTTGAGTGAATAAATTCCGTAAATGCCGAGCCGTTTGGAGCGCCGATAGCCTAAATAATTATAATATGTTCGAATCGATATTAGGCGGTAAGACAGGGAGGAAAATCTCACATAATTTAAATACAGAGTAACAAGAAATTAGTGCTGAATGTAATCCTCAAAAATATTAATGCATTTTCCCCCGAAAAATTACTTTTTGTGACAATTTAATTTATATAAAAAAATCGCATATTCCATAGTGCAATTGTCACTTTGACAGCGACAAAAGTTACCTGCAACTTTTACAGTGACAAATGCACTAGTGGTTTTTTCACTTATTCATTTTAGTCATTAGTCAATTATCGCGGTGTCCGCTGTAAAAATAAATAGTTTGATATTTCTGTCAACAAGTTATTGAATTATTAAACACTAACAATAAATGGATTCGGTGATGCTCAAATAAAAATACGTTTATTTTTAGTGTTTCATAAATAAAGTTTGCATTCATATGTTTCTAAATTTCTTATTCATTAAATTGTCCTGCCGAATTACACTCGATGTTTGTATTGATACCGGATAAATTTGTGTTGTTTAAATTCTAAACTGTTTCCTTTAGCAATTTGACTCGAAAAACTAACCTAAAAACGCTCCACCTTCGGTGTCGCGTTTTTAATAGTTGACAGTTTTTCTCGTCTAATTGCTAGGCAACAGGTTCTCATTAAACAATCCAAATTTATCCGGTAAAATACAAACCTCTTGTGCAATTATAAGTGACAATTTAATTTATATACAGGGTGTCCACCTAGTGCGCGTAAGTCCAATATCTGGGTTAATAAAAGAGATAACTTAATTTTTTTTTCTACAGGGTTGTCTAATATCCCGAGCTGCACAAAATGAAAATATATTTACATATTCAGGGTGTTCAGTTTTTCCTGGACAGGTACCAACTTCGTTTTTCTAAATGGAAATATATATTTTTTATTGCTTTTTCGAACTAAACCCTTGATTTTAGTAGGACTTTCATCAGCCTTCCCTATACCTAACTTAAACTGTTTTTGAAATATTGACGGGTGAATATTGACATTTTTGCAACTTTGACACCCTGTAAAATCTAAACTGTTTGAGATCAAGCAAAACGGTTTGCACATTCCTATCTTAACTTTTCATAAGCTATCGTTTGATACTAATTTAAAATTTATACAGGAATAAAAAATTTTCATAATTTTCAGAAAATTTTAAATTTTTGGATAATTCTGAAATTAGTACCAAACGATAGCTTATGAAAAGTTAAGATAGGAATGTGCAAACCGTTTTGCTTGATCTCAAACCGTTTAGATTTTACAGGGTGTCAAAGTTGCAAAAATGTCAATATTCACCCGTCAATATTTCAAAAACAGTTTAAGTTAGGTATAGGGAAGGCTGATGAAAGTCCTACTAAAATCAAGGGTTTAGTTCGAAAAAGCAATAAAAAATATATATTTCCATTTAAAAAAACGAAGTTGGTACCTGTCCAGGGAAAACTGAACACCCTGAATATGTAAATATATTTTCATTTTGTGCAGCTCGGGATATTAGACAACCCTGTAGAAAAAAAAATTAAGTTATCTCTTTTATTAACCCAGATATTGGACTTACGCGCACTAGGTGGACACCCTGTATAAAAAATCGCATATTATGCCACAGTGCAATTGTCACTTTGACAGCGACAAAAGTTACCTGCAACTTTTACAGTGATAAATTAACTCCTATATAAAATAGTCTATTTGGCAGTGACATTTTTGTCACTTTGACAGCGATAAAAAAGGTGCATCGTTTTTTATCACCGATAAAAATGCCTGTTCCTCAAAAGCAGAGTACATCTAGTAGTCGCACGTCAATATTTTGTCGTTAATTTATCTTGCCAAAAAACACTCGAGCTTTATTTTTATGGATAAATTTCTTTTTAACTCAAAATTTTTCCATTCAGTAATTTTGCTCGAAAAACTGACATTTGACAAAATCGCTCGACCTCCGGTCTCGCGAGTTTTTCATGTCAGTTTTTCTCATAAAATAACTGATTGGCAAAATTATTTCGTTACAAAGAGAAATTTATCCGATAAAAAAAAAGCTCTTGTGGTTTTACTGTTGATAAATTAACTCCTATATAAAATAGTCTATTGGGCAGTGACATTTTTGTCACTTTGACAGCGATAAAAAAGGTGCATCGTTTTTTATCACCGATAAAAATGCCTGTTCCTCAAAAGCAGAGTACATCTAGTAGTCGCACGTCACTTTAAAATCTGTACTGTCAGCTATAATTTTTAAGTATTGTGGAAAGTGGAAACTATACTGTACAATATGAGTCGTTTTGGGAAAATTTCGACTAAAAAAAAAAAATTTCGACATATTTTGTCGTTAATTTATCTTGCCAAAAAACACTCGAGCTTTATTTTTATGGATAAATTTCTTTTTAACTCAAAATTTTTCCATTCAGTAATTTTGCTCGAAAAACTGACATTTGACAAAATCGCTCGACCTCCGGTCTCGCGATTTTTTCATGTCAGTCGTTTTTCTCATAAAATAACTGATTGGCAAAATTATTTCGTTACAAAGAGAAATTTATCCGATAAAAAAAGCTCTTGTGGTTTTACTGTTGACAAATGCACTAGTGGTTTTTTCAGTTTTTCATTTTTTAATCAATTATCGCGGTGTCTGTTGTCAAAATAAATAGTTTGACATTTCTGTCAACAATTTATTGAATTATTAAACACTAACAATGAGACGATTCGGTGAGTCTACGAACAACGAAATTAGTCAAATTGTTAATACCTCTGTGCCTGCTAATACAGTTGCGACTCAATCATCAATCTGTCGACAATTTTCTACTTTTTGCGATGCGAAAGGATATAAATTTGAGCCAGATACTTCCATCCAGAAATTGAATATAATATTGCAAGGTTGGGCTTTTAATATGCGAAAATGTAACGGAAAAAACTACAAAGAAGCGGTAGTTAAAACAATTCGGAATACCACCGCTAAAATGGTACAAATGATTCGTAGTTTCAAGTTTATTACCAAAAAAATCATCTTCAAGGTAGAAGCGTGAATATAGCGACTTCAAAAACTGGCAGGAAAAAATTATGTACCTAATTAGGCTAACAGAAAATGTTCAGTTGGCTTACATGAATCAATTATTTGTTAGATTCAGTCTATGGGAATACATTATGGGCAAAATGGGCTATGCTAAAAAGTTGTTTAGAAATCAAAGAAAATGTTCAAGTTCGCAGGTTTGTTTTGTATTTAAAATTATGGTATGTAAAAATATGACGTTTAGTTGACATCTGTAGATTTCAAAAATAATTGCATTTATCATTAAACGATAGAATGAGCGTTATATTCCAAAAAATGATGATCACTGGTTGCTTGCGAAAATTGTAACAATATTCGGGATTTTTGGTTGTTGTCAATGTGATGAACTTCTTTCCCTGACCATGAATGACGTAGAAGATATGGGCAAATACCTAATTGTGACATTGCGATAAACAAAAAATTTAATAACAAGATTTACCATAACCGATCATGGTTGCAGTTTCGAGCCTTGCATATTGTACAGAAAATACGTAAATTTTCGCCCTTCTAGAACAGAAAGCCTACGATTTTTTTTTAACATATCGAAATGGAAAGTGAATTTCCATTATTGCTGTACAGCACACTATTGGTCCTGTCCCAAAGCTAATTGCGAAATATTTAGGTTTAAAAGAACCAGAGTTTATTGATTTATTGATTGATTTATTGATTGATTCGAAACAAACAGGTTACAAAACCCAATTACATGTTTCTACAATTATAAAACACTATTAACAAATTTATAATTATAGGAAAATAAGAAAATAAAAAAATACAAAATACAATAAGCAGCACATAAGAGAAAAACGTACTAGTTAAAAAAAAAAACTAATAAAAGTTTACATCAGGATACAAAATCAAAGCAGATGAGTTTACTTAAACTGACTAACAAATGCTTTCAAACTAACACCAACAATGTCAAGTGAGGCTGTGTCTAGATATTTATTGTAATCACAACAGATACTATTCAGTAATCCATTATTCCTATTAAGATAAAACAGTGTATTTTTCGGACGTACGCGATTATCAGGAACGTACAGAGATATCTGAGAGAGGAGATAGATACTATCCAAACCGTTATTTAAAATTTTGAATAAAAAGGTGAAGCAACGCATATCTCTCCTCTGTTCTAATTTAACAATATTAAATTCCTGACGCAAGGGCTCATAGTGCACAAACCCAGGATTGACCTTATATTTTTTATAGTATAAATATTTAATAAACTTATTTTGGACAGTTTCAATAATTTGTTTTAAATTTTGTTTTTCTGGGTCTCCAAATAATGGAACCAAATTCGAGTCGAGTTCGTACAAATGCATTATAAAGGAACTGAATACAGGGAATACTTTTAAACTTAAATGTAGCCCTTTTAATAAAGCCCAATAGTTTATATGATTCAGCTGTAACTGTATTAATGTGCTTAGAGAAACTCAAATTAGGTTCAAATAAAATTCCCAAATCCTTAACTTCAAACTTTCTGTCTAATGTAATATTATTCATCATATAATTAAAAAGAAATGGCCTCTTCGAGGTAGTGAAAGTTAAAGTACAACATTTATTTATATTAAAAGGCAATCTGTTTTCCACCGACCAACTGTAAACAGCAACCAGATCATTCTGAAGTTGTTGAGAATCAATTACCCCATTAATTTCCTTAAAAATTTTCAAATCATCTGCATACAATAAATAGTGAGAAGAAATTCGATTGGGTAAGTCGTTTATAAATATTAAAAATAAGAGAGGGCCCAGATTCGACCCCTGTGGAACACCGGACAGTGCTAGAAATGTTTCAGAGTTAAAACCGCAATATGCGACTGATAACTTTCTACAACTCAGGTACGAGGCGAATAATTTTAAGAGATCTACACTAACACCACAGGACAATAATTTTGATAATAAGATGTCATGGTTCACTTTATCAAAGGCCTTGGCAAAGTCAGTGTACACAACGTCCATTTGTTTACCCTCAGCAAAGGCTAGATTTACTTCATTGACAAAAGCAGCAAGATTGGTTTCCACTGATCTGTTTTTAAAGAACCCATGTTGCACAGGACTGATAATATTTTTAACATGTTCAAAAAGTTTGTCATATAATAAAAACTCAAACAACTTGGCTGTACAGTTAAGTATTGCAATAGGTCTGTAGTTATGAAAATTAGATTTGTTATCTTTTTTGTGTATTGGAGTTATTTTAGTACATTTAAACTGGTCCGGGAATACACCAAGGTCCAATGCTTTTTGATAAATTATTAATAATGGGTAAATCAATGATTCTCTACAAGCTTTAATTATGTAACAAGGAATGCCGTCAGGTCCCGCTGAACGCTTCGGTTTAAGTTTCTTAAAAGCTTTATCAACATCCTCACAGCTGATTTTTGTAAAATTCAAATGGACAGAGGCTAGACAAGAATTATCTGATTTTTTTATTAACTCAATATCATAATTAGAAGAGTTATACCTATACCGGTCATTCTTTTTGCCGATATGGGGCAACTATGGTTTTGGAGGCGGGTGAAGATATTTTAGCACTACAACGTGCAGGGGGATGGAAATCCAGCGAAATTGCTACAAGTTATGACTATGATTCCATTACTGTCGAAAAAATTATGTCGATAAAATCGAAATGTCGAAAAAATGATTTCCTAGTAAAGGGTCTACAAGTGGTATGCCGTTATCTTCTACTTCAGCAGTCTCTGCATCAGCAGATGGTTCAATTTGAACTATTTCATCGTCAAAATTTTGTATTACTAGAAATAACAGTTGTACCATGATCTTTAATATATATGATACAAATAAAACACAATTGTTTATGTAAATAATGCTACTAACTTGCAAAACTGACAGTTAACTTGTAAACATTTTACAAGTTAGTAGCTTGTAAAAATAAACTTAGGTAGATACTCGTCAACCAACAACAAAGTTCTTTCTATCTGTAGATAAGATAGATACCAAATTTTCAAAACATAGAAAGTTTCCTATATTTTCTTTAAAAATCTAACCGACAAATTAATCACCCAAACATCAAACACAACTATAACAAGGTAGGGTAATTCTACGGCAAACCGTTTGTCCGACGGAGAGTGGCCCCGGTAGTTGGTAAATTACAACTGTTTACCGCAATCTGTGCCCCATCCCTGTATCAAAAGCTGGCGAGAGCTTTGTGGCAATCCCAACGTACCCCCAGGGAGCACTTTGTTACAGTATCAGGCCCGACTGCAAGTGACACATTTGTTAAAAATGCAAACAGAAGCCTCGGGACATCGGCTAATTGAAAATTTAACATCGGTAGCGTTTTAACATTTAACCAATCCGCCGCGATTTAATTTTGACACAGCCACAAACGGCTCTAATGAAATTATTACGCATTAATTAAAATTTCATTCTATTTGTTCGGCTAAACAGAGTTATGCTTTGTGAGTGGATGCCATTTTCCGCGCAATTATTGTTCACATTTAATTTCTAGCTATTTTTTAATTGCCTCTGTAATTTTTACTCTGTGTGGTCATAATTGTTTCGGCGTTTGTGGATACAATCACGGGAAAATTTGATATTTTCATGGTTTGTTGGACGCGCCGCCGTTGCCCACGCTACATTAGATTTTCATTATTTATTCAAATGCTAATTGTAAAGGTATTTACGGCACGTCATATGTGAATTGGAAAAATAAATTTTATGCCAAAACTGTTTCCATTTTATATTTTTACAGAATATCATTAATTATTACTGATCAACAGTAATCAGGCATCAACAAGAATCACACTGGAACGCGTACCTTTATTACTTCTTAGGAACCTTATAGATAAAAAGAAGGGTACCCTATAAAGATAAATCTTGCCCTCTAAAGAAGTTTCTTCGATCAGAAAACTTCACTTTGTTTACAACTTTCAAGAATTTTATAGACACTACTGATACTACACCTAAAAAGAGTGGACATAAAAATAATTAACATAAAATATATTAATTTGTGCATAAATAAACAGAAATAAATTAATACTTTTTACAAATTACTGATATATTTGTACGAAAGAATCGCTGTAGGGCGTATGCACTGCAGTTTGGGACAGTGTTGAAATATATCTTGCATAGGGCTGTGCTTGAATTGGTTGGAGCTGCACCACCTGAGGGACTGGTTCATATTGAGGTGCTTGAATTCTAGCGAGAGCGGGGACGGCTTGAATGGGAGCAAGCTTCGGTTCTTTAACAATTTCTACTTGCTTCTTTGGTTCGTTCGTTTGGATCAGTGGTGCTGCTTTTACTGGTCTCAAAGCTGTTGCGTAAATCAAGCTTTGACCTTGAGGTAGAACAACATAAACTGGGCCAGGTCGCGTTTGGGGTTCGTTTTGAAGCTGCTCTGCCTTTTGGTCGTGTCTAAGTAATCCAGACTTTAGATCTTCTCCCTAAAAATAGTAATCAAAGTAATACTTAAAAAATGGTTTACTTCTTACAAAATCAATTTTAGGAGTTTCAAAATATAAAACGTTTGAATTTCCAATTGGAAAATACGAAGTTAATTGCTCTAGTGCGACCAGAACTACCAACATAAAACACCAAAATCCATGTTAGTAGTGGTGAGAAACACACCGTAGTGCCCTCTTTGGGTCTTTGCTACTATATCTGTCTCACAATTCAATTATTGTCAAATTGACAGACAGTTGCTTTTCCGCAGGTGCCATTACAGCAGTGACCTCTATTGTCTTTAAGGAAGACAATCCTACTTATTTATTTGAAAGAGATGCCGAAAATAACTACGCCACGGGCAATGTGCCCCGACTGCCATTGCATTACGTCGGCATCTCCATAAGAGTCGCCACATCAACATTAATGATGCCCATTAGGCAATCACGTCGCAGCATTGTTCATCGAGTCCACTACCTATGACACTCTTATGAGCGCAAAATAAGCGCGAAACCGGTCGTGTCTGGTAGTTGGTCTCGATGAACGATGTGGCGACACCTATGGAGATGCCGATGTAATGCAATGCCAGTTGGGCCACATTGGCCGTGGAGTAGTTGTTTTTGGCATCTCCTTCAAATAATCAAAGTTCCTGTGATATTACTAGAGTTGCCTAACGAAACTCCTTAATTTGATTATATATTCGAAAATCTTCCGGGTCACTGACTAGTCATATAGCAAGAATATGGACATCAATAAAATAATTTTAGTATATCATAATAAATGCGTTGTTTTATTTGTAATATAATTTGCAAAGGGTTACCTGAAAATCTAAAGTTGTTCCTTCTGTAACACTTTCCGTAGTGGGCTCTTCAGTGGTGGTGGTGTCACCCTCTGGAGGCCCATACGACACGCTTGGTGGTGGTCCATAAGATGGAACTGGATCCGCGGGACCTACATAAAAATAATAAACAATGTAATATTGAAATATTAAACCAAGTAAAAGTAATTTTGGATTTTGTCTTCTTGACACACACCCTGTTGTTGTCTTTGAAAGTTTACAGTGGGGTTGAATGCTTGCCCATCAGGTCTCCATCCTCTAGGCTCATAAGGATAATCGGTTTGGCGTTGGGATATTATTCTTCTATTTGGAGATTCCGCTGCCACCAGGGAAACCACTACGAGAGTTACTGCTACCAACAACTAAAGAAACAAAGAATAAACACACCATTAAGAGCAAGTCAACTTTCAGGATTTCATTAGATGCTATTGTACGATAAAACTAAAATAACTTTAGCAAATCAACTCTAATCTACACGCAACCCAAAAATATTAGAAAGCAATACAGCACTTTTCGAAATATCAAATAAAAAATTTTAAATATTCCTACTATTGACATGGAGATTTTTCTCGTCCCAACATAAGAAATATTCTGCTGAAAAGTTTACTGTATAATTTTTAAACATCCTGCACGCATTCACTTAACAGACATGAAATAACGAATGCACGTACATCGATCTTGGCGTAAATATCCCATTCATTCGCCTCAACGGCCGTATATTTTTTCGGCATGGCCGTAACGTCACGAAGATTCGTACGCCCCGCTGCACATCACATCACATTCAATTTATACACAAAGCCACCACTGCTGGCCGGTCTATTTACATACCTTCATTTTTTGCTCGACGATCGGACGCTTAAGATATCGGACAATTAACTGATACCAATCTACCAGTTCGAGGAGTACTTATATATTGAATAATAAGAGTACGTGACTGGTTTAACGTGGCGTATTATTCTATGTGTGTTTGACAAAGGCGCCTGCTGATATATGCAGGGTGAGTACGACATTGGCCCAGTAACGTGTGTTTGGTGGACAACTTAAGAATACTGTTTTTATTGCCTTTTTATGGATATTTGGTCATTGCATTTGTAAGCAGCAAGTTGAAAATTCAAGGCGTGTTGCTTAATACTTTGCAATGTGCATTTACACTGATTAATGTATATTTACATTTTTAGGTTGTTTTACATCACTATTAATATGACAACTCAAATTAACATAGAAAATATTTTATTTATTACTTATTTATCAAAAAATATGACACCTACTCAAAATAAATTCTGCATTGTTCAATACAGAATTGGCTAAATCAAGTCACCTATGGTCTCTGCTGAAATGGAGTAGGTGACGTGATTTAGCCGAATGTACCTACTAATGATTTTAAGTTTTTTATTTATATCATTCACTGATGATATAACGGTAAAGATCCGCTTGCTTTAGTGTATTTTTGATGTTTAAAATGTACACATGTTAATATTTTTCGTGGAAAGAAATAGACGCATAAGTTAGGATGCCCAAAATACAACTTCATAGTTGCGAGTCAAAAGCCACTGCAGCAAAACAATACAAGACGTCGCCGTTAGCCATTTCAGCCCTCAGCTGTCGGCTACGAGCTACAATAACACTAATATTGATATATCAATGCACACTTCTCCAAGTAAGTGGCAGAAGGGCGGATCCGAGCAATACAAGCCGTAGAATTGAAACACCCTTTTCTAAAATGTATCGTATAATTCGGGACGCAAAGCGTTGGCATAAGTATCGGTTATGCTTTATGAAATATGGGGGTTACGTTCCTCTTAATGTAATAATAGATTATATTTCTCTCCACCAAATTAGTATTGTCGTTTACTGAACCGTGAATTGTTCGCTAATAAAGCGGTGCTAAACGATAGCAAAAGGGCGAATAACAATTACAAAATAGGTCCGGCTTGAAATCGAGACACTCCAGAGTGGAAGCTTTGACTTGTGCCATTTTTTATTGTTTGATATGAACCACTCGTAGTGGTTCTGGGTACTTATACCAGAGTGGACATTGTTCTTCCCTTACAGATGTATTAGCAAAATTTATTTAGAGAATTGAGCTAGTTAGGCAGACAGAATTGGTCTTAAAATATGCAGAAGGAATAATATATGTAAAATATCGTTTCGAGTTCGAAATCCACGATCGATAGGCGTGACTTATTTGGCTCCATTTCACGACCAAAGTATCTATCTTTTTCGCATTCAGTTGCTCATTAGTGCGGGAAAGTTCAATATCAGCCTTGTTAAGGGTACTTATTGGAAAAAAAAACTTTCAGGAGTGAGATAGGTAGGTATAGGTAATGTCAAAAAGCGCACATTCTCATTACACAGTGAGTGAGTCACTGTATAATGAGAATGTGGAGCACAGGAACACAGGAGCACTTTCAAGGTTATCTTTTTTTAATGGATTGCTATAAGTATTTTAATGTTTTTGAAATCACAGGAAATAAATCGTCAATTTCGATTCTTGATGCGGCGTTGCCGAGTAATTAAAGAAAATATGAAAATTTTGGTAAGGACAAGTTACCTCCACGGAAATAGAAACAAATGAGTCTTGTATCCGTTGTCTCATATCTTCTGGTGTTGTTGGAGAAGTTTGGAAGACAGTATTCTTAACATGCCCCCACAAGAATAAATCTAGTTTAGTCAAGTCTGGAGACGATCTATATCTTCCTATCCATCTATTTGGGAACTGTACTGGAACTAACAAAGAGGGAATAATGTGCTGGGGCGCCATCATGTTAGAACCATAAATTTTCCTTAATATTTGGAGGCACATTTTTCAAAAGTTGTGGCAAATTATTCTCCAAAAAGTATTGATCACCAGTAAGGTGACCGTTAAAAAAATGTGGGCCAATAATAGTCTCCAACAATTACCTCCCCATACGTTTACTGACCACTATCGTTGTCTATCAACTGATCGCATGAGTTTTGGGTTTTCTGTGACGTAATGGTGGAGATTAAGTCTGTTTGGACATTAATTAAGAAAATTAATTGATTTAGTTCTTTAAAATTATGAAATTCATTTTAAGAAACAGTCCAAATGCTTAATTTTTACGTAAAAACTCTGAAATATCTAGAACAGTCTTATAAGTATGCTTACGATTGCAATATATGCCCCTTATTATTCTAATTTAACGGTTCTGGTAGGGAAACCCCAAATATCTCTGAAAATATTGAAATTCGGACATAGGTAGTTCACAAAAATCGTACAGAATTAGCGTATTAATTGAAAAATGCTCTTTGAAATTTACTAAATTGGCGATTATGTAGAAAACACCCTGTGTAATAACCTCATTATTTGGTGGTTGCAACATTTAACTAGGTTCCTTGGCAACGTAATTACAAAATATTTATTCTAAATTTGCCGTAATTTTCACACACAGATTCACATTTTATATTTTTTGTTAAACCTTGTCCCGACCAAAATTTTCACATTTTTTTGAACAACTCGATAACGCCGCATCACAAATCGAAAATGGACACATCGTTGAAAAAAAATTTTTCCAAGAAGAAAATGAAACCATCACTGTTCAAACACCATCACCATCAGTTGTGATAAGCAAAATATTAAATAATTATTTTAATACACAAACACTTTGAACGCATAGATACTTACTAAGAATAATTATTGCGGATATCTATAAAACTATGAATTTTGTAAATGTATAATCCCTACAAATATGTAAACTTTTAAGGTCTACATACTAACTATACAAAAACAAAATCTGTTACTCGTTTCCTGCTTATCCAATTATTGTCCACAATTTTTACAAACTTCTACTGTTAGGTAGGTACCTATATCTATTTGGACACTACGTCGAGCCGACAAAAGCTAAAAGTATTTACAAATATATTTCTATTACAAGATACCCATGTCCATCACTTTTAAGTAGCATTGTGTGTAGGCAGTGTAGTTTACCTACGGTAGAAATTCAAAGGAGCTGAAACTATTTCTAAGGGCCTTAACATTAACATTATCCAATTCACTTAATTTTAGTTGGATTACCTCAAGCAAGATTAGTGTAGGATATTGTGTAGAACTGTTTAGAAATAATTAGGTAACCTAGGTACCTACATATACTAAGTATTAGAAAACATTATTTAAATAAATAGTGCGCCGAACAGATACAAATTATAGGTAGGTACCTATAGTAGATAAATGACTAATGACTGATTTAAAGTCTGATTTCTTTGTCAATTGTAAAATAAAATAATTTTTGGTAACGATACCATAAAAGTATTTTGACACGTCATATTTTTAAAACGATCTGTTGTGAAGTTTTTCTGAATGTCTGTGAAAAGTCTATTTTCTAATTTCATATTTTAAGTACCTACCTATACTTCCTACCTATAACGAGGAAATAATATATGTTAGTCACTTTTGTGACCCATTATTCATTGAATACTAAATAAAATAAATCTGCTGTACGCTGTACCGGGTGATTCACTTTCGAGTGTGTAACATGGGTATCTCGCTTATTATAAAAGATAGACTGTAGGTTTAAATTCGGCAAAGTTCCGGAATTTTGTGCCCAATAAGTTATTCTGGCCATAACTTCTATAGTTTTTAAAATATTGCCGTATCGTTTTCACATTATTAGGACACTTTCTTGAGACAAATACGATGCCATAAACCGTTTTTTTTTAAAAATGTCACTTCTATTGTAAATCATCTTCAACTTTATTTTTTCTTATGGGCGCCATATTAATTTTTCTCATATTTGATTAAACCGATTTTTTCTGAATACAACAATATAATATATGTTAATATTTGCCTAAAAAATAAGGGCATTATGAAGGTAAATGTATTCAGAAAAAATCGGTTTATTCAAATATGAGAAAAATTTATATGGCGCCCATAAGAAAAAATAAAGTTGAAGATGATTTACAATAAAAGTGACATTTTTTTAAAAAACGGTTTATGGCATCGTATTTGTCTCAAGAAAGTGTCCTAATAATGTGAAACAGATAAGCCAATATTTTCAAAAATATAGAAGTTATGGCCAGAAAACGAAAACCGGAAAACATTTTTTTTTTGCCTCTTACTCAAAAACAAAAGCGGATGTGGGGGTTTTCTTTGCGCCAACTTATTGAGCACAAAATTCCGCAACTTTGCCGAATTTAAACCTACAGTATATCTTTTATAATAAGCGATATATATCCATGTTACACACTCGAAAGTGAATCACCCTGTACTGTAGGTAACTTGCAACACTGACCATCATTCTAAAGAAAAGTGCCAACAAAGGAAAATCTCAAATTATTATATATAAGTTAAACCTGGCCGAATGGCCTAAAATTTAAACGATAAAACGCGATAAAGCCACAGACGATAATTTCAACATTACCGTGGCTGACTGTATCGTATCTTATTCGAAGTAGGCTGCAGCCCGTATCTGATACATACACATATCGCGGAGCCCTTCTTTTGTACTCATATTGAAATGGAATCATTTGGGCGAACGTAATTCGGTTGCCGATTTCCGTACACCCCAAACCCCTGTTCTTCTCTGCCGTATACAGCGCCCTCTCCGTACACCCTACACCCTACACCCGGCGCTGTACCACGACCTGCTTGACAACTTATTAGCGAAGCCTCCACGTACCTACGTTGTTAATGTGATGATAGTGATAACAAGTTTCATATCTTAAGTTATTAACGATGTGGCGGTTGGCGGATCAAAGTTTGTGTAAACATTATCGTTTAGCATGATGGATTAGCAGCCCTTGTGTAATATAGGTGTATGTACATCAGGGAATGAAGTTGATATACCGAAGTACCCTCGTAGTACTGGCACAGAGGACACAGACCAGAGGCGAAAGCTTGCGGCGGTGTCTTTGATGTTTAATGGCCCATTTTCGATACCAGTTACGTCTACACTGAGAGAAATAATTGCTTAATTCTAACAATACCACCTTACTATAGGTACTCTGAAAGAAGTGTTTAATGATTATCGTTAAAGGCTTTTGTAGATTAAGTATATCAATACAATAATTCACCTTATGTAATGTAACTAAACCACAGAGGACCTAGAACAGAGACGAAGGCTAGTGGCGGTGTCTTTGATGTTTAATGGCCCATTTTCTGTACCAGTTACGTCTACACTAAGAGAAATAATTGCTTAATTCTAACAATACTACCTTACTATACTCTGAAAGAAGTGTTTAATGATACTTGTGGTTGTGACTGATATGTTATATTACTTATATTACTAATGTCATTCAGTTTTTTGTTTTATGTATTTTTAATAAATGTTTCATGTCATTTATTGCAAATAAAAGATTTATTATTATCCATATGTGATCTTGTATTTTTTATTATTCCCAGAAAATAACCCGAATAAGTTGCAGATCATTATTAGAATTAGGAAAATTATCAAAATTTTGCTTATAAATGTACCTATGCTTTTATTAATAACTGAAGTAGTAATACAATAATTATTATTTTCCGACTGATATTTTTTACACTGGTTTTGTAAAATCAGATGCATTTTTAATAACAATCACCAGTATACAACATATTTTTAAGCAAGTTCTAACAAAAAAAGCCATAAATTTGAACACAGCACAAACTTTACATGTAGACCAAGATACCTCCAAGCTTCGTAAGATTATTTCCTGTATTAGAATAATTTAGAGGCACATCTCGATGATAAAGCACATGGACTATTTATTTATGTCCATCTATATTAAATAATTTAATATTTAATTCATTTATTCTTATTCTGAATTTTGTTGGTGTGCACTGCAAATTTTTTGCACTTGCAACTACAATAATTTGCTACTAATATACTTATGTATTAGTACAGTCTAAACAGCAGACTTAAAGGAAACACAAATATTGGTAATGTAGCTTTGTTACATTACATAAGGTGAATTATTGTATTGATATACTTAATTTACAATAGCCCTTAAATATAATCATTAAACACTTTTTTCAGAGTATAGTAAGGTAGTATTGTTAGAATTAAGCAATTATTTCTCTTAGTGTAGACGTAACTAGTACAGAAAATGAGCCATTAAACATCACTAGCCTTCGCCTCTGGTCTGTGTCCTCTGTGGTACTGGTCTGGTAGTATGTATAAGTAGGTATACAGTGTGTCTCAGTAGTGCGCGGAACTCCAATATCTAGGTGAAAAACAGGGATATAATGTTTTTTACGACTACTGTAAAAAATGTGCAGGGTGTTGTATCTGAATTTTTCGAGATTTTTCATTTTTCCTATTGATAAATTGGTCGTCACTTCTTATACACCCTATACAACCAAACAGTGGCGGTTTTACCATAAGAGCTGCGGAGCTGCAGAACACATAAAATTTTATGTATTTAAGCTTTTAAGCATATTAAATATCAACAAAATACAAAATATTTAAAATTTAAAGAATCCAAATGTTCTCGCGCTAAAATAAATCTAGGAGTTTATATTATTATTTATTACGACGCGAGCTAGCCCCTTATGCAAGCGCAACCTGATATACAAAATGTGTGTCCAGCGAACAGTTAACTGTGCCACTGCAATTAATTCAGTAATATTTCTTAAGGGTCCATTCACTGTAGATTTGACAGGAATGAATGCGGGGCCGGATTGAGAGGATGGGTAGCCGATGGGTGGAGACTTATATATTCCCAATACCGAATTATTAAGATTTCGGAGGTACACGTAAAGCTGAAGTAAAAAGGCACATGGAAATAAAGTTAGCCCTTATTGCAACGGTATCGGATTTGTCTTATAATTGTAACAAAATTTCTTTTTAGTGTTATAATTATATATCACCGGAAAGATCAAAAGATAAACTAGATCCCTATAGTAGCACATTTTTGTTTAATACATGTATTTTAGAGAAAATAATTTTTGAAAATACCCTATTTTTGTACAAGATTGTTTGCCTGGAATTTTAAAAATAAAAAGAATTACCAAAAATTACTACTATAGGGACTTAGATTAAAGTCTTATCTTTCAATACTTTTTTACTAAAAGTCGTTATCTTTTATAGTTTTTTTATAATTAGACACGGGACGAACGCCGATTTAGGGCTTATTTCGATGTGGCTGAAGACAGACACAGAATCAGATTCGAAAAACGGCAAATTACAGTGTACCACTTCGTTATTGGAAATAATGTGAAATTATTTAAAAAACCAGTTATTTCCCATATGGGGAATTATTAAATAATTAGTACTTTACTAGTCACGTTTACTTAGGTTACTAAAAAATACTAAAAATGTTTTTCAACCTCCAAAAGCAATTTAAATACCCTAAATATATAAAGATCAGAAAACTAATTACGACTTAGGTAGTACGACCTACTTACTTCCTTTACAATTTTCTCATTGACTCTCACTTCCTCAACACCATAGGTTAGCATACAGGCCTGGTTTTCTAAATAATAACAGTTAGATAAAAACACCGAGTTTTTAGGGGATATAATTTTAATTAAGGGAGTAAAAATCATTTTTCAATGAGAAGTCCAAAAAAAATCGTGGATTTTACAAATAAAGGTGTTTCACATTTTCGTTAACAGGTTAACATTATAAACGTTTTATCATCAAGTAGGTTGACGGAAATTAGAAAATTCAGAGTGTAAGGGGATGAAATTCACTTTTCAATGAGAAATAATAAAAAAAATCTCGGATTCCTGAAATAAGGGTTTTACACATTTTCCTTAACAGGTTATTATAGACGTTCTACCATCAACCTGGTAGACGGAAACTTGAAAATTCAGAGTTTAAGGGGATGAAATTCATTTTTCAATCGGAAATTATAAAAAAATCGCAGATTCCACAAATAGGGGTGTTACACATTTTCGTTAACAGGTTATCATTATAGACGTTCTACCATCAACCTGGTAGACGGAAACTAGAAAATTCAGAGTTTAAGGGGATGAAATTCATTTTTCAATCGGAAATTATAAAAAAATCTCAGATTCCACAAATAGGGGTGTTACACATTTTCGTTAACAGGTTATCATTATAGACGTTCTACCATCAACCTGGTAGACGGAAACTAGAAAATTCAGAGTTTAAGGGGATGAAATTCATTTTTCAATCGGAAGTTATAAAAAAATCGCAGATTCCACAAATAGGGGTGTTACACATTTTCGTTAACAGGTTATCATTATAGACGTTCTACCATCAACCTGGTAGACGGAAACTAGAAAATTCAGAGTTTAAGGGGATGAAATTCATTTTTCAATCGGAAATTATAAAAAAATCGCAGATTCCACAAATAAGGGTGTTACACATTTTCGTTAACAGGTTATCATTATAGACGTTCTACCATCAACCTGGTAGACGGAAACTAGAAAATTCAGAGTTTAAGGGGATGAAATTCATTTTTCAATCGGAAATTATAAAAAAATCGCAGATTCTACAAATAGGGGTGTTACACATTTTCGTTAACAGGTTATCATTATAGACGTTCTACCATCAACCTGGTAGACGGAAACTAGAAAATTCAGAGTTTAAGGGGATGAAATTCATTTTTCAATCGGAAGTTATAAAAAAATCGCAGATTCCACAAATAGGGGTGTTACACATTTTCGTTAACAGGTTATCATTATAGACGTTCTACCATCAACCTGGTAGACGGAAACTAGAAAATTCAGAGTTTAAGGGGATGAAATTCATTTTTCAATCGGAAATTATAAAAAAATCGCAGATTCTACAAATAGGGGTGTTACACATTTTCCTTAACAGGTTATCATTATAGACGTTCTACCATCAACCTGGTAGACGGAAACTAGAAAATTCAGAGTTTAAGGGGATGAAATTCATTTTTCAATCGGAAATTATAAAAAAATCGCAGATTCCACAAATAGGGGTGTTACACATTTTCGTTAACAGGTTATCATTATAGACGTTCTACCATCAACCTGGTAGACGGAAACTAGAAAATTCAGAGTTTAAGGGGATGAAATTCATTTTTCAATCGGAAGTTATAAAAAAATCGCAGATTCCACAAATAGGGGTGTTACACATTTTCGTTAACAGGTTATCATTATAGACGTTCTACCATCAACCTGGTAGACGGAAACTAGAAAATTCAGAGTTTAAGGGGATGAAATTCATTTTTCAATCGGAAATTATAAAAAAATCGCAGATTCCACAAATAAGGGTGTTACACATTTTCGTTAACAGGTTATCATTATAGACGTTCTACCATCAACCTGGTAGACGGAAACTAGAAAATTCAGAGTTTAAGGGGATGAAATTCATTTTTCAATCGGAAATTATAAAAAAATCGCAGATTCTACAAATAGGGGTGTTACACATTTTCCTTAACAGGTTATGATTATAGACGTTCTACCATCAACCTGGTAGAATGAAACTAGAAAATTCAGAGTTTAAGGGGATGAAATTCATTTTTCAATCGGAAATTATAAAAAAATCCCAGATTCCACAAATAAGGGTGTTACACATTTTCGTTAACAGGTTATCATTATAGACGTTCTACCATCAAGCTGGTAGACGGAAACTAGAAAATTCAGAGTTTAAGGGGATGAAAATCATTTTTTAATCGGAAATTATAAAAAAATCCCAGATTCCACAAATAAGGGTGTTACACATTTTCGTTAACAGGTTATCATTATAGACCTTCTACAATCATCCTGGTAGACGGAAATTGGAAAATTTAGAGTTTAAGGGCATGAAAATATATATTTTGATTCTAATTTCAGATTTTCTAGAAATTAAAAATTTTCGATTAAATTTAATCTCTTGGTTAGATCTGAAATTAGTATCAAACGATAGCTTATGAAAAGTTAAGATAGGAATGTGCAAACCGTTTTGTTCGATCTCAAACCGTTTAGATTTTACAGGGTGTCAAAGTTGAAAAATGTCAATATTCACCTGTCAATATTTCAAAAACGGTTGAAGATAGGTATAAGACATCCTACATGAAATATATTTAAAATTTTGAGTAGAATTCAAAAATCTAATAATATACAAGGTGTTCCATTTGAAATAAGCAAGTTGACACCTACTTCCGGTATAACCGGAAGTGCGGCCATCTTGAAAATATTTTAGTTCGCTTGCCCCCAGTGATTTTGGTACACCCAATTTTTAATTTTTTCCTAATTATAGTTTGCCATATATAGATCGAGGCGGTTCCCGGTGGGACACCGTGTATATCCCCCTTTTTCACCTAGATATTGGACTTCTGGAACACTACAGGGACACGCTGTATATGTGTGCGATTACTATGCCCATTGGGTTTCCTCCATTTTCATGATCTTAATAATAATAAAATAATACATGTGTGCTATAAAATACTGATATAGGTATTTTCAATTGTAATAGGAGAAAAATAACTGAAACCACATACCTAAGTATTATTATAGGTATAGTCCGCGCCACGAGAGAAGGCGTAACGGCGTGGCCTCGAGTCACTGAAAGGTCGAGCGCCTGTGCAGAACTTACATGAGCGATTATTCGTGGTCACAAGCGGCGAATAAATACATTGACTCTGGCCACCAGATACGGTTTGCTCTGTTGAATATGTGGACTACATGTACATTCCAAAGATACGACTTCTCTTGTGGCATGGAAGTTTAGTAGTACCATTTTTAGTGTCAAATTCAACAAATTCGTTTGTAAATTCGTCACCTATAACTTATAACTATACCTATATATGTACCTAATTAAAAAAAAAAGGAGAAAACAAAGGCTTGGTTTTAAAACTGCTTGCGATTTAGTTTTACAATATTGTGATCGTGGTGAAGGTTACGTGATATTATTTTATGGTTTAAGACTTGAAGCTCATCCATTCCAAATTTTTTCGATAATTTTATGTCTTACACTAAAGAAACACCCCAATTTTTGTGCATATTATACCTACTTACCTATGAAATTAATAAAGTACTTCGATATGTGCTTTTACTAAAATATTTTGAATTTAAATATTTTATTTTTGGTTGGCATAATCAAGAGGTTCAACCGATTTCAAGATAAAAACGAAATTGTGTTTAGACTAAATAAAGAGGAAAAGTGTCTGCACCGTGCTAACGACCAACCAAATCAAAATTAAATGATTCTGACGGCAGCCCACCTGTTCCGAATACTAAGCAGATCACGTCTCTTAATTGTTACGTGTCGTCGAAACGGTCATATCGGGGCTTGATTAGTTTAGTAGGAGGTTTAAATCAGGCTTTAACACGGTCAAGGTCTATTGCTCACCACCCCTAACACTAGATGTCCTAGAGGACCACTTGTGGCACCCATTTTAATGCGATCGTATATCGCAATATTCTCTGGGGTATGAGATTTTAAAATCTAGTTGGAAATCAATTTGGATTTAAAGCTACAACTGGGCTTTAGTATACTTATTTCATCATCTCGTCTACGTCTACGAAGTATGAAAATCTGGATTATTTAATACCATTGTTTAATACTTATAGCACAGCATATAAATTGTTTTATATGCTGTGCTTATAGGTTGTTAATATAACAAGCAAGTACATTCATAGAGAAAAAGAGATCTCATGCCCACTGAATACGATACTGAATATGCACCACCGATCATTAAAAACACAAAAATACCCAGGGCGGTAGATAAAGGGAGGTTTAGGGGGTTCAACCCCCTAAAACCTACACTACTAAAATAATAATATACCCGCTAATAAAAGCAAACAACAGCAAATTATGTATTCGAAACCCCCCCATATCCCCAATGACTAGCTACGGCCCTGAAAGTACCTATTCTATTCAAATTGTGATTAGAAATTTGAATACTGAAAAAAAAAACTTTGAAACCTAAAGTACAAACTCCATGAATAAAATATGTTTAATAGAAACACCGAAGTACATTATTTAGGTACCTTAAATACCTATAG
The DNA here is from genome assembly GCA_963924545.1 of Pogonocherus hispidulus. Classification (NCBI taxonomy): domain Eukaryota; kingdom Metazoa; phylum Arthropoda; class Insecta; order Coleoptera; family Cerambycidae; genus Pogonocherus; species Pogonocherus hispidulus. Next base: position 34,127,752 of record OZ004699.1, read on the forward strand.
GGTGAGTCAGTCACCAGTATACACATTCATTTTAAGAGAATATGGGGAAAATGAATATAGTACGAATACACGTTTAAAAAGGCGTATTTACGCTGAAAAAAATATTTTTAAATCATTATTTAGACATAAACCCTTATTTAGACATAAACAGCTGATCGAAATCGGTAGTAGGCCTAGGTGCAACGTTGCCAAATTTAAATATATTCGTAGAACATACTAGTAAAATCATAATTAAAATTTTACTGTTTCACATATAAACAGTTTTATGTTAGAAATAGGTATATTAGGTCATTAAATGTAGGTACCTATCACTTCGCAGATATGGAACTTTGCTCAGATGCCGCCTGTCCTGGTCCTAATGCGGCAACGGTGTTCGATTGGAGGATAGGCTATGCGCGCTATGCTTCGTGGTCGGGACTTATTTTAATTTGTTGTGATTCAGGGGCGCCGTATTATCGGGAGTTATGGGTCAATTTGCTTCACTTTTAAAAGGTCAGGGAAAAACCATATTTTTCGATTTCCTGCCTTTATTAGACCCTGTATAAAGCAATTTTTTTAACAATTCGAAATATTGCAATTTTTATAGGTAGATTATCTATCTACCTATAGATTGCACCATAGAGCCTATGGTGTATGTAATATAGGTACACCGCATACACTATAGGCAGTGGATTTTCAGGCGCTGAATTCTTGGTATTATTGCATAGGTCTCCTGAATGGTAAATGAAAAGTGTTTTTGCCATGTATTAATGTGATTTTAGGAGGTCGCGTACGAAAAATCTATAAATAATGATTTGATATTTAAATATTTATTTATACCTATCATACATATTATTATTGTATCTTCTTGTTCAAATAATTGATACTTACGCTTTTTTAATATGTTGAATTCATTAAGTTATATCCAAATTATCAATAAACACACTGCATAGATGAGTTAAACATCGTACATTTTCTATCGGTACTAAATACCACTGTTTTGTACCTATATAATCAGAATCATAATTGAAGACCTGGAGATATCTACATTTTCAAGCTTAATTCGGCTCGTTTGAAAAATTATTGATATTGTATTACCATAAAAGTATTGATTATAATATTTTTTTCACTTTAATTATATCAAGTGGAGTGCATGCTGGATGCAAAATATATCTCCACATGCTGTACCTACCTACATAATGCACTTTGTCCGCAGACAATACCAACACAGCCGCAATCGATTAAAACGATATCGACTGTGTGTCCAACTTCGACAAGCGTTCGCAGACGGCAACATCGTCTCCGCCCCTGTTTCACTCTTTCCTCCAGTCCTTATCATCAGTTTCTGGTTGGTTGACTCTGCTACGGGAGATCTGTGTGTCTTATCTCAGCGGCACGTCCCACCTAAACTGAAAACTGAAAGCATCTCTACCGCCTCTTCTACCTAACCCTCTGGGTGATCATTTTGCTACAACGTTCTATCTTTAACCTAACTGCGAGTTGCTGCACAACAGAAGCGATTTATTATCGCGGTGAAACGCTTTTTGGGGCTTGTTTAATACATTTTAAACCCCGGCACGGGAGAGATCTTTATCGGAATATGTAGACTAAAATTCCTTCTCTAGTTTATAAAAGTGAGTTTTAATTCAAATTTAAATACCTACCTACCTACCTATATAAATAATACTTACCTACCCAATATATCTTCCGATAAAAAAAGCTGGTATGTATTTTATCGGAGTACCTAGTTGTACCTACTGTTGCCTAGGTACCTATATAATATTAATTTTCACTGTATCGACACACTAACAAAATTAATACTCTTGTTACATTACTTTTTGAAATCCTATTGGCTGGAAATCGGATGGTCGTAAACGCCCAGAACAGGAATTTGGTAAAATCGATAATCGATAGACTACAACCACAGCTTACCATAACAAAAGACTTTGGCGAGCAAAGTTAAAAAAATTTTGTAATGTAATAAATTAATATTACATTATTTTATTACCTTATTTATACAGGGTGCTCTAAATAGCCTGTGCCACTATTGCCATCTCCGAAACTGTGAGAAATACGAAATCGGCGATATATTAGAGAAAAGTTGCACTTTCTGATCACCATTCTGCACAAAATATTACGGGAATAAATAAGTTTAATTTTTTAATATATAATATAAGAATATTCGCCTGGGGTTTTTCATATAATTCTTAATGAAACATGTAGATATACCTATTATTCATGGGCTTGCTTCGTCTAACAATAGGTTTAGGTTTCTTAAGCAGTTTCATCAATAAAAAATCGTGATAAAAAATTGTTTTAATCACTGAATAATCTAAAATTATCCCAATCATATCCAAGAACAATAATTATAGTATAGGATAATCATAGAATGAAAAAAATAGTGTGCTTTTTCATGCTGTAAATATTCGCCGAACCAATTTCATTCATTAATGTATGATCTCAATATATTCGAATCTTCGAATATAGAATTATCATAGGTAGGTATTAGAAATAACCAACGAATTCATACCCTATTCGTTGGAAAAAACCTTATCTTAGAAGTTTATTGACAACTACAATATATCTATAGCCCCCATTCTAAGGATTAGCTAGAGAGTTACAGACTTCTGTGGGAGAAGGCACGTTATATTTTTGTTCTGTAGGCCGCATTAGAGCCCCAGTCATGTGGCGTAACTACGCTGGGGCGACAGTGTGCGACACACAAGGGCCCAAGAGCTTGAGGGGCCCAATCCGAGTGCGAAATAAATAAGTTAACTATTGTAATAACTCGATCGGGTGTTGGCGAGGGGGCCCGCCAGATTTCCGCACAAGGGCCCAAAAATTCTAGTTACGCCACTGATATCAGTTGGTGAACCTTAAACCTTAACCACTACTTATTACTTATTGCAGGATTAAAGATTCTGGGAAACCTCAGTCAAAGACTTATCCTTATAGTTATTAGAAAGATGGGCTAGAAGTTCGAAAGGAAGTAGTAGGTTTGTCATGGTATTATTTGTTTATTCACTTTATCAATCGAGTTGAATTAATTTGCGTCCACACTTTCACGAATCTGTCACTGTTATATTTCGTAACGAGGCAGTAAAAGGTACCCACTTTATTTTTCTACAAGAGAGTTGGAATAAGAATTGAACCCTTATTTACTGCAATGGATAAAACCATATCCATATCCATAACACCATATAAAACGTATTTATTGTATAAAATATCTATTTCTGAAAAGTGTATCTAATGTCAAAGAATTCAAGAATCTATGTTTTTAATTCATAAGCAGTTGAAAATTTCCTATATGTTTCACTTCACTAAAAGATATTACACATTTCATTTTCCTATTGTTATTTCAAAACTGAGGTTATTCACCTTATTGTAGCTCCTCCCTCTGATTTTACAAAGTTCATTAACCTTAACCTAAAACAATGAATGGACTACACTTTTCATTTTTCTTCTTCTCTTGTTTGACAAAATTAAAGGGTTGTTACCATAGACAAAGACGTTTTCATCTATGGTTCATTATTAACATCTATAGTTCATTTTCTTCTTCTTCTTTTTCGATGCAATAATTTTTTTAAATAAACGTGATGATAGTTTAAAATAGTTTTAATTTTTAAATACCCATAATTTTACCTTAATGTCGGTTGTTATTACCTTTCATAAGGTAAATTAGTATTTAGTTTTTTGGGATCATTGCAACTCTCCTGCTACAACATTTCGTGGCTCGTGGCAGTCGTGGACCTTTTGTTGACGCCTTATTTTTTAAAATGTTACTTTACATAACTTTTACCTCAAATGAGCGTGTGAAAGGTAATGTTACGCCGTTGGCGCACAAGGGGGTAACTTAGAAGTAAAACACTTGCTTTATTATAAAAACTATTTAATTATAAAAAGGTGATAATTGGCTTGCAATACAATTAGTTAAATTTTAGTCTAATTTACTGGTGTGATTGACAAAGTAGTGAAGGTAGAAGAAGTAATATAAATATATATGGGATTATTGTGAGGGTGTTTATATTCCACTTTTAGCATGAGAATCGTAACAACGAGTTTAAAAGAATATGATATGATCATTTTATGCCATGGTACCTATTTTGGTGGTGTTCGTCTTTTCCATTAAGTATTAAATATCTATGGATACTTAGAAATCGACCTCTAATGGAACGAAAAATCCGAGCGTGCTTAGCTCTAAAATTTTCCCCTTTCTGAATTAGTTTTTAATCTCCATTCACCATTTTAAAAGGTAAAGCGAAGCACAATTCTTGTGTCGTATACAGATCCCCATCTGTAACGACTGTAACGTAAACTATTGTTTATCTAAGTTAGTGATACCTAATAGAAGCATAATCGAATATAGAATTATCATAGCACTTATCTTAGAAGTTTATCGACAACGCCGTACAATATAGCGCCCCTCATTCTATGAATTAGATAGAGAATTACAGACTTCTGTAGGAGAAGGAACGTTATATTTTTGCTCTGTAGGCCGTATTAGGCCCAAGAACGATATCAATTGATGAACTTTAACCACTACTTATTACTATTGAAGGATTAGAAACTGGGAAACCTCCTAGTTACAGACTTATCCTTAGTTATTAGAAAGATGGGCTAGAAGTCCGGAAGGGAAAAACGTTCGGTATTAGTAGCCTTGCTTGTTTATATATATTTTATATAAACAAGGGTAGTACGTACCGAAGTTGTCTATATGGTATTATTTAATTATTCACTTTATCAATCGTTGAATTAATTTGCGTTCACACTTTCATGCATACCTATGTCACTGTTATATTCCGTAACGAGGCAGTAAAAGGTACTTACTTTATTTTCCTCTGAAGAATTTTACCCTTATTTACTACAAAAATGGATAAAATCATATACAAGGATGAAACGTATTTAATCTATAAAATATCTATTTTTTAATTCATAAGCAGTTGAAGACTTTATCTATATATGTTCCACTTCACCAAAATATATTACACATTCCACTTTCCCCGTGTAATTTAAAACTGAGGTTATTCACCTTATTGTGGCTCCTCCCACTGATTTTACGAAGTTCATTAACCCTAACCTAAAACAATGAATGGACTACATTTCTGTTCTTTCGTTACTAAGTCTATGGTTATGCATCTTTTAATTTTCTTCTTCTTCTACGATGCAATTATTTTTGAAAATAAGCAGTGATGTGCCGGATAATTATCCGTTTATAATTAACCAGATAATTATCGATAATTATCCGTTGGCTAAAAATCCTTTCAAAATTAGCAGGCTAAATAATATATAGCCAGTGGTAATAATGGCCTCATAGGGAGACATATTGGAACTTTTATTTATTTTTTGTATTTAATTTAGTTTATATTATTGTTTTTCTTTTAATTAGTATGATTATTTTTATTTTTGAATGTACTTAATTAAATGATGAGGTTTGCGGTATTTTAAAATAAAACAAAATAATCGCTATCTCCTTATTATCTACGACTTATAATATGATGACCTAATAATACCCATTATGCTTACCCATGATACAACTACAAACCTATAGGTACTAGGTAGGTATATGCAGATATTTTTTGGTAATTGCGAAAAAGTTATTCTGATGTGTCAAAAATTAAAAAACAATGTATATTCTGTTAATGGCTAATTATAATATTTTTAGCCGGCTAAATGCTAGTTATATAATTAGCATTGGCTAAATATATAATTAGTGGCTAAAAACCCATCACTGAAAATAAGCGTGATAGTTTTAATTTTTAAATACAATACCTATAATTTTATCCTAATAATGTAGGTATGCGGTATCCATTATTACCTTTTGAACGAAAAATCCGAGCGTGCTTATGCTCTAAAATTTTCCCCTTTCTGCATTAGTTTTTAATCTCAATTCAATTCACCATTTTAAAAGGTAAAGCAAAGCACAATTTGCCTTGTGTCATATACAGATCCCCATCTGTAACGTAAACAATTATTATTTATCTGATATTAAACTTTATTTTTGAATATGAAATAAAATATCCAGATCCACATTGAAAAAATAATGTTACTAAAACCGCTCACAAATAATAAACAAATTCAAATAAAAAAATTATAGGCTGCCTTAACACGTATGCTGTATGTACTGTATACTGTATTACTGATCACTTTTGTATTAAACATTTAATAATAATTTTAAACATCCTAGGTATACCTACCTATATAAGTTAAGAGGCAACTTAACTTCTTATTCTAATTTGCGGGTACCTTGTTATTGGAAACCTCTAGCAAAGAGATTAGTCTATATTCTTTGGCTCTAGCCTGGGTTCAAGCTGCTGGACACATATAATTAGAATTATTATAAATTGTGAAATATACCTATAGGTACCTACTTATAATATAATAATAATATATAATATATACCTACTAAACATCATAATTCGAGTCAGAGGCTTGATTAGACAATGGTGATTAGACTATGATTACATATTGGTGATTACATTATTGTTATAGATGGTAATTGAAAAAAAAATAGGTAAATAACTACAATCCACTGACAGAACTGGAGATAGAACTCAATGATGTTGCTAATTACATTTCAAAACTTTTAATGAAATCTGAAGTCTATATTAGAAAAGTTTAAAGGGCAAAAAACATTGGTTAGAGGTCATTGCGGCCTCTAAAGTTCAAAAACCAATTGAATTTTCATCTATATTTTCAGTGTATTAATTAAAATTGTCTTTTTTAGTTGTAGACCTTGACGGCATTCATTCTGATGAAACTAACTCTGGGGACAACTCTAACGCAGGCTCGAGCATCGGTCCTGATGACGACCAGGCCCGTTTGAGACTTAAAAGAAAACTACAAAGAAATCGGACATCATTCACGAACGATCAAATCGATAGTCTAGAAAAAGGTCAGTAAATTTTATATCTTAAATCTTGAGCTAACCATCCTATATAAAATTATTTAGAACTCGTACTGCAATCCACAATGCCCCTATGTATTGACACATGTATTGCAACTACTCTACTCTATTTTAAAATCTCTATATAGCATTATAAAATCTATTAAAGTGGGTTTATACCCTTTCAGAGTTTGAACGCACACACTACCCTGACGTTTTCGCCCGAGAAAGGTTAGCCAGCAAAATAGGTCTTCCAGAGGCACGCATCCAGGTATGGTTTTCAAACAGGAGAGCAAAGTGGAGACGTGAAGAAAAATTAAGGAATCAAAGAAGAGGTGCGCCCGGACCTGCGGAACATCCTGGACCCACTACATCACCTCCAAGGCTGCAGAGCTTTAACAACACTTCTATGTACTCGACAATTGCTCCACCGATGTCTATTGCTGATACATATAGGTAACAAAAAATATTTTAATATTTCAGCTAAAATGAGACCTGAAATTTATCTTCACACCTATCTGCCTATCCGCCTATCTTTAATATTATTTAATTGTAACATTTGTATCATTTGTAACTACAAATTTTTCAAGTCATTGGCTTCTTAAAAATTTCCTTATATAGTGAATAAAAACAAAATAATATGCTTCAAACTTCTATCAAAAACACGAACTTTTCACTTTTTTAATACTCTATTTCATTCTCTTAAATCTAAATGTAAAGGTGTAAAAGTCTCGCTTATAAATAAATGATTCATTAATACGCTAATTTCCAGTACAATGTCAAGTATGCCGAGCTTTACACACGGTGGTCTAGCGTCGAGTATGGGACCATCCCCAGGTGCTTGTCTGCAGCAAAGAGAGAGTCCAACCATGGGAGGTGCAATGGGTGGATACTGTATGGGTCGACCACCTAGTTACGATCTTGGAATAGGGTATGGATCAAGACCGTCACCTTGTAGCCCTTCACAACCATACCAAATGAATGGGCACCAATATAGTACCAATGGAACATCCTCAACAGGTAACTGGTACTTAATTCATGGTATTGTTTCATGTAAAAATGTCATGTGATGTAGTGTTCTTCCGATCTATTTTGAAAAAAGACGTATATGAGCTATTCTTTGAATAAAAGTGAACATAACTATAGTGTGACTGAAGTTTGGCGTGTATGTGTTATTTTATTTTGTGGTTGTGAAAATGAGAGCGATGTAATGCTGAATTTTTGTGTATGTTTATCTATCGGTTCATCTGTAAAGGTTAAAATACTAACTTAGATAGACTTTTACTAGGTCACTCTTTTGAATCACTTTTAATATTGCAGGTTTGATATCACCTGGGGTGTCTGTTCCCATTGCAGTTCCAGGGCAAACTGACATGTCATCACATCAATCTTACTGGCCACGAATACAGTGACCTTGGTGGAATTAAGATAATAAAGAAATAAATGGCTGTTGTCGTTCTTTAACCTTAAAGTCTTATTTCTTTTTTATTTTTGAATCCTCCGTACTTTATATATATATAACATTAAAAAGTCTTGAAGTTACAATATCAAATGTTTGAAAAACTAAAACTTATTGGTAATAAAATTACATAAGTTAAATGTTAAATAGTATTTTTTTTAACACAGTGTGGTTAATTTGGGGTTCAGCATGAGGCTTAAACAATTAAGACAGTAATTTTATTTGAAATTAAATATCGATTACATCCTTCCAATATAAAAAATAATTATAATAAACTGGAATTAATTTTGGAGCTATAAACTCCTTTCAGTTAGTAAAGTATACTTTAAATTTAACAAATAAAATTATTTTTCTGTTTGTATACTTTTGTCTCTTGCTTTGCAAAAATTTTAGTTTTGATGTTTTAGAAAAGAAAAAATTACTAAAGCAATTCCATATAACTTCAAGATTTTTAAAGGTTATGGAAAAGTTTTAAAATGTACAAAAAGTTATATTAAAATTTAAAATGTGTAATTTTTTGATTGAAAATAAATTTTAAATTTTAATGTACATACCGAAAATTGCCAAAAATGTGTAAAACTTTATATTATTCCAAAGAATCTAGTGTAAAAATTCATTTCTTTTGTTTAACTTCTTATACTGTAAATGTGATCTCTTATTTATTCTCACAATTGTATATTTTTATGTATTAGACATATCCCCAATATCAGGTTACATTCCTTTGAAATATTTTGTGCAAGTGATTTTTACAAACCTTATTGTGAACCAGTATAGTTCTAGCAATTTTTAAAAGTTGTTTAATAAATATTTATTTTATCGTGTGTAAATATTTATTTATATAAATAGATTTTTCAATATAAAACAAATATGTTTCAAATATACGAATGAACCAACTTAAAAAATAATTTATTTAGAAGCTATAGGTAAAGTATAGATATATCTTAAGCTTGACTATCTTTTTTAGTACCTAGATTAATAGCAGTGGCATGCAAAACCTTTTTTCTTGGGGGGCACGCAAATTGTAACGATAGTCAAATACAAATACAATTAAATTTGAGTACTAAAATACTAACTACTAAATCAATTGCAAATTTTATAAAAACAAACTTCTACTAGACATAGAAAGTGGGGGGGGGGGGGCGGCCTGCATACAGGTAATGCAGACTACGCAGATTCTAGTTGCCGGAAATCAGAAATTATGCTATTAATAAATACCAAGAATATCTTACTTTTATTTAAATTTGAAATAACAAAACATTAAATAAGAAAATGTTGAAACTTGAAATATTTGCAGGGGCCTGGACCCCCTCTAGCTCCCCCTGGACATGCCATTGAGCAATAGGAAATTGAAGTGATTAGATAAAAAAATGAGCAGCTAATCAGAGAATATTACGAAAAAATTTCATAGGATATGAAACCAATATATCCAACATCTAATAATCCGGGAATAGTATAAAATAAATTCTAGACGGGCATGCATGGTAAAAACAGCTCTGAATCGATTCAAGTCCAACCGTTTTTAACCATTTTTCTTCTAATTTGGATACCCTGTCATTGGAAAGCTCTAGCCTAGGTTCAAGCTACTGGGCACATCTTTTAGAATTATTATAAATTGTGAAATACCTAGTTATTAAACATCATAATATGAGAAAACAACTAATATATACACAATTATTACCAAACTACCTTCACCGCATGTGATTTTAAACTTCCACTAAAAACTGAAACAACTTCATATTCAGCAACACCTTTCTCCCTACTTGCTTGTTTTTTGTACTACTTCATTTTATGCCCTAGCTCTCACAATAACATTCAGTAGAAGCTGAAAGTTGAATGTGCATACACAGAAGAACACTAAAAATTAACACATAACACATAACAAAAAGTAAATATTGCAATAGCGAAAACCTCTTCAACCTCAACGCATGTAAAACGATGCATTCTATGAATGCATTTGTGAAATTTTTAATGATCTGAACACTTATTTAAATTAATTATGTGCTTCTATTCCAAAATAAAACTGTGAACTTTGTCTATATTTTTACCTTCGTAAAATTTTAACATTGCACAAACTGTCTGTGTTTTTTTAACGATGAACACAAATATCAACAAAGCAGTTGAATTTTGATAACTGGAACTATACCTATAATTCAATGACTTACATTAACAATACAACTAATGAGATCTAGTTCAAAGTTATCAATTTAAATACTTTAACAATCAATAAAATCACTCTATATTTAAGTAAGGTTTTGTATTTTCGATTATCATCAATCTTCTCGAATCAACTTTCTCCGAACACATTGGACACTGCTCCTCGCTATCTAGAATCCTAATAAAAAATTTATAATTTTTATAGATCATCTCATATTAGTATAAAACTTACTCAATAAATTCAGTTCTTAGAGCTGGGAAATCACATTCTGGACACGCAGTAAGGTCAGTATTGACAATATGTCGGCCCTAAAACAACAATGTGTATATTTGTAAGATAAAATTTTTGTATAACACAATTTTAAAATTTAGGAAAACCTATAAGTAATTCAAATACTATGATATGTTCCTGTTAACAATCCATTTTGCAATACACATAATAGACAATGAAAACTTACCGTGACTATACAAAATGGAATATTATTCTTGCAACTGTTACAAGTGACTTCAGTCTCTGCTAACATATTCTCACAATAAGGACAAGCAGTCAAAGCTTCTGGTGGGTCACCGATAACTTCCCCATCTTTGCCGTTCTTCGGTGGTTTCCTAACAACCGCCTCGATCTTTTTCGCATATTTTGGATCCACGTTTTTTCTATATTCAGGATTCATCAATGTCGTTGCATATTTGTAAGCAGCGTGTCTCAATCCAGCCCTGTGGCATTCTATTACCGTCGATGTCAGAATGGGCACGATATCTAGAAAACAGTTACCGATTACCATGTTATTCAATATTATTAAATAACAACATATTAATTAAATATTTTATCTCCGAAACCCAATACCAAATAGGCCAGCCAATATAGTCATACCCAATAGGCTAATTTGGTGATTCTTACTTTTCACAACCTTTCTGTCTGTTTTGAATGAATGTCAGGTACAAAATATCTCACAATAATTCGATCAATAGGGACGAGAATAACCGTTATATGTTAGATCTAAATACAACATATTCTATTCTATTCTAAACATAATATTCTCTGTACATTGTTCTATATAATGTCAGGTCACTATTCTAAAATAAAGGATCATACAATAATGCAACATACGAATATGATTCCGACGATGATGATACACACTGGTTGTATGTAACACGGGAACTTGCCTCTGACACACATTTACTATATTTTGTAGAGTTAGATCTAACCAACCTTCAAATATCATATATATATATATATATAATATTACTGTATCGTGTATTCCCTATGTTAGCCCATAAACGGTTTCTCCAAAAACATTGAAGGACAAAAGATATAGTGCTATACTCTTCCAGGCACCCTTTGTTCGATTTGTGCATGTGCAGATATCGTCGATCTCCATGGTAACAGAAGCTGACACATTGTTTATAGGCTAACAGACTTTCCAACTTAAAATTTTTTTTTTCTTAAGAAAGTCGGTAGACAGAGATGTAGTATTTATATTGCATGCTTATTGGATTTTGCGATATTCGTACGCATGCGCATATTTGACTAACGTAATCTCGAGAAGCATAGAGATAGTACGTATGTCGGCGCTGTAGTGTTTTCGGAATTTTTGAGCCACTACCGTGTTATAGTAGTATTATTATATATATGTAAAATATTTCCCCCTTGCATTCATGTACATGGTGGGCTACCAGTAGTGTTTCATGATTGATTTTAGAATACTGATACCTATTGATTAAATATGAAATAAAAAGTTGCTAAATGAGCCCACACTCCTTTCATCTCACCTCTCCCTTAACCTAAAAATTCTCCACCTAGTTTTCCACACTGAAAAACTACACACTTTCATAAAATCTATTAGGCTACTAGGTAAGGCTACTTACGAGACAGGAATTTGGAAATATTGTTGGCAACTCTAATAAGCATCCTAGCCCCCTTTATGTGATCTCCTCTTCTGACGTGCAGCCTCACCAGTATATAACTGTGCAGCAACATTAAATTTGTATACATCTCATATGGAATATTTATACCGTTCTGTTTTAATTCCTGACACATCGCGAAAAGCACATCGTGAGCATTTCTGTAGTTTCCGTTGATCTGCTCCTCATTTGCAATAATTATAGCGGACTTGGAGGCTTCCCTGAACTGTTTTCTTGCCATATATAACCTGAATAGGTACTTCGGATCCTTCGGAACACCATCAGTTTCCCCTAGTAAGAATTCGATGAGACAATTTGATAGGGAATCATCATTGGATGAGGCCACAACGTCAATGGCAGTTGCAATGGCTTCTCTTTCCTTGGAATTGGACTTGGCTGCTTTCAGCAGGTGCTTCATTGCCTGAGAAATTATCGTTCTAATAACTTTCCACATTTATAACAAAAACATAAAGAAAACAAAAAATAAGAAAAATAATAGAAAATATATAACAAAAAATAATTCTAAAACAAAATATTTAAAACAGCTAAAAGTATAGAGTAGATTACAAATGAAATATAATGAAAAAAAAAAAATACAAACAAAATTGGTACTTTTTGGTAATCACGGGCATGGAACCAGTATTTCCCTGCAAGAAGGTTGTCTCGTTCACCTTCAAAATATGTAGCAATTCTAGCAAAATCTTGCGGTTTTATTTCATCTTCTGTGAACGTGCTCAGTAATATGTCTCCGAAAAGGGGCATTTTACCATTATTTCTGGCTAAATCAAAAGCCTCATCGCTGCATTTTGACAGTACCAGGAATCTTATTGCAGACGTTATATCATTAAGGCCTTGAAAGAACCTGAAACATATTGTCCAAGTCCAAAGAAAAAAGTTGCAAATGGATAAAATATAATATCTTTACCAAGCTATAATACATAAATATATGGAAATTTCACATATAACAACTTACTTGGCAACCAATTTGGCCCCTTCGATGCTCCTCGTCTCCTGAACCATTTCTACGGCAATTTCAGGATTATTCAAATGCTCCAAATGTAACCTTATCACAGAATCAAAATCTTTGGCCTTCTGATAAGCCAAAATAGCCTCATCATATTTCTTCTCGGCTTCTTTGGCTTTGGCGTACTGCAAATAAATTTTGATCGACGAAACGTTGGACAACAACTCCCCTATTTTATCCCAATTCTTCAGCTTTATATAGTTGGAGGCAGCTCTGTCGTATTGGTGGCATTTCTCAAACAGCTGAGCCGCCTCGAACAATTGTTTCTTCTTTTCCAAAATCTCTGCACACTCTTTTAGTAATTGCTTGTTATCCAGTTCTATGGCGATGGAAATTCCATGGCGGTAATTTGCACAATGTAGGTTAGTCCGTGCAATACCAGCTTTGCACGTCAAAGTGTGATCCACACTTAAGTTCTCCTGTAGGCCCTTTTCGTAATGTCTTGATGCTTCAGAGTAATTACCTCTAAAAGAAGAAAGGTATAGATATTCCCTTCTAAGGGCAGAAAGAAAGACGGAAAAAAGAGAACAGAAAATAGCACGAAAAAAGGGAGAAGAAAATCAAGAGAAAGAGAGAGGAGACACAAATACCTCTTACATGAATTCCAACTGTTGAGCGTACTCCCGTGAAATCATTGCAATTTGTTCAGGAGCCATTTTCTTTGCCAGTTGCAAAGCCTGGTCCCACTGTAAAAGATCCCGTCTCATCTCCAAAGCAGCGGTGGGATAACTAGACTTCAAGAACCATTCTTGAGCTTTGTCATAATTATTCATGAACATAGTTATGTACCCACATAACAATTTATAATCTTCTACGTTTATTATATTTTCTAGACTATTAACCATTGCAACATCTTCTAATTCTTTGTATATCTTGATTGCTAAAACATTACTTTGAAGTTGCATTCAAATAGTACAAACAATATTCATACCAATTTCAATTTCCAAACACCGCATTGCTTCCTCGGCCAATTTAACCAAATACTTTTTTGTTTTTAATGAATGACAAGTCTCAGTGGCGGCATTAAACCTAAAATGAACCCCTTAATTAAGTATGTTTTAGTTTACAATAAAATACACATAACTATTATAAGAAACAATATTGTTACCTGTGCAAAGCCATTTGTTTGTTAAAATTAGCTTCTAGAGTGGCTTGTTCTCTTTCGGTAAGACCGATCTGTGGAGAATCGTGTGAAGTTAACAATAGCTGTGTAAGTTGCCCTCCCGACGTAGCAGACATAACCTCTCCACCGCACATTAATAAAGGCGTCTGTTTGGATACCAGAAGTGTTTGACCAACTTTTTTCGCAAAAGTACCTTTAAATAATTTGAGTTACATTTTTATTTCACATTTAATCACTTAATTTACATTGAGGGTAACCACAAAAGAATTTTAGTGTAAACAGAGGAATTTGTGTATAAGTTTCAGTCATGTGTGGTACTCCATTTGCATTTACAGGGTGAGATCTATTTAAATTCCCAGAAAAAATATGTTTTCAATAAATCAAGTTGATTTATTTCTGAATATTATTTGATAATGTTCTAGTATTTCTTTTATGGTTCTCACCTTGTATAAAGATACAAAAATATTACCTCCTGTAGATAACCTGGTGTAAACATAAGTAAAAATATCCTGTTTGTCGTAAACGATGAAAATATTTCTGTCTGAAATATTGCTATCCCATGTCACGCCCAAGACCTTATTCGGCAAACCCAACACCGGAATTACTTCGTTCGTTACCTAAGAGAAGTACACTGGTATTGAAATATAAATGTCTCAATTACAAACATGAATAAAATTTGATATGCCAGTATTACTCACTGCATTATATACATATCCTTTGGATTTTACGTCAACAAAAACCAGCCTGGTACCTGCTGGATCAACAAAAAGATCTGTTATGCCTACGTCATGTTTATAATCAACTGCCTTGGCCCATTCTTCTACGTGAAAGTAAACGATGTATCCCATATCAGTGCCATAAATTAAGAAATCGGTTGTTAATTCATGACAAGTTATAACGATGCTTTCACTCTCACTATCGGGGAAAATTATGCTTTCTTTATCTTCTTGACTTACTTCTGGTAGTTCAATCTTAAAAACATGTGCATGAATGTACTACTACGGGGCAATAAATAGTATAAACTATGCAAGTATCCAATAAAATATTGATTGGAGATGTGAGTTCTCATGTAACCTCAATTTATCAGCCTTCACTGTTAGAATTTATAACCTCAATAGACATAATCATAATATCCAATATCGATTTTGGATGAACAATATTAGTTGAAGTGTTTATTTGACGAGTTTAATTTCATTAGTGATTTGTGGAATTGAATTCATGTATTTAGTTATTTTCGAGTCATATTCTAACATTTTGTCGATTTGATTGAAGTAAACCGATTAAACTTACCATATGTAACATTAATTTTCCTTCAAACAGTACAGAGGCATACTCCGAATTAAGTCTGACACTCGTTATAGCGCCAAGGTACTGTCGGTCTTTAAGCTTTAAAGGCGTTTCAGCAACACCATGTTGCGCTTTGGTTAAATCGTAAAACCAAAGTCTGTTGTTCATACCTGCTGCTAGATGGTATGGGCCAACAGCTATGAAACTTGGCTCGATTTCAAGGGATATTACAACTGGCTGCAACTTCATCTAAAAATGTTTCTCAGGTTAGGAACAGTTAAAATACAAGCATCCTATTTAAGCATATTATTAGCATACCTAACGTGGCTAAATTTTGCATTAGAAAAGATATAAAAATTAATAAATAAGCAAATTGCACTAATTTCCATAACACTGACATAGTTTTCCACATAACACCAAATCGGCAACATCTCCATGATGTTTTGTGTGATGTAGGGTTTTGGTGTTATGTGGAAAACTATGTCAGTGTTATTTATTTATTTATTTATTTATTTATTTATTTATTACATAAAATATCCAACGAGCTGAAGCCCAATTACAGGATAAGTAGCAGAGCATAATTTAGAATTTACATATATAAAGAAAAACAAAAATACTTATTAAAAAACAATTAAATATCACATACAAGCATAAAATGAACAATAAAATGAACAGTAAAATTGATCCTGTACAAAATTCGATAAATTATTTAAAACAAATACCTAAAATATGAACATTACAAAAAGAGCCAAACATGCCTCAGTCCACTAAAAACACTTTTTTTAAATTTTGCAGATTGCAAGATAAGATGTCTAAAGAACCTTCAATTTCAGCGTAGTTGTTTAACATTTGATATAATGGCGACTTTATCAGTAAATTAGTGCGCGCAAATGGCAAGATAAATAAGTTGCTATGTCGGCTATTCATTCTAGGTACCCGATATGTAATATTTGCCGTAAGTGACTCACACCTTGCAATTTAATGAACAAGTTTAAAAAGAAAAACAACCGATAATATTTTACGTCTACACAAAAGACTATGTAATGAGAATATTTCATAAAACAACTCTTGTGGTGTCCCTCTGACAGGATAGACCCCATCCAACAAGAACAGTGCCGTCTTAAAGAATCTTCTCTGAACACGTTCTAGCAAAACAATATGCGTGTTATATATAGGACTCCATATAATCGACCCGTACTCCAGCCTCGATCTAACAAACGTTGTAAACAATAAACGTAGTGTGGAAATATTTTTAAAATCTTTCGAGTTACGCAAAATGAACCCAAGACTTTTATATGCATCAGTCACGCAGGCTTGAATATGGTTTGTGAAGCTGAGCTCTGGGTCAAAAATAATACCCAGATCTTTCATAATCTCCAGTCTTTCTAGCAAATCACCATCAATTGTATAATCAGAAATTATTGGTACTTTTTTACGATGAAATGACATGACCTTACATTTCTTAGCATTGAGTGGCAATTTATTATTACAACACCAGTTATTAAGTAGCACGAGGTTGCTTTGAAGATTGTCACAATCAGACTTCGAGGAAATTTCACAGTACAACTTGAGATCATCTGCGTATAGCAAATATTGAACATCGAGAGCAGTGGCGATATCATTAATAAATATTATAAATAGAAGAGGTCCCAGTATCGAACCCTGCGGAACACCTGAAGATTGATGAAAAGTGCCAGACTTGAAACCGCGATACTGTACAAATTGTGAACGATCAGTAAGATATGATTTGAACATCTTAAGTAAGGCAGGACATAGTCCAACATCATTAAGCTTGCTGACTACTGACTAGAAGAGAATGGTCAAGTGTTATCTTCACACCAAAGGTTCCAACCTCTTTCAAGACTAATTTCCATGTTTTTTATGCAAAATTCAATTACAAGGACTAGTGTATGAGGGCGGTGTGGTTAAAAAATTATAAACGAAAAACCACAAATTTTCTATTATCCCTTGTTTCTATTCAAGTACAAAAAAAAAATGCTTTTTGCATATTCCTGATGTATGATCTAAAAAAACTCTGTAAAAGCACGGCAGGATATAATATATTTTTTAAATCTCCAAACACACTAAAAAAAGAATAAATAATATTTTAAAAGTTTACCTTATCAGAGGTATAGCTATAAAGACTAACTTCCGTTAAGCTTGATAAAATTGCAATTCGAGGTGGACAGACAGCTGTTAAAATAGTCATATGTGAAACATAAACATTTAACGAACCACCCTTGGTACAAGCTGCTAACAACTGTCCGTCGTTGCTCCACCCAATACGGTCTATCCCAGATTCTTGAGTTAATGTTAAGACACCTGAAGTTTCTTGTAAGTTTGTCAAATCGTGGATTTTTATACTATAAGATAAATCTTCTTTAGCTAACTCGGCACCATAAACTTATAAAAAACTTACGTATTGTCTCCACAAGAAGCTGCCTGTCCAGTCACTTCACAAATAGTAATATCAGTGAGTGAATTTTTATGGTTTCTTATTTGGAATAACTCTTGTCCAACCTCTTTTATATGTGTAGATATGGCTATAAAGAAGCCGCCACCAAAACCTATCAGAATATAACCATCTCCAAACCACTTATAATTGACTATTGCACCATAATGTTGTTGAAATGCTAACTCTATAGGATTCTCTGGATCTAGTAAATTATACAAATATAACGTTTTTCTTCCAACAATTAAACTAATCTAAAAAAACAAGTTTCTTTTTAATTTTGTTTGCTTAATAACTTTTACCTAAATAGATTAGATACATAATAAATATATTTACTAATTGTATAATGTAATGATATACACTATCCCAAAATTCAGTTTTAGGGACATAAAAACAATGTATTTTTTTAGGATAACGATCATCTAACACTTACCGTGTTTTCACCAACTCTCTCATCTGTTTTCATTTCAGAAAATTGTATATGTGATGGTTCTGCTCTTAGATTGACCACTCTCAAAGTGTCACCATCTATATTACTAATAGATATTGATTTATCATCTGATCCCAAGGCTAATAAATTTTCATTATTCCAAGCCCCGCATGTTATTTTCTTTGTATGTTTGCCAATAATTGGAATTCGTCTATAAAATGTGAAATAATACATCTAAATTTATAGAAATTTAAAAAATGTCCACTTACTTCGAACTGTTATGATTATAAATAGACACATTTCCTTTGGCAGTTCCAATTGCTAAGACAGGAGTATTTTTTGCCCAAACCAGGCAAGACATAAAATCTTTCAACCCCACATCAATTACACTCTTTTTCATTGTATTTGCATCCCACAATATCAATTGAGAAGACTGACAAACAACCGCCAAAACATCTCCGTCAGAATCCCATCCGAATCCAGTACATAAACTAAATTTATTTATTTTACCATCTATTAAATAATTCACAACAAAGACATTACCTAGGCAATCTTATCCGTTCTTGAATTTCTCCATATCGATCAAATATATTCACCATTGAATCAATACCTGTGGTCGCTAAATACATCCCAGATCCTTTCTGCCATGCTATATAAATATCGCCAGCGCCGTGAGGCTGTTCAAGTCGAAATAATAACTGAAAGTATAGGAAATAGGAAAGTTATACATGTTTTCCCAGTTTTCTAAGTAAAACTTCAAATGATGTAAGTACATTAAAGCAACACTGGTAAAGTAAATATTACTAAAAGAAGAACATACTTTTTCAGTTCCCATATTTGTATTATTACCTAACAAATTACAAAACTTATGGAAAACTGTCAACATTCATAATAATTCTGAACAATACAAACATTTTGTTTGTATTGATATTCACACGAGTTTTTAAACTTTTTGAAATGACAAATGACACAGAGTTGACAGCTGAATCGAATAAAACTGAACTCGATTCGAACACGTAAATGACAACGTCAAATTCGATCATAAGTATTTTGTGTTGCCTATATTATAAATTCATAAAAAAAGGGAAGGGCGTTCCATCCAGAAAAATTTAAAGAAACAGCATGCATGAAATGCAAATAATAGTTTCGCCTACTTTTTCACAAACAAAACAAATTAATCATTATCAATGAAACCTTAGATTATAAAGAGATTAATGTAACATATATATGTAACTTAATTAGAATATCAGATTGTCTAAATTACAATCCAACGGTGTATTGCTCAAGTGCCGCACCGCAGTATAATAATTACGCTTCAGAAAATATTTCCTTCCACTTATTTCCTAAGGATAAGAAACTATTTGAAGTGAAAAAATGCTTTAAAAACTGAAAAAAGACTAAATAACATTAATCAACATTTGGTAGATAATGATTTTACTAATTAAGGTACAGTGAATAATAATTCCTTTAATTGGCCTTTGTCTAACACCGACATATTATGCGAATGTCCATTCATTTGACATTTGATCTGATCAAGCAGAATTTTAAAGGACCAAAATAGCTCTCGCCAAAATATGTGGGTTATTGTTGTGTCATCTATGAACGTTTTTTTTTGGGTGAAATTCTCTGAAACATTTTCGTGATTGGAAGATGGATATTTTTCTGTTTATAAGTTGAATAATTTATACCGTTTTTGATTACCTGCTCTCTGATGCTCCCAGAGCATATTTTCCTTTGCTAATATTATTACCTTACGCCACCTAAAAAAATTCTAATTTTATGAAATGCTAATTAGTAAGTTGTTTTCAAAGTAATAATAGGCGTGAATAAAACTATCCTACAATCCAAAATGAAACACTGACTGCACAACACAATAGCACTTTAAATTTTTTTTCTCAGAAAAAGTTTAACATCAAATTTGGAGACAACCATGTACTTGTCGAGTCAAGTAGTACTTGGAATGTACACATTATCTTTCCAATGAAGAACCTTATAACTTCAAATCGATCAACTAAACTGAAGATGTGTCTATATTGTAAAACCTTGTTTTGAAATAAACGGAAAAATTCCAATTCCAATTCAAATAAAATATTTTATTAAAATAAATTTATAAATATACAACATTAACATTGTTTTAATCACTTTCTTCATTTTCAGATGAAGAAGCTTCTTCAGCTTCTCGAAGCCAGTCTGTAAATGGTTTCACTTGTCTATGAAATTTACTTTTTTGATCCAGCGTCGAAAACCAATCTAGAATGGCATCTTCCGATACATAATCCTTATCATAGAAATACTGTAGTACAAACATTACCCACTTTTCTTTAAGTTCCTCATTTGAAGTTGCCACATCCTTGAAAGTAAAAGCAATGTGTATTTTAACTATTCAAGAACTTGAAATAACAAAGTTATACCAACCTCTATAGCCTGTAAACAGTCGATCATCGCACTCTCATTACGAATATAATTTTTCAGGACAGGAGCAAAGTATGACAACAAGCGAGACAAGTGAGAAAAATACTGAGGTCCAATAGACTGTCGAAGCGATAAAGTTAAGATGGCCTTTATGACATTGAAGTTTACCTAAAAAAATTACAAATAAATAAGGCTTGATTTCTAAATTTAATATGTCATACTCGATGTCATATGTTGATGGAATTGAAATTGCTAGACAAATCACCAAAACCACTGCTTGTATGTCTTTTAGGTTAGGTTGTGAAAAGTTAAAAAATTGTTTTGCAAGAAAATACCTAGGCTCAGGCAAATTCATAGTATTATGTGTTTTTGTCACTAATCCAAGAAATTGGATACTTCAAAAATATGTGGAAATACGAAAATAATGTTCAATTCACATGAAGCTGACAAACCCAAAAACTACAACTGCCCACAAGATCGTAAGTTTTTATAGGCAGAACCAAACACAAATTTGAGTGGACATGACAAAAATAAATCGATAAGTTCTGAAAAATAGTTTTCTTCTCGATTTGTCAGCTTAATGTAGATGGTTCTACAAAATACCTACAATCTAATCTACACATAAAAGAACAATGTTTCAAGATCTATTTAAGCAGATTTGAATGCTACAAACAAATGGCCAAATTGTTTAGTATTGTTGTAGGCAACATGCTTATTTTTAACTCTAGACTAATTTCTGTTTTTGATTTTCTCAAAATCAAGCAAACAATAAGACAGTTACAAGACAGACAAAATAACCGTTGACAAAATAAGAAACATTAATTATTAATTATTTATACTACTGTCAGTACTAGTTTATCAGCCAAAACAACACAAAGATAATATAACGAAACTATATATTATCAATTTCAAAAAGGAAAAAAAGTAAAAAAAAATCACCTCTTTTACGGTGACATTGTAGGCGTAACGTGACGAATTTATTTCGAGAACAAGGTTATCACACAGTAAGTTATCCTCGAAACCTCTGGTTAAGCTATCGATTACTTCAGTAAAGAACACTGAAAAAGATAACAATGCATTACAGAAACAACATGATGGAATATTTTGTAGTGCAATACTTTCTATACATTAACTACAGTATTTTTACTTTAGCTTTGGCTGAATGTTTTTTTTTAATTCAATTTAAGTTCAAATGACAAAGCATGCATTGCGAATAAAAGCAAATCGAAATATCATACATTTTGTGTCGTCAGGTGCAGGTGATTGTGTGTACGACAACTCATCTTCCTCGCTCTCACTGAATCCATCAGTGCAATCTTCAGACTCATAAGTTTCTTCCTGGATGTGCAGGCGAGACATTTTTTTTGCCAACGCCGTGACACAGTGATCTTCGTCTTCATCATCATCCATTCGTAGTCTATAAGCTTTGTTTCCTAATTTATCTCCATCTTGACCTAAAATGCAATATTTCATCTCTACACATCATCCCTAAAAGGAAAAGTGGAAGAATCGGAACCACTTACATTCTGCCGGTTTCTCTGCTTGTATCAACGAGTTCTCAATAAAAGCATTTTTTTCGATGATACACCCTTTTCCTAAAATGCTTCCAGCAGTTACTTTACCCTTCGATTTAATCACACAATCGGGGCCAATGATGCTGTGTGTTATTATAACATCATTCTCGATTTTACAATTAGAGAAGACGAAAGCATTTTCTATCTTAACATTCTTGCCTATTGAAATATTTTCACCCAGTATAGCATTGCAAAGGTGTATCGTGTTGTCAACAGTTGTACCTTCACCAATCAAGCTGTTGTTTTTGAGTGCTCTATTTCTAAAAATATTGAAAAGTTATCAAGAAATCCACAAAGAAAAATATCCAAACAGGCAAATTCTTTTGCGATAGAAGAATTCTCGTTGTCTATTAAATGTGGGCAGTATTATCAGAAATAACCATTCTCTCTAAATTTAACACATCATACATAAGTGTTTACCTTTTCCTCGATGGCACAATTGGATATATCCAGTTTTGTCGCAATTCTTGGCTAAAAAGTTTGTATGAAGCAAAGAGAAACAACTTTATATACTAGAATTAGCTAACCTCAGAGCCTGATACAATCGCCAGCTTGTAACAGCTCCACCATACTGACTGCCTTTCAAAATATGGCAATATACAGTGCTACCTAAAATTTCTTCATTCATAATTAAACCCCTGACAAAATCATCCTTGGTTTGAAAATCAAAATTATCAGAAAATAATGGCAAAACAGACGGAGAGCATATTGCGATATGAGTATCTTTTAAATTGTGCATTAATGAAACACATGGATTTTCCAAAAATATTTCCTAAAAAATAGTATATCCTTTAAATGAAGAATAATGTATATAATTTTATACCAGTGGAAAATCTACTTTTCTTTCTTTATTCTTGCACATTTTTTTATAGGCTAGAATTCTTTTTTGAGAATTAATTGCAACTAAAAGTTCTTCTCGTGGACATCGACTAATGTGATTAATACCTGCTTCTTGAAACACAACTGTCATAGCTGCACCTTTGTCAATTTTGGTAAGATCGCTAAAAGGGATATAACTTAAAATACAGAAAATTAAGGACAATTACTTACTTATGCTTTTTTATAAGAGGTAACAGTTGTACGTTTGAAATTGTGCCAGGTTCTAATAAAATAAAATTTCCTCTTAAAAGACCCTTTGCGTCTATATCACGTAAACAATCACCAAATGAACAACATGACTCTGATACAATTATATTGACTTTCATAGTTAATGTCCAAACCTCGTTGTTTTGAACGCTTTTACTGAAAATATTTGTAGTAAGAACATATTTTCTGTTGAATAAAATACCGACCTAATGTGATGTTTAATTGCATCGACATGTGTGCAGCAAAATAAGAAAGTTTCTTCAATACCTCCAAGAGAGAGGAATTCAAGAGTGTAATCTATTAAAGGTTTGTTAATCACTGGTAAAAGGGCCTAAAATAATTCAAAAAAATAAAATTATTGCAACATTCCAAGTAGGTAAAATATTTACGTCTTACATGCGCTATATCCTTTGAAATTGGTACAAATTCATCACCAAATGTGTCAGCAATTATTATAGCTTGCACTATGTTCTCATTTTTTATTACTTCATTATTTTTTTTCGACATATTTATTAATTACTTCAAAAGCGTTTAACATAAAAATTAAAATTATAGATTGTTGAGGTTAAAAAATTATAGATCTTCTTCTTCTTCCTCTTGGTTTATGGCCTACATAGATAAAATACAGGCGGAGTGGTGGAAGTATTGACCTCTATTGTCTTTGAGGAAGACAATCCTACCCTACTTATTTATTGGAAGGAGATGCCGAAAACAACTACTCCACGAGCAATTTTCCACGACTGGCGTTGCATTACTCTATAGATGCCGGAGTAATGAAAACGTCAGTCGGGACACAAAGTAGATAAACATCTACACGAATTGCAGATCTCTCTGCCAGGTCAGTGATTAATTTTTCGTATTTATTTTGTTACTTGCATTTTATTTTTATTGTTATCTCTTAGATTGAATCATTTGGAAGCCTCGTGTGTCCCGGCGTTTGAGTGCTTGTGTTAATTATAACAGTTATCTTGGGTTATGAAAGTTATAAAAATACTGTACCAGTGCCAGACACAATGTATCCGCGGTCCTGTGGCCTCCTCCTTTCCGAAAGGCAATGTCAAATGTTCCTTTCAATGAATTGAATTGTGTAAATCACTGAATTATATATGTTGTATGTATAATTCAGTGGTGTAAATCTACGTGTGCGCCGGGCTCAACAGAAATCACCGAAAAAAACAAAACTTGGGAGATAGGTGAATTCTCTTATTAGTTTATTCTCTTTGATTCATATTTCTATTTTTTGACATTTGAGCGGGATTTTCTCGATTTTCTACGGTCATATTTCTATTATTCTATTTATTTGTACTTTGTAGGCTTTGTAAGTATCACAGATTATGTAAGTATATATTATTTTGGAATCTATTTTTGCTAGTCCTCCCTCCACAGATTTGTGTGTAGTTCTCCTTGACTTGAGTGCCCTGACAATCTGGACAAATGGATAGAAAAGGTATAAGTAAATTAAAACTGTGGACATTCATAACATAACAGTACCTATATTTTTTGTAGATTTAAAATTTACTGATAAACAAATCGAATTAAGACGTAAGACATGGGATGCTTTATTTAAAAAATATGAAAAACGAGGGCAATTGAATAAGACATCTTGCCATTTTTTTGAGGTAAACTACAAATTATTTAGTAAGCCTTCAGTGGCGAAATGTAAATTAAATAAAAGTAAACGACAAAAATACAAGAAAAAATTTTGCTCTAAGAGTAAACAAAGTACTGAAGCCTATGACTCTGGTTTAGATAGTAGTTATAAAGATGATAGTGACGAGGGAGAAGAAATTACAACAGGGACATCAAAAGTTGTTGATGAGAGTGAGCTTATTGACGAAGATAATACTTGTATCAAAAAAAGGAAGAAAACTCTAAACTCTGTGATTAATAAACTTCATGGAGCGGTAGACTTTAATTTAGTTGCACCAATTACTGTCGCAGATGAAAACAGTGATTTTAGTCAAATTGAACGGAATATACAAAATGTTAACACCGTAACTGATAAATATTTCGATGAATGTGACTCTACTGTAGGTATTAGCCATAAAAATGTTGATAAAGAAGTACTTCTCGAAACTACTTTATCGACTAGTCACACCCGCAAAAACTTTGATATTAATCAAATAATTGACGAAGATAATTATGTCTCGATAGAAAAACCTACTGTCTCTTGCAGCCACCAAAGTAAATGTGCAGTTGATTCTACACTCAATGATAATTTGTGTAAAGTAATTCATATTGTTGAAGAATTCTTGGAAACTGATTTAAAAGTGTTACTAACGAATAGAAGGGAATCTAAATTATTAGAATCCGATGACTATAGTTATTGGCACAAATGTACGAAAGAGGAGATGCGGAGACTAGAAAAATACATTTCCAGAAGTGATTTAAAAGAATACATGAGACATTATTGTGAGGAATATATGCCTAAAGATGCGAATCTGACTTTAATTGAAGATGTAGTTATGAATAAAATGAATATTAATTTGAAACAATTATTTTTAAAAAGGGAACTTACAAGGAATGATAAAAATAAATACTTAAAATACGAAGAAAAGCTTAATGTGGAATGGCAGAAACTTCTTGAAGTAGTACCTGTTGATTATTTGTTGTTATATGGAGAGAGTATAGTCTATTCAATTGATCAATTAAAAAGGAGTAAGTTTTGATAAAAATTAATAAATGAGATTAGTTAGCAAGAACCCTAAACAAAGAAGGACTGATCAATCAGTAACAGCCAATCACATTTGTTTATCACTTATGTGATGTCAGTGGATTCCCTTTAGCGGGAGATTTGAAATTTAAATATCCTCTTTGTTTTAATTTGACAGCTTCAACCTTTTAACATAACCTATATATTTCTTCAATAAAAAAAACCAAAAGAAAATCTTTTTATTTTTTTTTATTATTGGAGGACTTTCAGCTCATTTTTTTTTTTTTACATTGATACCTTCTCCGACGTTTCGTCCGAGTTTTCGGACTTCTTCATAGGTTACTTAAATACTGAAAATAATGTTTTTACATGAATAATTAAATTAGATTAGTGACAGAATATTTATCCAAAAGAGTGTTTTCTTACCTACTAGAATCTTTCTATTTTAACTACCTACTACATTATGGTTTTATTTTATTTTTATATGTACTTATTTATATGTATTTTATAAAATAAAACCATAATGTAGTAGGTAGTTAAAATAGAAAGATTCTAGTAGGTAAGAAAACACTCTTTTGGATAAATATTCTGTCACTAATCTAATTTAATTATTCATGTAAAAACATTATTTTCAGTATTTAAGTAACCTATGAAGAAGTCCGAAAACTCGGACGAAACGTCGGAGAAGGTATCAATGTAAAAAAAAAAAAAATGAGCTGAAAGTCCTCCAATAATAAAAAAAAATAAAAAGATTTTCTTTTGGTTTTTTTTATTGAAGAAATAAATTCAACTATAACAGCCAACAACTTGTCTAGTATCATCTATAACCTATATATGTCACATTGTCATGTAGAATGTCTCGGTTGTCTTTGGAATGTCATCACTGTCATCAGTCATGTCATCATATCAAAGTATTTCTGTATCATATCATAGTAATCTGTGCACTGATTAACAAAACACAAGTTATCACAGTTGTAAATCGACAACGATTTTTGCACAACGCACTTCAAATCGTAAGATATATATCGTAAAACACATATATAAGTACTTTAAAATCACATTTGATTGCATTAATACAGTCTCTGAAATAATATTGGGTTGGATATTTTGACTGAAAATTTTTGAAATTGCAATTAGAGGCAAATTTGGCAATAGGGGATCCACTGACGTGTTACGAGAAATCTGTTGAAAATGACCTTCAAATTTTTATGAATGAATTGATCAGTCCTTCTTTGTTTAGGGTTCTTGATTAGTTAGGTACTTATTTTATCAGCAGATAATAGCTTTTATAAATATTTCTTTTATCCTTATCAAAATTCAAAACACCATTGAAGGTTAAAATTGGTTTTAGTTGACATCCCAGTTCTCGTGTATATATAGAATGCTATAAAAATTCTAGAATATCAGAACTTTTATGTAACTTTAAATTAAATAATCTTGAGAAGTGGGATGGAAACTATCTAGAGTCTAGAGATAAAGTAGGTATTTGTATCAATATTTTTATGAAAGTTGTAATTTTGTTTTGATTTCTAAAGGCTCTTTCTTATTTCAGAAAACAGTATCATTTAGAAGAGATGAAGCTTAATCAATTACTTATTGCCACTATATTTTTATTTTAGAATCGTAATTACCTACTATATTTAGAATTATTAGATCATTTGTATATATAGTGAGGACGCGTGGGTTGGAACAAATTCATTTTAAAATTTAGAAGTTTGTTTTTTGGAAAAATGCTCGGACCCGTCGATTTTTTATTTTTCGCTGCGGTTTTTCTGATGGTAAATTCATGTACACAGAGTGGCCCAAAAATAAGTTATGACCATCAACTTCATTTTTTCATATAGAAAATAACTACGAATAGTAAGGACATCATTAAGACTATCCTCCATCTGCAAACGCCTTATTTAAATAAGGACTAAAACAAATCAAGCCAAAACAGCTATTCTCCTGGCTATATGCCGTGCCGAGCGCTGAATTACAAAGCAAGATTTGCCGTATTTTGGTCTAAACACAGTTAAAATCAAAAATACAAGGATTCGGATTGTAATGAAAACTATGAGGAAATACTCAGACCACACATCGTAGGATAACACTACCTATTTTTTATTTCATTTTTGAATTCTGCATTGAACTCTAAGTCTGCTTCATGTACCATGTCCTATACCCAAACTCAACAGTTATCGAGACATTTACACATATGATATGACTAACTAAATAAGACGCATTGAAAGGATAGGACAGGAGGGATCACATCCATGAGCACCACCTAATGAGGGGCTGTCTAAATACTGTTTTCGGTAGAAAATTGCTACAATTAGCACACAGAAAACTGTAACATATCACTTAAAAGAAAAGCAAAGTTGATAGTACAACCTGTAGAGTTGACTGTTGACTGGGAAATGAGAAATGAGGTTAGATTTCGGTTTAATTTGTCTACTAGGATTAGATTTTAGATTTTAATTGTATTTGCATCACAGCACGGAACTGGTATGTAGTGTAGTAGTTTTGATTGTTTTACTTTTTAATATAAAATGCCTGGGAGGATTACAAATCGCTGTTATGCACCAAACTGCAAGAACATATCGTCGACCTAATCTGTAAACTGCGTAACTCCAAAATTCCTTGAAAATTCGTTATTACTGCTATCTATTGTAAAGTACAGTTATGCATCACCTGAATAATACACATTTTTACCATGAAGTAATGAAAAACCAAACAATTACTTGTATACAGAAGTTACGTTAAAAAAAAAAACACTTTCAATTTGTTACAGGTAGTTTTTTGGGTCTCCTGTCAAAATTTGTTGCACTGGAGATACACCCCTAGTTTACAGATTAGGTCGACGATATATTATTCATATATTACAGATATATCTTACAGAAATAAAAAGTAACCGCAGACAGGGAAATGTCTTGGATAGAATCAGTTCGCAAATTATCTAAACCAGACGTTAACCTTATCAACAAAAAGTGTTTCTTTTGCGAAGACCACTTTGAATTAAAATGTTATAAAAATAGTGAGAAGAATACCCTCAACAAGATTGCTGTACCAACAATATTTTTACCAACTTCTATTTGCAAATCAAATACTAGTTCATCATCCTTTAATTGTCTTAATAGTAATATTTGCTTGAAAACTGTTCAACAGTCAGCTATACAGTTTGTTAATGAAACATTACAGAATGCTGAAAGTAATAAATGCCAAACATCAATTTCAGATGATTTTTCAGAACCACCATTTAAAAAACCAAGATACACTTATTCAAAATTGCCATCTGTAAATACCACTGCAAGTGCAAGTAATTATTTTTTCTTTCTCTATTTATAACAGAATAAATATAAGTACATGCATTTAAAAAAACACTACTGCTTTTACAATTTTAAGTCAGTGCTTAAAATGTGAAAATGATTAATACCTTTTTAAAAAATAAATTTTTTCCCTTATACCATTATAAAACTTCAGCTTGTGTTCGAGTCTCCTACTATCATCAAAATTTCTATTCGTTGTTTCTCAGTTAAACGCGCCATTCTTTCAAACTTTGCAACTGGATTTGCCAAGTACTTATTTTAAGTGAAATTGTCACAGTTTCCATGTGACTAAACGGTGACAAGTCAACAATCAAAAAACAAAATAAACACACAATTGGATGTGTTGCTAGATTTACAAAAAAAATTAAAAACAAGTCGATACTGATGAATGGTTAACAGTTTGATAACTCGATAACTGTTGAGTTTGGGTATAGGACATGGTACATGAAACAGACTTAAAATTCGAGGCAGAATTCAAAAATGAAATAAAAAATAGACGTTTCCATTTAAAAAAATGAAGTTGATGGTCGTAACTTACTTTTGGGCCACCCTGTGTACATGAATTTACCATCAGAAAAAACGCAGCCAAAAACAAAAAACAAACCCCTAAATTTTAAATGAATTTGCTCCAACCCACGTGTCCTCACTGTATACTATTATTCTATGCATCTATTTTTATACTATGTATATACTAAACAGTTTATATTATATTTTATTAATATGTATCTATAATTTTGTTCCTGTTTTCCTTTGTTCATATACATTGTGTGACAATGAACGAACGGGCATTTCAAATACATATTTTAAGTTCCAGCTGGAGGTGTTTTCATTTTTTGATTGCACATTTATTTTAATGAAAAATATGTGATATAAATTATTCTCTATATGACAACTTTTTAACTATCTAATTCATGAAATTCACAATTATAACACTAAAAAGTGCTTTAAATCAGAAGTGAACCATAAAAAAATATAATTATTTTAATTGTATATCACAAAAACATTTTATTTGCCTTATCATTCTTATCCAAGGTCAATATAATCATTAATTCCTGTACTTTAAATTATGAATACAAAGATTTAACTTTTCTATTTGGAAAGTTTAAGTTTTTATATAAATAAGTTACTACTTGAGATTGGATGTAATATAATGAGGATACTCAGATCATCTTTTATTTTCAAAAGAACATTAAAAACATGTAACAACATAATCAGATCTCCTGTACCAGATGTAGATATTCCCAAAAATGTTTTATTACAAGAATTTATCACCGCAAATATTATGAAATGGACTGATAGAGTGGCTGTGGTAAGATTTATTTAGTTTAAATAACATATAACTGTATGTTTTAATAGTCAATGTTTTATGCATATATTATTAGTAGGAATGTATAGAAACCAAACGAAGATACACTTATTTGCAACTGATAAGATCGTCGCAAGCTCTAGCACATTTTTTAAGAAATTCTTTAAAATTAGAAGAACATTCTTGTGCAGGAATACTGTTACCAAATTTGCCTGAATATCCGATCGTAGCGCTTGCTTCTATGCAAGCGGGCCTTCACGTTTCTCCAATTAATCCAAATTATTCTAAAGGTACGTTGTCTTACACAACTTTTTTTTAATATAAATATTTTTTGATTGAATTCATTACAAGGAATATGTTTTAGATGAAGTTAAAAAACAGCTAGTTATTTCTAATACAAAAGTTCTTTTTACTATTGCTGAAAACGAAAAGGAGATTAGAAGCATTTGTGACAATTTGAAGATCACAGTAATTGCCATAAAAGTAAATGTAAGTATTAAAAAAATGGTCATCCTCAGAATAAACACATTTTTTTTTTTCAGGAAAATGCAACTTTATCTAATGGCACAATCAACTTTTTTGACTATATAACTTCCAGTCACCAAAATTTTGATGAAATATATACAAAAAATGTCAGTCCCAATGATGTAGCCCTTTTACCATTTTCGAGCGGAACCACAGGGCTACCAAAGGGGGTGCAGTTGACTCACTGCAATCTGGTATCTAATTTGACGCAAACGGCAGCAAGAGAATTTGACTGCATAGAAAAAGATCAAGGTAAAAATTATATATTTGCATTTATTACATGGTAACGTGTAACTATGTTTAAAATGATTTTCGCTTTGATAGTATCTGATACCTTTATTTTTGATTGTAACTACCTGTAGTTAATGGGTACTCACTTGCATTGAATAATTTTTTACTCACATTTACTCATTTTTGTAGATGAAACGGTACTTGCTTTTCTGCCATTTTTTCACATATATGGTTTCACATATGTCCTGTTCCACTGTTTAAAGCAAGGAGTAAAATTGATAACGATTCCAAAATTTACTAGTCAGCATTTTATAAACGGCTTAAGACAATATCGACCAACATTTATTCCTTTGGTACCACCGATAGGTAAGTTTCTTGACGGTTGTTAAATAGTGGCCTTAATCTCTCAATATATTTAAAAAATATACTTGATCTATGTGATGGAAATATACTTCACCTTCTTTATTTACTAATGTAAGAGAATTATTGTGATTTGTAGTTCACTTGATAAATACAAGTAAACAGATGAAACTGTCCGATGATTTGGCCTCGTTAAGATCAATTTTATGTGGCGCAGCTCCCTTGACAGAAACAGACATACAACGATTTGAAGAGGTCACTAAAGGCAAAGTGAATCTTATACAAGCCTACGGAATGACAGAGCTATCGCCTCTGACTTCGATACAAACAAATATTTTAAAGGGTGGCATTAAAATTGGCGGAAGTGGTTATTTGGTTCCCAACACCGAAGCAAAATTCGTTTCGATCGAAAATCATCATGATCAAAATGCTCTTGGGGTAAAAGAAACTGGTGAATTATTAATAAGAGGCCCGCAGGTACTAAACTAATACAGAAATAATATAAAAGTAGTGATAAAATTCACGTTGTAGGTTATGAAAGGGTACCTTAACAATCCAGAGGCAACAAAAGAAATGATAACAGACAATGGTTGGTTAAAAACTGGTGATGTCGGCCACTATGATGGAGATGGTCATATATTTATTACCGATAGGCTGAAAGAGTTGATTAAAGTACAAGGTTTTCCGGTGGCGCCAGCGGAATTGGAAGGTGTATGTGAGATTTGTCGGTTGTATAAATGTTTTTTTAGGTTTACTGTAAGAGAGAGGTGACTGATAGTTTTTCAGTCATGAATTTATATATTTAAAGATGAAAAGCTGGGAAATTACCATCAAAACGATTTACCAGAAAGCAGTTCAGTCTCACTTTCAGTGGTTTTTTTGGTAAAGTAAAGATGAATAAAGATGATAAGATTGAATCCTTTGTTGTAAATCAGAAATAATTGATTGAGTTTTATAGATACATGCAATGACCAAAACAAAAAACATTTAACGAATTTAACTTGGATAATTTAAAAATTGGATTTTTGCAGATTATAAGAAATCATCCTGCAGTGGAAGACGTTGCTGTGATAGGAGTAAAACATGAAAAGCTAGGGGAAGCACCCAAAGCTTTCGTGGTGCAAAAGAAAAACTTTCAAGTGAAATCCGAAGAAATCGAAGAGTTTGTGGCGGCACAAGTGGTGAAATACAAGCATTTAGCTGGTGGTGTTACATTTCTGGAGCATATTCCTAAGACTGCATCAGGAAAGATTATACGGAAAGAATTAAGAAAATAAGTGTAAGTCTCTTTCTCTAATAAAGAAACATCCATTAACCTCTTATCTACTTTTATTTTCCAAAAAAATAAAACATGTTTGAATTTTATTTGAATGAAATAAAAATGAAATATGAAATTTATTTGAAAATAAATAATAAATACATTTTTCTTATATAACTTGTCTTTTATTAACAAAAACTTAGGTAGTACTTCTTCACAGTACCTACACATAGAGAAAATGTAATACAATATGCATTATTTAAAATATATATACAGTCTCCATTATAATTAAAAAAGTACACTTATGAAATTAATAGTGCATATATACAAGATACTTTATAAGTAGTAAAAATGTCTGTAACATTTAAATAACTAGAATTTTCATAAACTAAGAATTTGATGCTTGTACCCAAGAAGATGTTGATGTGGATGGCTCCGAAGTTCGGATTTCATTGGGATATGTAACTAAAAATAACTCGTGACCATTTATGTACCTAGAGAAAAAACATGTATTGAAAACTGAGCTCATCAATAGTGGAGTCATATTGCAGAATCGAAATCCTGCATTTGATCTTGCAATTATAGAGAGAGAGAGAGAGAGAGAGAGAGAGAGATCAACAAGATTAGCCTATCTGGCACAAAATTAAAAGTACAATATACTGGATACTGGACAATGATACTGGAAAAGTTGTTAGCTGTTAAAATTTATTTCTTCAATAAAAAACAATAAAAGAGTAGTTTTAGCCAGATACACGGACAAATGTCCTATGTTTCGTTCGAGTTTTCGGACTTTATCAAGGTTACTTAATAGCTAAAAATAATGGTTTTACATAAGTATTAGATTAGTGGCAGAATAAATATCCAGAATCAATATCAATTTCCTACTTTAATGATCTTGTTTTTCATCTTTTTTTTTATTGTTTAAAAGAATGCAATGTGGGTATGTGTAATTTGAAGAGTTAAGCAGAGAATGATCAGTACTTTGGTGTACCGTCGATGTATATATTTTCGAGAGCAGTAATTAAGAAATGATAGCATATATTGCTGGTCTGAATGAGAGAGTTATTGTAAAAATTCTCATTACTCAAGAAAGCCGTTGTGAGGATGTTTTACAGTTAAACATCCTTTATATCTATAAACTGTAAAACCTCTTCTCAACAGCTTTCTTGAATCATGAGAATGTTTACAATAACTCTGTAATCAGACCAGCAATATATGCTACCATTTCTTAATTACCTGCTCTCGAAAATAAACACATCGACATCAAAATACTAATTCTCTGCTTAACTATTCAAACTACATGTACCTACATTGCATTCTTTTAAACAATAAAAAATAGATGAAAAACAAGACCATTAAAATAGGAAATTGATATTAGGTAAGAAAACACTCTTTTGGATATTTATTCTGTCACTAATCTAATTTAATACTTTATTTTAATCTATTAGGTAATCACTCGGAGGCAGCGTAGGATATTAGTTCACGTATCTGGCTGAGACTCCTCTTTTATTGTTTTTTATTGAAGAAATTAAAAATTCAATACTTACAAGTTCCTATTTGGTACCCTAACCCTCTCCACTTCCAGTGGCTCTTCGTTGTACTCTGTCAGCAGATGCCCTGCCGCCTCCTCGTCCTCGATCTGCAACTCGGTGCTCAGTTCTTCTTCGTCCACCTCCACCACCTCCTGCTTCTCCACTTTGGTCAAAGCCGATAAGCTGGAGGAGTCTTTGTTCGGTGACAAGTATTTTGTGTGCGTCCTTAGATGTCTCTTCATATCCGATTTTACGCGGAAGGGCTTGCCGCAGGTTGAGCACATGTGGGGCTTCTCGCCTGTGTGGATCTTTCTGTGATTCTGCAGGTAAGAGGAGGCACGGAACGTCTTTCCGCAGAATTCACATTTGTAGTTCTTCTCACCTAGAAGAAAAAGTTTTATGAGGCCTGATAGAGTTATTATTTATTTATTTTATAAAGCTTGTAATAGCTACTTTATAGTTGCGCTAAAGCGTAATAGCTTCTTTATCTCAATATTGGAATTTCTCAAGGGAGTGTTCTGGAACCCCATGCTATTCATCTTAAATTATGAATGATCTATTTAATGGAATAGTCTAAAATTGTTAGGTTATTAATTCACTGTAGCAATAAAGACTGGAAATGAAGGATTTGGTCCGGTATGAATTCTGCGGAGTTCACATTTGATGACGGAAGTCGCCATCTTTCTTAGAACATCGGACGACACACCTTGAAGTGACACGATATTTATGAGAGCTAGTATACCGAGTTTCTTCATACACTCTTTAACTTTTACTTCAAGTAAAGAAAAACAGACAATGCAGTTTATACCGGGATATCAAAAATTATCTTGGTCAAGGGTGGTTGTAGAATGTAAAACGTGTGTCTTACTTTAAATTTGAAATAATTATGTCACTGTCACACTGACATCATCAATAACCTACAAATTTCATACCTATTTATTTCAGTTGTAAAACAATAATGAACTACAAATTATGAAATAACGGTTTTAGTAACAAGAAAAACTAAATTACAGTAATTGTTGGAAATGTCCCCCGTTTTGTTGGATGCACAAGTTGACGCGCCTCCTCATGCTGTGAAAAGCGTTTTGCAGCATTTCTGGCGTTATGGTTGCACATTGCTGAACAATTCTTTGTTGCAGTTCTTGCAAATTATTTACCGGAGTTGTGAAAATCTTGTTTTTTAAGTAAGGAAATATAAAATAGTCTATAATTGTCAAACAAGGTGATCTCGGAAGAAACTCAACTTCTGTGTGCAAACTTATCAGCCGGTCATCAAAAAACTCGTGGAGGAAAGAAATATTTTCTCCTAACCGTACCGAAGTTCATCATCGTTTAACTGTTGCACAAATTCAGCCAAAAAGTTGTGTCTGTACCTTTCTGCGTTGACGGTGAAATCGAAAAAAATTGGCCCAATTATTCTTCTGCGAGAAACTGCCATCCAAACAACACCAATATTTTGAGCATGTAGTGGCGATTCAGTAAAAACATGAGGGTTATCACTGCTCCACATTCGCATATTTTGAGAATTGATGTATCCCGAAAGGTGGAACCACGCTTCGTCAGAAAAAAAAGTTAAGTCCAGAAGATCGTCATACATTAAATTATTGACAAACCAATGGCAGTAAGCAAGGCGTCTGGGGTGGTCTGCGGGCAGAAGAGCTTGATGTGCTTGCCTCTTATATGGATGCATGTTCAAGTCTTTTTTTAAAATCTTATGACATGTTCCATAAGAAAGTCCAATTTCCTGAGAAAGACGTTTCAAAGGTTTTGCAGGCTCCTCTTCCATACGTTGACGAACGTCATTGACAACTTCTTCTGTACGAACTCTTGGTCTACCAGCACCTTTTTTATGAGTCACACAACCAGTTTCGCGAAACACTTCAACACAATTTGTAAGGCACGCATAAAAATTGTCCGGTAATATTGCCACGTTTGGGAAGTGCTCTCGAAAATTGTCCAAACACAAACGTTGACTGTATTGCCAATTTCCATTAACTAGCGCACCCGTTCGAAAATAGGCTTCAATCATGAAAATTATGTGCTGTGTGGTAAGAGGCATGATTCAAAAACTGGATTAGAAAATTTCAGCACAATGACTTGACAGATTCTGACACAACAAAACATTCAAAAATTTAAAGTAAGACACACGTTTTATATTCCACAACCACCCTTGACCAAGATAATTTTTGATATCCCGGTTATGTAACTTGCTTGTAGTAAGTTGTTTGCAATTTATACGATAGCTGACTTTATATGTAACTTACTTGCTTTAAATGTAACTTATATACCATTTGCTCAATCCGCAAACAAACATGTAGTCACAGAAATCGTATGAATGGTAATATATATTCTCCATTCTATAGTCTTTATTTCTGTGTAATTCTGTAAACAGACATATTGTGAGGTTAGTGTTGTAAAGATACATTTAAAGCTACATATTATATAATAAGGACATTTTTTAACACTAAAAGAATAACATTACTTATCTACCTGTATGTATCCTACGATGAACAACGAGAGAGTATTTCCTGGCAAACTCCTTCCCGCAATATTCACACTGGAAGTTCTTCTCGTTGGAGTGCAGAGATGTGATGTGGTACTTGAGGTCCCCCCACTGCCTGAACTTCCTCTCGCAGTGCTCGCAGGTGTACGGCTTGTCGCCCGAGTGCAGCCGCAAGTGGACCTTCAGAGCGCTGGAGGCAAAGAAGCTCTTACCACACTGGTCGCACTGGTGCGGCCGGATGCCTGTGTGGCTCCGCATGTGGTAAACGAGGGAGTTACGGTGGGCGAAGATGCGGTCGCACTCTGTGCAGTGCAGTGCTGCCTTCTTTTTGTTCTTCTTGTTGGTACTTTTTACTACCGCCAGCGGGGCAGATTCTGAAATAGATGTGCGCTTCAGTTAATTACAATTTCTAGGTATTTTGCAAATATACGATAAAATATATGATCAAAAATATTCTTACGAGTACAAGGTGTTATATTAGGTAATCCAACATATCTTAACCTCAAACATTGTCTATAACTGCAACATAAAGGATTATGCAAGACAAAGATTTCTCTGTAAATTTAATTTTGAAAATAAGTTGTCACCTGACTTTCAGTACTGAAATAGAAAGTTCAGGTTATGGAGTCTAACACGATAAAATTAGGCATTAGGCATTCCAATGTCCTGTCGAAAATGGCAGCCTTGGGTCAAACTTATAATGACAAAATTTAGTTATGACCACTAAATTTTAATTAAGAGGGACTTTGATTTTGTCCTGCCGCTTCAATAAATTTCAGTAATCATCTGAAATCATTTTAGGTTACTATCTCGAAAATGGCGCTGTAAAAAACAAGCGGCATGGAAATTAGTTCTTTATCAAAGCACAACCATTGAAAATCTTCGTAACTTTACACATAAACAATGTCAATACACTGAGTAAAAATCAAAAAGCTATAAAAAGTACGATAAATGAGTTGATAAATTCATATTGGACACAATATAGCCAAGTAGTGCCATCTATCAGTAATTTAAGAAATATACCCATTAAATACTAACGGTAACGAAGACATAAAATACCAACCTGTGGCCCCTGAGGTAGCCCGGCAAGTAACCAAATGTTGAAGCAAAATAGCTCTCAGCGGGAAGGGTTGTTTACAAAAATGACAAACGTGGCCGTTGTCGGCCTCCAACTCCTTCAAATCCTCTTCGGTTTGATGGAGATCTTCTTCTCGATACCAAGCCTTAGAGTCATCCTCGTCATCGTGTGGATCCGTCGTGTCCACGACAACATTTATACCTGCAATAATTATAATTGTTTCATAACCTTAAAAGCACTCATAACCAAAATGTAAGTTTGTTTATTTTCGATATAAATGTATGAGAAATAAGAGTATTTTACAAGAGAATTTTTTTTAAGTACTAAAGAATGGCTTTGAAAAGTATTCTTACCTTCCATGAGGTCCTCTGGCTCACTAAACTCATCCATAGGTTCATTTTTATTGCTATGAATATCTCGCATATGCGCTTCAAAAGTTTTTTGCCTTCTAAAGGTCTTATTGCACTCAATACATGATAAGTTTAATAGACTAGACAGCAAGCTCTCCTGTCTATCGTTTTCGGCTTGCTCGGCTATTTTTTCTGCTTGCGGTTCGTCTACAGTCTTTTGTGGGGAAGTCGAAGGAGAAGCAGAAGTAATGGCACCACCACCAGGCTCATAATGTTTCTTTAGATGTTCAAAAAATCTTTGAACAAAATATTAAGTCAAAGATTAAGAAAAATAAATGCAAAAATAATATAGAGCAACAATAAAAAATACCTATTAAGAATATACAGTAACCACCAATATATTATCGACTGTATTCAATTATGAATTATTAGGGTTTATTTATAATTACCTGAGTTGTTCCTGGAATGGTTCGTTGCAGATTTGGCATGAAAACACACTGGCCTGATTAATTGGTGTAATAGTAGTTTGACATAAGAGTTCATGTTGCGCAAAGTCATCGTTCGAATGAAACGTTTGCTCACACAAATTGCATACTATTTTTCTAGTCGAAGTCACCACAGGCTTTTTAAGTTTCCGAGAAATTCTTTTCTTGTGTGGTAGGCTTTTTTTGGATGATCGGTGATCATTTCTACAACCAGTAACGTAAAAGATTTTGAAAAGTGTTTATGTACGAAATTCTTTACCTGAGAGATTCTCTATCAGAGTCAGCCTTGTCATCTTCTTTTTTGATGGGAGAAATAACTGCACCCTCCGAGAAGTTTTGATTTACAGAAGAAAATCGTACAGAGTCTACTAGTTTCGGAAGGGGTTGCTGTTCTACATACAGATTTTCAGAATTGACGATACGTAAATAACTCGTACTGCCACTCTTTTCACTAATGATTAGTTGAGGATCCTCCAAAATTTTACTTCCTACAAAGACAAACAGGTTAAGAATTTTTTGTCACACACAGTAGCGTGTATTTGTATAAATACCTAATTTGTAGAACAAAGAACGTTAATATTTTTGATTGAATGTAAATATTAATTTTTCACACATCTTAATTGGACAGTCAAACAATAGCATCATTGTGTTCATTTAAAAGTATGGGAAATTACATAAATGCTTCTCGATAAACTGGAATTAATATGTTTAAAAAAAATCTATGCTACAGAGGCAACATACAGTGCGAACGTTTAGAATGGAAACCGTAAATGAAATGCGCCCTGTAGAGTTTTCGGAAAAACGCTCGGACACGTCAATTCTTAAATTCAATTGCGCTTCTTTTGATACCATTGTTTTGGATGTGACGTCATTAGGTAATCTCTGTGACGTCATCATGATATCATTTCAAATGGGAATGTCCAGTTCTTTCATTAAATTTAAATAGAGAAAATATTCATGAAAATGGCAATATACGACACTATGGCCTTAAAGTGGATAGTTTTTGAGATAAAGGACTTTGAAGTTTGAAAAAAGAAAAAGTAGGCTAGTCAAAAAAAATTTATTATCTATTATCTATTTATTATTTATTTATATTATTTGATCCTGATAGTGACAGTTCCGCAAATTATTTAAAACTAATTGTCACAGTCGGTTATTCTTTAATATTTTTTTGTGATAATTAAAAATGGTACGAACTTCAACAGAAAAACAAAGAATAAGATCTTGATTTTGAGAGGTTGGGATGAAATGAAAAGATCAATTAATGAAGTATGCAACATTTTCAGTAATAGATATTCGAATGAACCACGCATTAGAAAATCAACAGTGAGTAAGAAGTAAATTTATCCGGTTGGGACATGTTGTGATAAACAGTTTTTTTTGACTAGCCTACTTTTTCTTTTTTCAAACTTCAAAGTCCTTTATCTCAAAAGCTATCCACTTTAAGGCCGTAGTGTCGTATATTGCCATTTTCAGGAATATTTTCTCTATTTAAATTTAATGAAAGAACTGGACATTCCCATTTGAAAAAATATCATGATGACGTCACAGAGATTACCTAATGACGTCATACCCAAGAGAATGGTATCAAAAGAAGCGCAATTGAATTTAAGAATTGACGTGTCCGAGCGTTTTTGCGAAAAATCTACAGGGCGCATTTCATTTACGGTTTCCATTCTAAACGTTCGCACTGTATAATATTTCTAACATAGGTCTCAACAAAGGTTTAGTGAATTAACAATGAATGCCCGTACCTAACAATATGGACTAGTTGGTCCGTAAATCATAAGCGATATAGAATAAGCCAGTTTGTCAGCAAAATTTTATAGGTTTTAAATAGATAGTAGTAACAAGGCTGATGATTAAGCTAATCTTGAGTATCAACATAAAAAAAAATTATGTAATTATGTAACAATATAATTTAGCAGGTGCCTACCTAGGCTTGAATTCGTAACCAGAGACGGAAGTGCAGTAGCGTCTTGAAGCTGTTGCTGTTTTTGTTGTTGGCTGAGCTGAACAGCAACTAAAGCTGCGGCTAAATTTCTGTCCTCTTCAGTCAGGTCTTGAGACAGTAAATCTTCTGATGTATAACTAACTGGTATGAAATCGTTTCCTCCTAAATCTACAACAAGTCCATTATGTTGCTGCAATAATTCAGAACTTAGAAGTTGAGAGTTTTCAGGTATCCTGTGAATCATATACTGAGGCGTAGTAGAGTTATCTGCTATTACTATATTATCCAATACTTCTCTATTTTTACTACTTTCCATTTTGGAGTTTTAATGGTATTTTTCAAATTTAAATAGGGTAATTGTGCCGCCACTGAGATTTATCTGTGATGTTGATACGACGTTTCAAGGTTACGCTTTTATAGGCAAACGTTTACACAAACAATTCTCTTCACACCTTTTTAGGTCGCATGACAATATTTAAAATAAAAATCGGAATAGTTTGACTCCACTTTTACACTCTATTTTAGTTCCAGAACGAAAATATTAAACAGAAACCAAAATAATAAAACGAAAATTGACAACAACGCAGTACACAAACGCCATGCTGATTTCCAAAGTACCAACTTCAATCCAAGGAATATTTCAATTTTCATGAAAGCAAAGCAATACAATACGTGATACCAACATTACCAACATGAAAATTATATCCATTAATGAATAAAGTTAGTACATATAAAAACACTATCTCATAATTTTCTACAATTCCAAATCTTCCAAAATTTAGATTTAATTTTTTTTTTTTGTATATTGAATATAGACAAAACTGTGCAGTATTTTTGCTTCTGAATTCCGCTGATCTTCAAGTAAATTTAAAATAGATTTCAGTGAGTATACCACTAAGCTGTAGGTCTCCGTCCATTTAACTCGAATAAGTCTTATCTTTTACTTTGGCTTCTACCACTTATATCAGTAACTTTGAAGGAGGTAATGGGATAATGATATGCAATTTTATACCAATTTTATATTATTGTCATTATTGAGCTAGTTCATTTCATGGTACCTACCTATATTTATTAAAGCAATGGTTTTCATGATACAATAAAATTAATTAAATAGGTACATGATTTTATTATTTCTTTATAGGTACCTAGACCACATGAAATGTGAAATTAATAGCAACTGATTTGATTAGTATTGATGAATAAAAATAGACACATTAAATTTTTGTTTAGGATTGATTAGACGATTTCATGAAATTAAATCCTTTCATTCCATTCTTTATGGTATGTTGGAGGAGAGGGGAGTGACTAAAAATGAAATGAATCTGTCATAAATGTCAAATCAATCGTTGAAGTTTGAAGCTCTGTGGCTTTGAAGTTTGTTATGGCTGGCTCGCCTTCCTGATTTTTATACCTTTCTAAAAAGAACACATGTTTGATTTTAATGTTACCGGAAGAGTTAAATGAAAAAGACATGCCATTAATTTTATTCCAATTAGAAAAATTGCCCCAAAATATGTAAAAATATAGTGCAAACATTGATTGTTGACATAAAGCGGTAATGTTTAATTTAGATTATAAACATGTTCTCACAGCACACGATTGCTACCGTGTGTATACGTTACTGGCTATATATGAAATTAAAGAGTATAATGTGCACTGAAAATTACAAAACATCAAGGTAATATAAGTTTCCTATTAATAATCCATAATAATACTATTTTTATTACAGCATTAACTAGC
The DNA here is from genome assembly GCA_963924545.1 of Pogonocherus hispidulus. Taxonomy (NCBI): domain Eukaryota; kingdom Metazoa; phylum Arthropoda; class Insecta; order Coleoptera; family Cerambycidae; genus Pogonocherus; species Pogonocherus hispidulus. Next base: position 34,170,800 of record OZ004699.1, read on the forward strand.
CTAATATAAATAAAATATGCTTAAAATGTCCTAACAACCCCAATATAGCATTTGTTGGTTTTGTTTAGAATAATCTAATATAATGGGCTCAAATGAAAGAAACTCTACGTCTAGTTATATAAAGTCGGAAATACAAGATGATCATCCTTCAGATTTTGCTGATGATGAAAATACTCAGTTATCTCTTGATCCAAAGTTGCAAATGTACCTGGCTCAGATGTCTCAAGAATCTGGTTGTTGGGGGAGGTTTTTTCCAATACCATTTGAGAGAGCAGCACAGAGATCTTGGTGGGATCCTACATTTGATTCTGAAATTCTCGAAGAGCAGTATAAAAAAAGCTCCTACCTTCACAATAAATTAAAATTTAGGTAAGTGATATGTTAAAAATAATATCATTTATGAGATAACCACAGTAAAAACCAATTTTCCTACCCACTTCAGTTTATTCTTGTCAATAATAATTTAGCACAATCGTAATATTCGGTATGTAAATTTTGAATATACTAAAAGATTATTCATTTTAGAACAACACACTTTTAGGAAAATAGCTACTTATACCGATGGGCTACTCATAGAATCGTTGACAAAAAAGTGCCAATAAGTATAAATATAACATATGTTACATTAAATACTAGTGGTAGAAAGCGAACATTATTTGTTGAGCTCAGAAGCTTACACATCCGAGGTGTTAGCCAAGGCCATGTAAACAGGGTGAAACACATAAAGATCGAGCTTTATACTCCGAGTAACATATACTATTTTTTCTTCAAGCGTCAAAAGTAAAACTTTCTTCAGACACTTATGCTTTTATAAAAAGCGATCTGATGTGAAGTTTAATTTCAAACTGACAGTTTTGAGAAATCATACCCACATGACTCTCTTTTTTAATCTGTTATAGTTACTTTTATACTTTTTTGTACTAGTAAAAAATGAGAATATTTCTTTACTAGTAAAACAATAGACCTTTTCTCTAATATGTCATAATGTAAGTATTATTATACGTTTGAAGGAAAAATAAATTTTTGACCATATAGTCGGTATAGGCAAAGGTATAAGTAGATTAAAAAAATACGTACTCTGTACATTGGTTTGGTTGGATTAAGTTAACATTTAAAATATATTTGAATTGTAATCGAATAGTTTTTGATGTGTATCTTAACTTTGCAACTATAGTAGACTCCCGATTATCCGAAACCCGATTCTATGAACTCCGCATTATCCGAAACGACACATGAACCGGATTATCCGAAATAATTCTGGCTATACCTCCGCATTATCCGAAATTTATGAAATATGTATGTAAATATATATTACCAATTACCTCTTTCTTGAATTTATGAATGCAGATTATGTATTATTTATCCCATACAAGCGTATTAGATATTATGTATTGTTAGGATTTATTACATACATCTATAAAAGTATATGTAGTTACTTTTTCCTATGTATGTACATATTTAAATACATATATTTATATTATATTTGCTTTGGTATTTAATATGTATGTATTTAAATTGAAATTTAATAAATGGCTCTTTAAACAAACATAATATGTACATCATGTTAATGATTTTCCTCAATCTCCGCTTTATCCGAAATTTCGATTATCCGAAATCGGTCCGGTCCACATTATTTCGGATAATCAAGAGTCTACTGTATATGAAATTTCTTAATTTTTTTTGTCTCAATTAATATTTAATAAGACTAATTTCTGTTTTCTGTTTTTAGGTATGCCTTAATTTATATGTCGATAGTATCAATATCATGGTTAACCTATTTTGTAATAGCTGGCATTATCGCTGACCAAGATCACCGTTATTGGCCTCTACTGTGTACCCTCCTACTCCTATTGGTAGTTTGCCTAACAGTATCCCTGTTGTTCACCTACACCAGAATCTATCGTCATCATATGTACTCTGTCTCATTGTCAGTATCTCTGTTACTCAGTATATTAAGTTTATCCTTTTTAATTGTGATTCATCCGCCCCCCATCGGTCACTTTTCGTTATGTATCCAGACTCTATTTTCAATATATACCCTAGTACCATTGAAACTCTACATGAGTTTGACAATAGGAATTGTTTATTCCATTGGTTTTGAATTACTCAGTTATTTTTTACACTCAAACGAGAAGGATACTATTTCCACAGGTATAACGAAATTATTGTGTCACATTACCATTCATTTGATAGGCTTTCACATATGCTTGATGAGCAACGTGCGTATGAGGAATACTTTCATGAAAGTTGGACAGAGCTTGTTGGTGCGTCGACAGTTAGAGCTGGAAAAACGCCTCAAGGAGAATATGATACACTCTCTTATGCCAAAAAGCGTTGCCGATTGGTTGAAGAAGGAGGATGAGAATTTCACCAGACGTCAATCGTCGGACTCTACTAATGATATTCGGTCATTGTTCAGACCTTTCAATATGGACCACATGGAGAATGTCAGCATTCTATTTGCTGACATTGTCGGATTTACAAAAATGTCCAGTAATAAAAGTGCGGAGGAGTTAGTCGATATACTGAACGGTTTATTTCAAAGGTTCGATTTGTTGTGCAAATTTCATACCTGCGAAAAAATATCAACGTTAGGTGACTGTTACTACTGTGTAAGCGGTTGTCCTGAAGCTAGATCAGATCACGCGTTGTGTTGCGTTGAAATGGGTCTCAGCATGATACAGGCGATTAAACAGTTCGATCAAGAAAGGAAGGAGGGTGTTAATATGAGGGTGGGGGTGCATACAGGGAAAGTGCTCTGCGGTATTGTGGGAACAAGAAGGTTTAAGTTTGACGTGTGGAGTAACGATGTAACGTTGGCTAATAAAATGGAGGCTACGGGAAAGCCGGGAACGGTCCATGTATCGGAGAAAACTGTTAATTATCTTCAAGATATGTATAATTTGGAGGAAGGAGAATGTGTTTTCGGTAAGTTTATTCATATATTTTATTACCTAGTATAAAATTAAAAACTAAAACTTTTTCCCACTTTAATAGGGAGAGTGAAAAAAAATAAATAAAAATGACATTTTCCATGAAACCGTAACAAATGTGAAAGAAGGTCAGGTTGTCTAACATCGTTAATAGTTGAAGAAGTTTTTTGAACGAATACCTAATTAATTTAAGGATAAAAAATGCAATTGAATCCATAGAAATATTTTTTCGGCGCTATTTATCAGTCAGTATCAATTTCAAACTACTAGTTTTATGTAGGTATAATATATTACGCACAAGAAATCAGGAGTAAAGTCAATTTAATCAGTGTAACAATTTTAGCAGACAATACAAAAATAAATCCAAAGATGTAATCCATCAAAAGATTATAATACTAACAATATCAATGTTTATCTAATGTAAATATGTGTGTAGCATATTAAGAAAATTATGTTTTCATAGATATAATAGCAACAGAAAATATATTTTCCAATATCTCCAATGCATTTTTATTACACAAATACTCCATTCATTGCTCCCAAATGCTGATAATAGATAAACAAATAATTTTTGTGTGGATATCACCTAATAATATAATCCTTTATTGATAAAGCTATATCACATTCTTTATTTATATTAACTGATTAAATATAGCTCTACATTGTAGGCATATGATTATTTTTGTTTGTTTATCAGATTATCATAAAATATATACTTTTCATATATAATTATTAATCAGATATAATAAATCCAAGGAGATGAATAAGCAAATGTGAATTAATTGAAAAGAGGCAATTTTAATAAAAAATTATGAGAAATATTGGATCAGTTTATTTAGAATTGTAAGCCATATTATATAAATGGTGAAATTTAACATTTTAACAATTCGTGTCCTCAATTTTTCGAATAAAACACAACGAAGCAAGGCCTAGAATGTTGGCGGCTAACTGTGGCGATAGTTTTTTTTTTTATATGTCATGTTATAAATGAACTATTACATGGTTAATAAAATTAATCTGGTACCTAAAAACTGTCAATATCTTGTTTTAAATTGTAGGTCTGAGAACATATTTCATACTGGGTCGTAAGGGTGATAAAACTCCGTCATATAGTGGCTCGTTTAGAGCTGAAGGTCGTCAGAAATATGCCAACTCCCTTCAACTGTTTGTGTCGCCTCCTTCGTCAAATACATCCATGTCACCACACACAAGGTCACGGGTACAATCATGTGACACGTCATCACATTACATAAAACCACTACCTCAAGATCAAAATTTATTGTCTCCCGATGTTTGTAAGATAAAAGCCAGTAGTTTGCCCAGTATTTTGGACATGGAAAATGAGGATATTTGTGTGAATGTGAAAAAACATGATCCGTCGTGTACCGATGACATAAAAACTCCAACAAGCACAGCAAGTTCAGGGAAGTATTCAGTTAAGTTGAAAAACTGGAGAATGCCAAAGTTCATGAGGAAATCGTCAGACCAAAGACAAGAATTGGAGGTGGACGTGTTCACAGTATCTGCGGAACCATCAACAGATGACGGTTATCAGCAGGTAATTTTTTTCTTAAAAATAGTCTTTTTTTTTAACTTTCTAACACTTTCTTTGATTTCAAAGCTACATGTATACATGGTTATTGGTATTTTATATTTAAAATAACTGCAAGTTTGAATATTTCAATGTTTCACAATTTATTACGCAACTTATTTCATCGTATAAAACCTTCTTAATGCAAAATTGTAGTTTGGTCACAGAAAATTCTAAAACTAACATTAACCTCCTGTTATTGCAGCTTCTCCATATACAGGGTGGAACTTCAACTTGTACATATATTTCAAACAATGCCAGGTTTTTGAACAATTAGGAATATTGAGCAAATTGTAAATGTTTTATATTTTGAAAATTTTAATACAGAATTTTACAGTAGTACTTACTTTTATGTCCCAATATATGTAAAACTCAAAGATCTCTTCTCTACTTTGTTATTATTACAGGTACCCACAATCATCGAAGCGAACGTAAACGGCAAGAAAAAGGACTCGTTCATAAGCGTAACAAAACCTGAAGAGGAAGAATTGATTAAGGACACCCTAGACATAAAGTCATATATAAGTCAGTCTCGAAGCGATATTGGTCAGTTTGATTTTTCTCCCAACAACGAATTCATTAGAACCGGAAGCTACAGGTCTCAGTACGGCAGATCGCCCATCCCAGATCTTCCATTTCTGCAACGAGCAGGTAGTAACAGGTCTCGCAGAGGCAGGTCTCCGAATTTCGACATGTTGGAACCGGCGGAACGTGCGAGAAGTGCTACAATTACCGCAACAAATATCCAGCGGCCGAAGAGGTCGTTGGAAGTACCCAGTAGGTTATCTAGCATCGCTATGTTGGAAGATTATTCGAATCATAGCAGGAAGGATTCTGGAATTAAGAGTAATAGCAGGAGGAGCAGTATTCAGCAGGTAAAAATAATAAGTTTTCTGTTATTTTATTAATTTTTGGTAGGCAGGGAGAAGAAGTTTTTCGTATGAAATGAAACATAGGCATATCATGAATTCTAGACAGTAAATTTAATTAGAACATAAATAATATTGGGCCACCTATAAAGTATGGAAACTTGGACTTTCTTCGCAGTTAATTTTCTGAAAAAATCATTGACAAGTCAGTTTGACTTGTGAGGGAGATTAGTTTTAATTTATTAACGTGTTTATTCATCTTTTTTTTACTGGAGTCTGTAACACAATTAGTTCAAGGGCCATACTATTAACCAATAAAACACATTCATCTGTAAGCATTCTGTGAACCTCAAACCAAGACCCTGAAAATTTATATTCCAATAACCAATAAATTAAATATTTTATTTTTGTTGGATATTTATGGAAGCATTAGAAAATATGGTCAATAAAATACTTAACGATTAAGTAAAGCTATATCAAAGTAATCTTTTTAATCCGATGTAATACTTTCTAAACACGGTAATTTCATGTAATAAGCTTATCTCGTTCTATTTTTTGAGAAAAATAAAAAACTTTTAATAACTAAATAAATCTACACCTTGTTTATTAGTTTAGTAACATGTTTAGTACCATGCAGCAAAATAATAAATAATAAAAATTACAATGTCCCCTGTCAACATTTTTTCGATATGAAGTTTTGAGTTTTGATATTTAATGTTAAATCTATCATCATACTTTTGTCTACTTTCAAAATCGACTTTAATAATCGAAATATATTTTCTAAAAAGTTCTTTAACACAAAGATGCCTTTTTTGCCTTTGTTATATATTACATATTTACATTTAAAGTATTACATAATTATGTATGCTATATTATTTATATATAAAATAATATTCACTGCCATTGAGTGTAACTAAATTTAAAAGACTGCAAAGTTTGTCAAACAGTCCATGATCATTTAGCAAAGTTTTCATTTGAATTTAAAAATAAATTATAAAATCTGTTAGATTGCAAGTCAAATTTCGTGCAGTAAATTATTTTAAACAAATTGTTTTTAACTATTTTGCAAATGTTTCAAATAGTTATTTGTTTTACTAGGCAGAAAAGTACAAGATTTAATGCCGCGGCTGATGTTTCATAGCCAAGGCGTAGCCGAGGCTAGGAAACCAGCCAAGGCATTAAATCTGCTTTTCTGCCGTGTGAAACATATAATTTTTTCTCCAAATTTGTTCCAATTTCAGGCAAAATCGTCTTTTTTATATTTATTAATTGCGTTTCATTATCAACATCCAAATAATTAAATCATTTCAACAAAGATAACTGGCTCTTCGTTACTATGTTTACCGCTGATGACATTTGTAGAATTATTTGTGTAATGTCATTGTCAATTGAAATTACTAGTTTGATTAAATTATTACCTGGAACGTTACATAGCAACGATGAACTTTTAATGCTTAGGCAGTAAAAGTCCACTTTTAATGCCTAGGCAGTAAAAATACACCTTTACAGCCTGTCAAGTGTCATTAAAAAGCCGTTTTTAATGTCATTTGGAGAAAAACTATTTATTTTCATTGGTCAAAATTTTTACATTTGGTGAGGAAAAAATATTCCTTGTAACTAGATTTAAATAAAAAGTAAACGGAGTAGATTGTAATAATAATTTTTTATGTTTTTGTAATTTTCGGTTTCCATTTCAGATAGATAGTACACTTATCAACCCTGAAATGCTTCAGCACAGAGTGTCAGGATACTACACGTCCAGCCAGACATCGATAAACAACCCACAAGTGCCAAGAATCACCGGACCATTTTTTGACAAGTTTGGCACCTGCATACAAAACTTGCGCAAACAATCAGATCGACAGCTGATCAAATGTGTTCAAGACAACTCCAAATCCCGATCTTCATACTTCATCAAGCCGCCACTATCGAAAATCACTTTGTTTTTTAAAGATAAGGAGATGGAGAAGCAGTACAGGATGAACGTTCATTATATAGCGAAGAAGGACACTCACGCTATTCCTACTCTAGCCAATTCAAGTTTCAACACTTATCTGGATGTGTTCATTTCTACTCTGGTGTTCTTGATGGTGTCGGTAGGTACCGTTCTATTGTATGGCGTCACAAATTTCTTTCTGATCACATTTATATTCTTCCTTTTTTTACAACTTCTCGGGCTCACTTTATGTTTCAAAACCATGGTACGATGGACGGACAGGATCATCTGGTGTTTCATAAGGTTTTATCGCTGGAATCTATTTGGCGCTGTGTTGGTTAGTCTACCTCTCGTATCTGTCGTAGTGAATTTCATCAACGATAAGGATATGACGTACTTTCACCTCAATGTTTTTACTTATATGTTTTTTGTTGGTCTGGTACATTTCTGTAACTTTACGCAGCTGAATTGTTGGATGAAAAATATACTTGTCACCCTTGTTTGTATGGTGTTCATTATATTTTTTTTGGGGAATCCGTGCAGTGTTCCGAAATCAGATTTAAATGACACGAGTGTTGAAGTTTTGTTACCGATGGTCTATGATCCTTTAACTTTCAATTCCACTGGCAGTGTGAAGGATAATAAGAGCTGCTACTTTTATAAAGCAGAGGTATTGATGAATCTGTCGCTGTTAGTTATTTTAGTGTGGATTTTAACGAGGGAGTTCGAAATAGGATATAGATTAAGTTTCCATGCGAATTACGTCGCGAACAAAGATAAGAACAAAGTTCAGACCCTCAAAAATCAAGCAGACTATCTCATTTACAATATTGTGCCAGAACATGTTGCGGAACAGTTGAAAAAGAACGCGAAATATTCAGAAAACTTCAAAAACGTAGCGATTATCTTTGCTAGCATCGTTAACTTCAATGAAATGTATGACGAAAGTTACGAAGGAGGTAGGGAATACTTGCGTGTGTTAAACGAGCTTATAGGCGATTTTGATGAGCTTTTGGACAGACCTGAGTTCCACTGTGTCGAGAAAATCAAAACAATAGGCTCAACTTTCATGGCGGCAAGCGGCTTGAACTCGTACATGCGTCGACAACAGAGAGACCCCGACGAACATTTACATGCTTTACTAGACTTTGCCATAGAGATGCAGAAAGTAGTAAACGACTTTAACAGGGACCTGCTAGAGTTCAATCTTATCCTGAGGATAGGTTATAATTTTGGGGACGTCACGGCCGCTGTCATTGGCAACACTAAGCTGTACTACGACATATGGGGCGACGCAGTGAACATCGCGTCACGGATGGATTCAACGGGCGTCAGCGGGCGGATACAAGTCGGGGAGCATTGCTTGCCAGTGTTGGAGAACCGGTACGAGTTTGAACCTAGGGGTTCGGTGTACGTTAAGGGTAAAGACCACATGAATGTGTATCTGCTGAAAAGGAAGAAAACACCTGATCTGCTTTGTGTTCCTGATGTTTCTATGTAATCAGTAAGGCCTACAATTTAGCTTTATTGGCTAACTAAACAAAATATATACAGGGTGGTCCATGGAAAGCGGAATTTTGAGTTTTTAGTGTAACTATTGTTTCCGGTCTTGTCTTGTCTTGTACAACTACACTCCCAGGTATATGAAATTCGTGATTTAGTCCTTCGTTTTTGCCATTATTTTTCTACATATATTCAGTAATTTGGAGTTTCATTCCCTTTTTGTAATATTGTCTGTATATAGAATTAATTGGTGGTCATCACTAGAAATTGTTCCTTTCTGTTTTAGTTTTTTTCGGCTGATGACGGCTTTTAATATGTTTTGGATTTGGTTTAGTTTTTTTAGTGAAAAATTCATGAAATTAAATACATGCAATTCTAAAATTAGGAAAGAAATAAAAATCCATAATTTTGCTTTTGTCCCTGTTTTTGGACCACTTTGTGTAAAGATTTACAGGGTGGATCAAATTCGATGGAATTTTAAACTATGAGATAAATTGAAAAATTTGCAATTTTAACGTTACCCTTTATTTCAAAGCGTATTAAAGGTATTTTCTTGCATTTTATGGGTTATAAAGGGGATATACAGTTTGTAAGTAGTAAAATTTTAGGTTTGCGCTATTTTTTATTTCGGCAAAATACTTTGGAGTTACAACCTCTATCTCTCGGACTTTAGGGGAAACCCAAATAATTAGAATTGGTCCACTCTGCACAGGACGGGTCACTTATGAATCCAAGCCTTTATTTGTTTTTCATCTTGATAGATTCTGCTTTAGTAAAGTTTATTTTTACGACAACTGCAGAAATAAGTAAAACATGATTTATGCGTTTTATTTTTGTCATAACGCGAAAAATCAAGATCAGTGAAGATACTAAGTGGCTTATTCTACATGGCTGTTAATTAGACAACAGTCTTAGTACAAAATACTTGTCATGTTAATGCTCAATGTTTTCAGTCTGTGGGAGTCGTGGTAATACAAAAGACGACTTGCATTTTTTGCTAATGTTCACCTTTTGTTAAAGTTAGCGAAAATCACTATTCTAGTTTAAGTACAGAGGATTTCAGTAATATATTAGGTAACAGTACTAGAACTTTCAACATACAGCATGCCCCATTTTTCATGTTAATACTAGGACACTATTAAAATTTTAAAAACGGGACATACTAGATTAATTTACAAAATATGTGATGCAACAGACTTCGGCAGGTATACGTGCATTTATTTTACTCCATTCTAATCTTAAATGAATCTCTAAGTAATTATTTTAATTATAGCCTTATTTATAATTACTTAACGATGTGAAATCCAATATGGAACCAATAGGCGTCAAATCCTTTTTGAGGCAAATTCACATTGTGATCATTTCCGAGGTTCTAATGTTAACATTTAAGTTATTCTCACCCAGTATATATTTACGGTATGGTAACTTTCAAGTTGATTGTCAAATAACTGTATTGTGTATATTTTTTTTAATTACCTCAACTTCAAGCCGAAGACGGACAATATGTGGTTTTTATTAAAAAACATACAGTGATAATTTCATTTTCAGCAGGCAATGTTTGTGCCGCTAGTCTTCCATGATTCACAGGGGCCTATCAGATGTGTCTTTACGATGTCAAAGTCATGAGTACAATAATTTCAATAAAAATTAACTTTACGTAATTAATTGGTTTCTGAATTGTTTAAGATTAGAATAGGAATATTTTTCAAATAACCGTCTCATCAAATATAGTTCTTATGAATGTAAACTTATGGAAAAGTTTTGCATGTTTTCAAACTCAAAATACACTTGCACAAAACTTTAGATATCTCTTCGTGTACAGCCTAGACCCAAAAATATTAATACGGCTAGGAAAGTGAAACATAAAGTACAATTTTTTCAAAAGTCTTTTTCATAGCCCTGTTTGTAATAAATTTTTTGTATCCAACAGAAAAAAGTTGTGGTATATTTCAATAAAATTTGGTAACAACTTTCAAACATTGAAAACAACCTAAAGCTAAATTTTATTTAAATACACCTCCAGTTTGTTATGTTGAAGACAAAAAGTTGGAAGACAAAATTTTGTCTTCTAATTTTTCACCCTATGAACGTCTCATTTACTGTGATATACAGAGCGATGAAAATATCAGTAAAACATTTTTTGAAAGAATTTTTCCTGGCAATACGTTTCAAGTCTATGTACAACTTTTTTATTGTGAGGTGCTAAATGGGGGTGCTTTTCTCTTGAGTCATATTCATATTTTTTATACACCCCATATACAAAAAGAAATTTTTCATTTATTTTTACAAAACAAGTATTTAGTTTTAAGACAATAACAATTTGCAGGATTCCATTTTTCATTTTATAATAAAGCATAAAAGAAAAGCATTTTGGTAATACATTAGCTTATAAAATAGTTTTTCTAACCTTTTACAATTTATTTTAATATTTCTTTAACAATAACATTTTTTTTATATCTGCATGTTTTGTAGTGGTGTGAAGTAATTCACACCACTACAACTTCTACTAAAATCAACTTTTTCTTTTTTTCTACTATCATGTCAAGACTAATGGTTTTTAGAAGTCACTTTTATTTTACAATTCGTTTGTAACTCGCCAATGATGATGTATTATAGAAAGGGTAAATTCTAGACAAATCTCAAATAGCTTTCAGCGCCACATAGATAATGTGAATATAGCAGAAAAAGTCGTACTACGCACTAGTTTTGATTCGTTTTAATATTTCTGTTTAAGAGATCATAGTCGTGCAAAAGTTATTTTTGAGGCATTTGGTGGTATTGCCATGGGGAATTTCCATGCCAAATTCCAGAAATTTATGTTTTGCAATAATTAATAATGCATTTATAGGCATTTAAGTGCAGTCTGCATTTTAACACGTATAAATTTTTAACATTTTAAATTTTTTTAAAACTAAATCTGTATTCAAATAATTTCAAGTATTGCAACTTTATTTACTGTTTAATAAGATTTATGATATAATTTTGCCAGTAAGTTTAAAATATATATAGCTACAAATGTTGGGTAATTAGTAACAACAAAAATGTACAAGGTGGTCAACATTAGGAGTGGTACTCCTAATTATATATAAAAATGTGCTTTTTCTGGCAAAATGTTAAATTATTGTGAGTTGGTCTGCTTTAGTGTTAGCTGTTATATAAATATGATTAGCGTTCGTGTCCTGTCATGTCATTGCTTTTATTATGCGTTTTAGTTGATCGTGATAAAGTAGAAATTGAAGCTTGCTAAAGTAAATAACGAATCATATTGAACTTTATATTTGAATTATTTACAGTGTTTTTAAAAATAGTTTTAATCACTCACACGAAATGTGAATAAAATGGTGGTCCATTGTGTACCTAAAGAAATTTTTTAGTATGTCGCATTAGTGTAAGAAGGAATTAATCTATTTTCAACTTGCTCCAATTTTTTATAAGATAACCTACAATTTTAGATCCAATATAGAATAGAAATAAATATTATTTATATACATAATTCTATAATGTAACTATCTGATCGATACTTGTTCATCACTGGAAAATTAGTTGAGTTGTAATACTGACTTATCTAAGAGCCTATTTTTGTAAACATTTATAGGCCATATACATTTTTATGTCGGTAACATCTACGTCAGACATTTACCGATTTTTTCTGGATGCCGATTCCTTTGTCAGCTTTTCGAGTTTTGGGAAATCAACTAATTTATCTATATGTCAAAACATGGTGACTACGAGTGAATACTACTTTTTTAACTTCACTCTTGAAATAGTCATTTCTATGCAACTGTTTTGGTTGAAAATAATCCTGTATTTGAAAGAGTTTTATCATGTATCTTTTTTGATGCAACATTTGAAGTAATAACTGTGATAATATTATAAATAGTAAGATTATTGTATGTTTTATTGAAGTCAAGCCTCTGTTTTTACATGTATGCAGAGGCAGTGCATTTTAATAGCTTCAGACTGCTGAAAAATGTCCTAAGACATAAAGACAGCTATCGTTTAGCAAGTTTTTCTCTAATATGCTGTGCACAACATAGAATGCATATTAATGAGTTATATTTTATATTTTTTAATATTTTTTACTCCGTGTGAGTGCAACAGTTTTTCGTTGCAATAACCAGAGTTTGATAAAGAGTATGTCATTAGTCTGCAATAATAAGTGGATGATAAGACATTTTTTAGCAGAACATATTGTCTCATAAAAAATCCAAGTACAAAAGTGCATTTTAGCAAAAAATGACCTCGCTGTTCCTGAATTGTATTTCAACCAGGTGGGTTTATACATGTGTTAATAAATGTTTTATATACAAAAACTTTGATAGTACTGGCTTTTTGGAGATACCAAAGAATTATAGAACAATATATAACTGTGAATATTTATAAATATACATATGACTGAATTTGTATAAACTTACCGACAGCATATTTGGATTAAGATGTGTACAAATTTGTGTCCTGTATGTACTGTCGCAGCGAAAGATGGGTGAAAAAATAGGAATAACCTAAATGTGCACAATTTAGGAATTTTGCCTGTTTTTCCATCATTATAATAAATAATATTTGTAATATCTTACAAATGCAATTGTGTGGGCCATTAGCAGCGTTTAAAATCAGATGTGTTGATCTTGCAACGCTTATTGTTATTTATATACAGGGTCATAAGTGTTCGTTTTAAATTATCTTTATATATAACAGCCTTAATTTAGTTTGTGATTGTGGTTCAAAGCTAATATTTTTATTGTACAGGGTGGTCGTAAAATTAGGCTACAGTTACAACAATTTGAATTTTATATAATTAAAAGCTATTTTTTTCGGAAATTTGATATCGTGATTTAAAGCATAATTAGGGGACTAGTAAGTCTCCTAATTATGCTTTAAATAATCTGCTTAAATCATGATGGAATCAGTAACTTTGATAGAACCTTAAAAAATTGAAGACAACTGAATTCTCCAATAAATTTTTGGACAAATCCTACATGTAATGCTTACTGCTCGTGACAATATTATCAATCCACAGATAGTGTAGATACATGTCGTGTATATTTCGTTGCCTTTCACGTTGGCTAAATCTTTATAAAAGTATAAAATGTCAACTGTAACCTATTATTAGGCCAATCTCTATTTTATTTTAACTGATTGTTAATGACTAACACATTTTTAAATTATTATTTTACTGAAACTATATAATTCTAAGTTCATAACCTTGATTTAATTAAATTCAACTATAATTCATTAAAAATGTGAACAGAATAAATTATTGAATGTAAAGTTCTTAGAATTATATGCCCTGTATAAAATAACAACGTAAATGTTTTTACACTTGGTAAATTCATCAGCATTTTGAAAGTTGTTACCCGTTCACCTGCAAAAATTAGTTTAAAATTTATGACCGGTGCAATTCTACTTTTAAGTTTGCAGTCGATTATGGTTATTTTAGTTCAATCAACAAACCGAACTGAACTCTGGAACAAATACAATAATTGTTTCAAGTAACTACTTTCACAGTGCATTGCCAAATGTAGAGGCTTTCAATATTTAACGAAATTGATATTACACAGTAGCTTTAAAATAATTTAGCTTGTTCCTAACCATTTAATAATGTTAAATTATATATATGAATTTTTGTTATGTAAAGTTTTATTAATTTAATTATTTCTATTATTTATTCAAGTTAAGTTTTTGTATGTTATGAAATGAATTTAAAAGTGCCTTCCTTCCAAATATTTTTCTTGTTATTTTGTTGTATATTTTTTCTGCACACCGTCCTTCTATAATAACTGTAAATACTATATTGATATTATATCTCAAATATAAATAAAAGATAACCAGCACAAGACTTATTAACTTCACAGCAATCCTCAAAATAATATTCTAGCAACATTAGGTACACTTAAAGTTATGGATTAAAAATTATTTAAATAATAAAGCAGAAAGATAAGGTAACTTACTTGGTGAGAATTGAGAGAAATTATTTTAAAATGTTTTACTTGCACAAATGAATAAAAGGGTAAATAGATTGACAAGTTATTTAATTTAAGATATATTTTAGTTAGTCATAAATGTTATAACAAAAACAGTTTACAACTTCAGCTTGGTTCTACGCCAGTGACGCCTCTTGGCATTATATCTGAAAAAAAATATATATATAAAAAAATTGTTAAAAGCTATGATAAATATGAAAAAAATAATTTATACATGTAGTAGAATGAAAGTTTCGACACAGCCGGGAATCGAACCCAGGCCCTTCGGCTTTCCGGGCCAATGCTCTTCCAATTGAGCTACCGCGCTTCCACACTTCCATTCTCCTAATCATGATACCGTTCTTAACATAATTTACTACAGTTTGGCCATACCTGACAACACAGCCGTCCTCGGCTGTCAGCCATAATTCGACACCTCAGTAAACACAATTCATAAACATAATAATCGTGTAAAGCATTATGATTATGTATTATTGAAGTAATATGTACAATAATCAGCTCAACCACGTATAGTTTTAAATTTAAAATTGATCAACATTCAAATACAACAAAAACAATGAATTAAGGTTATGTTACGTATTATAGGTATAATTATTTCCTTGAAAACCAGACATTGTGTACACGTATTATAAATTTAATTTGTAATGATTTAGAAGTAATAAAATGTGTATTTACCTGATAGTATTTCCCGTCCTCATACGAACCCATTGTGGAATAGGTCGGTTTTGCTTCAATTTTTTCGCGAGTTTTCGCTTAATTATAAAAGTTTTGTGGGCAGACTGAAAAAATATGAACAGAATATTAATCGTGAATATTTGGGCAGTGAATACTAAGCAATTTAATAAAAATATGACTATGGATGATTATAATAAAAAGTAAAATTACCATTTCTACGCCACTTCAACACTTCTTTTCTGTGAAGTTAAAGAATGAAAAAGAAACAGACAGAAAGAATTGACATTTGACATAACACAAGACAGAAAAGAGAGTACTCTCTTAGACAGAAATCAGAATCAGAGAAACAGCAACTGGCAGATACAGAAAACTGGAACGCGTTCGTTTGGGTGCGGTTGCGTTCAGTACAGTCAAAAAATAGTGACTGTAGCGTTCAGTTTTCAAAAGCGTGCATTGGATGAAGGGATGAACCAAAAAAATATATAACTAGAAAGAGGATGAACCACAAAATATCTACTAGTGATGAACATGAACAGTAGTAAGTAGTGAGTAGAACAGTTGAACAAAAACTGATAAAAGCTCTGCTTTCCATGCTTTCAATATGAAAAAAAAAACTAGCTGTATTTTTATCGTATTTACTCATTTGTTTTACCTAACTTTTATGTATATTTTATTTTAAATTCGTTTATAAGTCTGTCAACATTACAAATATTTGCCTAGGAAAAATTCGGCAAATTGATGTTTTGAGTATAAATCTTTAATTCGAAATTGTACAACAAATAAACATAGATTATCCTACATACACACCACTCTAATTACTGCTCTCATGGAGAGTTTTGCAAAATTAGCTTTATCAAGATTAGATATATTTTTTATTGTCATTGTTAATTCATTTATTATATATTCCCCATTAATTTCTTTTTGAAAACAGAGAATGATCTATTTGCTTTTCTAGAAAATGCAACAAAGGTAAAGTTTACACTATTTTAAGAATTAATAGAATATGTTGACTTATTCATTATTTTATTTACACAGAAACGAAAGTAAACTTATATTTCATAATTTTTTATACATATTGGGTTTTCTTAAATAAATTACAGTATCTAAAGCCCATTTGTCAAGGAGACCTTTTTAAAGCTTTTCTAATTAGTGTCCAGTCTTCTAAAATATCCTGAGGTTTCAACATGTATACAATATAGGGTCCAGAAACAGTAACAGCTTTTCTCCGAGAGCGAGAGCGAGATCTTGAGCCCCATTCACCGCCTTCACCCCAACTAATTTCACTGTTATGCCTATCCTCTTCAAGTCTTCTAATAGTTTCCATTAATTCGCTATAATAATAATCCCATGCCAGGGATTTCTCACTCTCGAAATTTTGTAATGCTGCTTGCTCTTCTGCTTCATACTGATTTGCAATATTTTCTAAACGCAACTTTCTCAAGATGCCCGCAACTTCCGTCCGAACTCGCATGTTTTCCTGTAGTTCTGACAATGGCACTAAGTATTCCGGTGACTTGCCCGATTTTATTTCGGCTAATTGTAACTCAACCTAAAAGAAATACTTTTATACTTCACTATTATCACCGGATAAAGATAACTACCTGTGACATTCGTTCCTTGTACAATTGTTCTCGTAGTAGTCCGAATTGGCTTTCTAAATCCTGTACATGTTGAAGTAATGCGTTTCGGCGGCTTTCGCATTCGCCTTCGTCCATCTCGGAACTATCATCAGAGTCGGGCTCATCTTCAGTGGATTCGTGGCCCCCATCATTTTCATGACTGGAGTTGGTGTGTTCAGATTCATTTCCAGAAATTTCGTTGTCGCTTACGTCGCCTGCAGCAGAGTTATTATTCGAAAGCTTCACTGGCGGCATGGTAAATAGTTTTCCACTATTACAAGACTTCCTCTTCCATAATACAATATATTATTTACAAAGCTTTTTCCAAATAAATAAAAACGCAATTGTTACTTGACAATCGACATTTGAAAAGGGATTGGTATTTAAGTTTAAGGTTAGATTATTTTCTTCTTCTTCCTCATCATTTAGACGCTGAGACGTTTGGTATTTTTAGGACATTCAATCAAGTATCATTGTTTCATTGGCGGCGAATTTTTAACATCAAAGTACTGCCAGCAGCCAGATATACTTATTTGTCCATACTATCAGTGACTATAGTTTCTATAGTCACTGATACTATGTACTTGATAAAGAAATCCGTGATTTCTTTAGCATTATACTGTGTCCGTGACTTGAGACTTGATCCGATAGTTGGCGATGGCGAGCCGGTGGCTCAGGGCTTAGCGTCTCGATCGCTCAACCCAGAGGTCGTGGGTTCTAATTCACATTCCACCAAACAATTTTTAATGAAATTGTTTACTCGTAGATCAAGGCTTATTCGCAGGGATGACTTGGCAACCATCCTGGCGTTGGCATCAAGTTGGGGACAGGTTACCTAAACATCAAATGATTTTAATCTCTCACATTAACACCAAGTTGACATTCTTCCCATCCTAGAGGATGGGAAGAATGTCAACTTGGTGTTAATGTGAGAGATTAAAATCATTTGATGTTTAACTTGTCCCCCTAACTAATGCATGAGGTTTTCCAGGTTTTCCTCATTCCAGCAGTGAATGGTGGTTAGGGCCTACCAACGTGAGTCGTTCCTGAGACGCAAATGTGGCCCGCGAAATAATAATATGCCGCCCCCTCTCACACACAAGTCTCAGACTTTCGGGCTAATCCTTGTAATTATATAATGAGGGGTAGAGATATTATTATAATTATTATTATTATATAATATAATGATTGTGCCTCATTTTTAATGAGTTGAAAATATTTTTGATAAGTGCACGTATATTAATTTCATTACAAAAGATATTATATAAAATCATTAATGGAGATACCTACGTGTGACGTGTGACGTGTGACTATACAGTGACTAGATAAATAAAAGTCACTGTACGTGTGACCTAGATAATCAAAAAACATCATAATTCATAGATTCATGGCTTTTATTTGCATATTATAGGTATATCTTCAGTTGTCATACAAATAAATAAAAAATAAATAACATAAATTATTGTTAATACTGTTCGTTGGAATGTCAGAAGTGGTTAAATTATGCCAAGTAATTGCTACTGGAATCATATTCTTGATTTTTCGCTATCGCCCGTTTTAAAAGTCCCAAGAACCCATTGACGGCGGGAAACTGTAAAATAAGAAAACAATTTATTACTGATTTACTTATTTATCAAAAAATTTTAGTGCATTCAAAAAGGCTAACCGCACTGAAACAGTATAGTCTCGAATTAATTGAATTAAATATTTAAACGTTGGTAAATATACCAGCGCAGAGTTTTTTACAATATGGTTTATAATAATATATGTTAAATCTGCTATCTTTTGGGCAAACTCACATTATCATTACTGGCATACATTTTCTGACCATCCATAAGAAATAAATCATCATTGTCTTCGGCGGGAGAAATCCTAAAATATTTGAATGTTTTATCAAATATAGATCCTATACAATCTACTACAATAAGATTTTATTAATAATGTTTAAAAAAGTAAATAGTCTTCCGGTTTGTCCTGCATGATGATTTTCTACATAAAAAACTAATTAGAAACTTTTGGTGAAAAATTTTGGTAGAAAACCAATTGCTACGGCAGAACAAGTCGGAAACACGGAAACCACATCTGTATCTGACGGCCAAAATCGGCCACGAAAGCGTAATATAGTGTGAAATTATTATAACGTCAGGTTAATTATTACGATTTTTAATAGACGAACTGCATTTAAATTAGGTACCTCAAATTGCTTCCATGAGCCGAATGTGTGTCTCTTTTGGCAGCTATTCCTCTGCAGGGAGGTGCAAATACAAATTTTCTGGAAAAAATACATAAGACCACATTTTAAAGGAAGCTGAAGTGGTATATTGTTCAGTACTGTGGTAATAGTAGTTAATGTTTATTTTGCATACGTCGAGTTTTTTATTTTGAAGTCTATATACCGGGTCTTTCAATGAAAACTTGACCCCCCCCCCCATATAATTATAAAACTGAAAACAAAATTAGAATTCGCCGAGACCCGTCGATTTTTGTTCGTGGGGGAAGCATTTTTGACAGTCAAGTCAACTTGATGTGTTATTCATCCCCCTAACCCCTAGCAACCACAACTTTAAAATTTCACTACGTTACTTCTATAAAGCCCTTTCCATTGCGAGTCCACTGGTGCATCATTTTTAGGAATCGGTTGAGATTTTGACAGAGTTTATTCGCTAGAAATGAAAAGTTGACAAACCAACATTCGCGTACTAATTTCTACAGCAATGCCCACCAATAATAACCTTTTTATCTACTAAAAAAAGTATCCAATTAAAAAAGCTGAAGCCAAACAAAACAAGTTTCATTTTAATGTATTGCTCAAAATGACCCCCGCGTTAACTTGCAAACAATAATACAGTCTGTTTTCAAATTCTGTTCGAATATTACTAAAGACATTTGGTGTTATAATCGGCATTTTTCATTCTTCCACAATTCTTTAACGCAACACCTCTAGTGTTTCAGGCTGCGTTGAGTAGGTACTCGCTACGTGGCGATTTCAAATGGACCCACAGGACCCACAGGACCCACAGGAAAAAGTTGAAAGGGGATAGACCAGGTGATTTTGGTGGCCATTCGACGGGACCTCTTCTCGCAATCCAATGCCCTGGGAAAAGGCCACCCAAAAATTGCCGCACAGATTGGTGCTCCATCTTGTTGGGTGGAATTTAATTCTGTTATCATATAGGGTCAATCGTGTCTTCCAATAATTGTAAATAGGTGTTCCCATCGAGATTTCATTACACTTTCAGCAACAGACTGTTGCCAATACGCATCAAAAAAAGTAATGTGGTTGTGTAGTAGATAAAAAGCTATTATAGCTATTATTGGTGGGCATTTCTGTAGAAATTAGTATGTACGCGAATGTCGGTTTGTCAACTTTTCGTTTTTAGCCAATAAATCGACGTGTTTGAAGTACCATTAGTTCCATTCAAAATTTTAAAGTTGTGGTTGCTAGGGGATTTATATAAACAAGGCTAGGGGTTAGGAGTTGAATATATCAAGTTTTGGCTTGACTGTCAAAAATGCTCCTCCCAAGAACAGAAATCGACTCGAGAAAAATAGAATTCTCGCCGAATTCTTTTTTTTTTTTTCTTTGAGAGGCCCTATATATATATATATACACCTTTAGGTATATGCTATATATGCCCATTTACAATATACATTCCTTGCTATTTACATATTTAGTTCTATAAAATCTCATTTTCTTTCTTGTAAAAAATTAGTGTTTGGATTGTCTTTTATATGGATAATCGTGGTTTGGTCTAACCGCAATAAAAAGAGGCATTGTAGTTTTCAGCACAAAGAATTATAATTATTGTAAAAGTTAGCTAGGTTTTTCTCTATTTGGGTCTGTGCATACCTGCAATCGATTTTTCTTTGAGCTGTGGAAACTTCTGCGAGGACAATAACTAGAAATGCAACGACTAGGAAAAGTTTTCCGTATTTTCTGCTCGTATTTGTGATCGTAATACCCTGAAAACAAATAATAAACTAGATAGAGATTAGCAAATCACATTTAGATAACACCAATACGCTTAAAATCAGAACATCTCTGTACTAACAAACAAATTTATAGATATAAGGTATATTATAATCACAGAAATGATAATGTCAAAAGTATTTCAGCGGATACCCCCGATGATAGGTACGGCATTTTCTAATTTCTTAATAGCAAGAGGTTCCTAATACTAAATACTTCACCATTAATATGTAATAGAAATATTATATTTGCAATTATTTTGTATGTACTTATTTATCATTAATATTAGGTACCTTACATAATATATGTAATACCTATAGTAACAATATACATTCATTATTTAATAAAGTGGATACTCGAAGCAGATGGTTCTTTATGAAACATCGTGAAAATAATTGTTTTGAAAAAAACATTGATCTCAGTTAGATGTTCCAAGAAATTTTCTTTCTTGGAACATCTAAATAAGATCAATGTTTTTTTCAAAATCATTATTTAATGTATATTATATAATGTAAACATATAATATATTTATATATTATATAAATGCGTCTAGAATGGCCTATATTTTCAAATACCTATATTTTATCATTTCAGAAGTGTAACATTACCTAAATAGGTAAGCAAGTTGCGTTACATTGCAGTTGTAATATTTTGTCAACTTTTTTGCCTATACTCCGTATATTCATTATTGTTCATATAGGTAGGTACCTATACCTATAAAGATAAGATATTTTTTAAAATCGAAAATTATGTATACACATCTATACCTAATATCTTATATATTAGTCTTATATATTTTATGCCTATATCTATTCTAATATGGTTTGAGATTCTAATCACAGACCAAAATTCTAATGATTTATTTGATCATGATTATAAAAAACTTATTTTTATATTTCTCCACGTATAGGTACAGGAAGGTCGACATATATATCCACTTCGTTATTTTTTATATACCTATCTTTACTTTATTTACTGACATACTTTTATGTGTTGATGTAATACATAATACAAAAAAACTAATCATTAGGGATAGATATATACTGTCCACAAATTCAATATGTTGATAGGTATACCTATAATAATATTCATGTTTGCATACTTATTTCTGTCCTTGCAATCGAGTTGTAGCTGATTGATTTACTTTCATTATTACTTTCATCTGTTCCAACTAGTTTGTAGATAATATTATAAGTATAGGTATGAAAATAAGTTTTGGGTTTGGTCCATATATAATTAAACGTTATTCTTTGATGTTCTGCATTAATTTGCAGAATTTAATTAATTTGCGACGCTTTGATTTAAAAATTAAAACTGATATTAAATTAATATTTATTTTACTAATGAATTCATACAAGTATCAAAAATATATATAATGTCCAGGTTTAAATACAAACCATATAAAACATGCATGCAGTGGTCTATAGGAAAAATAGTTATTTGTGCAACTAGTGCAAAAAGTGTGTTTTTGTTGTGCGATGCATGAAGTTTACAGCTCGAGACGAAGTCGAGAGAGTACCTACCTAACCAAGTTACTTTTTGCACTAGTTCAAAAAGTTAAACTTTTGGCACAGTAGATAGTGCAAATAAAAGTACCTAGTAACATTTTCCACGATTGTAGAAAAATGTATTTTATGTATGCCTATAATATACATATTTGTAGGTGGAAGTGTATAAGATATAGGATATATCTGACAAGCTTAGGGTTGCGTATTTCAAGCTTTTGCGGTACCTATAATATTGCATAATATTATTATGCGGTACCTATAATATTGGTGAAAATACCACGGCGATGGAATTAAATAAATAAAGTATCTGCAATTTTTCAGTTTTATATACCTACTACATATAGGCAATATGAGAGACTTTTAGCGTTACTATTATAGTATATGGCTCCGATCAAGTTACTTTATGTAGTTTTACCAAAGTTTTACCATGTGTGTGAAAGAGTGGTACAAGTTTTTCTGTATATCCATACATTTTGCATGGTATACACAATACACAGGCATAATTTTTCATAAGTAAAATGTATCTTATTACTGCTTGCAGCATATGATTCTGGTATAACCCTTTTTAATCTTAGCAGGTAGTTATTAGATCTTAGAAAAATCTTAAACTTAATTTTAGATCTTCCTTATAGCAGAGGAATACCAAACAATAAAATTAGGTGTATTGCGGATTTATCTTCACGACACACATCGAACGCCTCTAAATTGTTTATTATAAGTATATACCTATGTCATCAGAACAATATTATTATTATTTTTAAAATCATGCCCGTTGAATGTTACCTACCAATAAATTGAATAAATTCCAGTTTTGGCATTCCGGGAACAAACTGAAAAGGGGTTATATCGAATATTAATTTTGATAACCCCCTTTTAAGGACCGTCAATTGAACATTTTTGGACATTTTTTTCAATTGGATTGGACAATCTCCCGTGACTAGTCTCTTGGAGAGCCATATCGAAATTATATTATTTTGCGGCATATACAGGATGTTAAAATATTCTGTATATTGTTTTGCAAATTTTTAATTTAGGTATACAATAGTGAATAATGTAGGTACGTGAATCTGTACTATACTATCTACTACCTGCTCTATTTTTCATTTGCATGTGTCCAATTTAAATATTAAACCATACTTATCTAAATTATTGATATATTTTCATATTAAAAGAAAATGCAAGTGATATATACATGTATACCTTATCAGCATTTCAGAAATATCTCTGGTACTTATAGGAAGGTACAATATACAGTAGGTACCTATATAATTTAAGTAGGTATTGGACATAAATTTTGAATATATTAAACTTGTTCTGCTGATATCAATATATTTTACACCTTGCATCAGAATAATTGTGCAATAAAATATATATCATATGCAACAATATGTTCTTTTGTTATTAAACAATATTCGATGCTAAAGAATATTTATAGGTAGGTACTTACCAGTGGGTACCTACCCCATATTTTTACACTACAACCTATACCTATAATATACATGGAATGAAAGTGTCAATGAAATCGGCAACTCACCATTTTTGCTGTAGGCAGTAAGGAAGAGTAACAAATGGAAATTTAGTTTCTTGCACAGATTCCACTAAAAATGAGTTACAAGAATCAAATCTCCAACTTTATAAACCCGCATTTATTTCATAAGTCTTGCGCACAATCATCTTTGTGCGGGCGAGCTGGTCTCCTTATGAAATTATTTAAAATTATTCAAAATGTATGTATGTACGAGCCAGTTAATATGATAATTCAGTTATCTCTATTTATATTTATCAGTTTTAATTCAATTACAGCGCTGAGTAATGTCAACTAAAGTCAAGAAAATGTAGTAAACACATAATGAACGCGCCATTAAACAAAGCTGACCGCAATTTCATTAATTTAAAAATACCGCCTAAATTATTGCACTTGCGTATGCGTTGTCCTTTCTTCCTGTATTATCTGCGTGTACGCTTACCGCTTACTGCTTACTGTTATTTTTGCTGCATACTGCTGTCAAATGCCAAATTTTCTTACGAAAAGATAAATCGAAGTAGTTTTTTCATTGATTTATAAAAAGGAAAAGTGAAAGAATATTTGTAAAAGGTAAGCTTGTCAAAGATTCTTATACTTCTTCAAACTGAAAGAGAATTAACATAATTCTGCTTGCAATTTTTGTATCAAAAGTCAAAATCGCTTGTCATTTTCAGATGCCTAACATAAAATTGCAGTCTTCAGACGGCGAAACCTTTGAGGTGGATGTCGAAATAGCAAAATGCTCAGTTACGATCAAGACTATGCTAGAGGACTTAGGTATGGACGATGAGGAGGAGGAAGTTGTGCCTTTGCCAAACGTAAATTCTGCGATTCTACGGAAGGTCATCCAATGGGCTACTTACCATAAAGATGACCCACCACCACCAGAAGATGATGAAAATAAAGAAAAGCGAACTGATGATATTTCTTCGTGGGATGCTGATTTTCTAAAAGTTGATCAAGGCACTCTGTTTGAACTTATACTGGCAGCTAACTATTTGGATATTAAAGGACTGTTGGATGTAACGTGCAAGACCGTTGCCAATATGATCAAAGGCAAAGCTCCCGAAGAGATACGTAAAACATTCAATATTAAGAATGATTTTACTGCTTCTGAGGAGGAACAGGTTCGTAAAGAAAATGAGTGGTGCGAGGAGAAATAAGTCTCGATTACATTTTGTTCTTTTTGTAACACAATATGTTAACTTATTTTTGTATTTTACCTATTTAAGGTTGTAGATTTAAAGTAGCCTCTTGTGAATTTCATTATTTTAGTAAATTTATCCGTGTAAAGCCTACATTTATGAAATAAAATTAAAATGAGTTTTTGAGTTGAAAGATTAAGGTTATTAGTGTCTAATTTTTTTGTATTTAAAAGCGTTTTTTTAAAGCTAAATGGATATTAAATCAGGCAAGCCCTAGTATTATATGTCTATGGGCAAGCCCAAGAACAACCTAACCTACAAAAATATATAAATCTAGTTATCTGAGCAACTATTTTCCTGTTTCGGTCCAAATATAAAAAGATAAAATAAATCTCATATCTGAAAATGTGTATATTATTTATTAATTAATACATTTACATGATAAAAATTATCTGTAGGGGTTAGTTTTAAAATGGTAGTAGTGATGCTTTACTGGCTATGTCCATTAATGGAATGAATGTGAAACTTTTTGGGCATGGTGAGTTGTAAGAGGGATTCCAAGAACCTGTTGAACACAAACCTGCCCCAACTAGGGTACCATAAAGAAACAGGCTCAACATTAGGAGTAACATTAAAATGAAGCTCATTATCGTCCATCTGTTCTTCCATAATTTATAGTTCCATGTTTTCTTCCTGAAATAAGTAAAATTTATCTATTATGAAATAAGACAACGGTATGATATTTAGCAGTTGAGATTGTGAATTTTTTGGAAAATTAGATCTTTCGAAATTTCTGCTTTAGTTGGATTACTCCGGCATCTCCATGGAATAGTATCAAAGACCCAAAGAGGGCACTCTCAGCACTACTAACAGTAGTTAAACATTTGATAACTTAGTTTTTAAATATTTATTCGTTTAAGTATGATTAGAAAAATAGAAACTGTCTATCTCGTAAGCGTTCTTAAGATACGAGACAAAAAAACGACTTAGATACTAAAGGCATGACCCACATGGCATAGATTTGAATGAAAGAAAACTTATTTTTATTTATTTGTAGTATCATTATAGCACTCTTTCTTTACTACTTTTAAGCTAAAATACATTTTCCTTCATACAAATGTTTACCAATTAATTTAGGTAACAAACACTAGACAATTTTTTATCAAACAATGTGACAAATAACGATTAGTGTTATACTTTTTCTTATTTTAAGAGGTATACAAACAAAAATAGTAATTTAACTATACCTACTATTATTAACTTCAAATGAATGAAATAAATGAGACATTAGAAATGTACTAACAAACCCTTATTATATAAAGCTATTCGAACCTTTGGCAGTTATCGATGCTCTCTGACAGCCTGTGCTCCATATTAGTCATCTGAAATCTAATAAGTCCGATAATGGGACATTTAATATGCAGAATCTCATGTAGTCTAGTTTGATTGTAATCTGGTTCTAATTTATAATTACACGTACAGCTCGAATGCATTTACCACCCTGTCTAATAACTTCAAAATAAAAATGAAAAATGGGTTTAAAATGTCATTTGTATATTCCTTTTTTTAATTTTTGGACATCTGGGGAAACTGATTGTTTCATATGCTGAATTCTTGGTTGCCTATTGCCTATGCTATTGCAGTAATATTTACAGAAAAATGTATTTTTAATTTTGTTTAAATGGGTAACGGATTAATCCGTGGTATATACATACATACACTGTTTATAATTTTATAAGAAGCTTAAAAAATCAATAAATTCATAAGAAAAATTTAACTAGTGGCGCCATCTATTACAGAGATTTCAATTTATTAAAAATTGGTTCAGTGATTAGACAGCAAACTGCAAATCTAGTTCCTTTATAGTTATCTTAGACCTATAGATGGCAGGACGAAGCAAATTGTGGAAAGGTTAATAAATCCTCCAAGCTACTTTATCTTGTGATTGTAGCAAATACAATAATAAAAGATAAAGAACTTTTTTAGCGGTAGAAAGAACAATTTACTAAATGCCTTTACAATGCTCAATTGCTTTTTTATTTGTCCATTTTGATATCGCCATCTATTAGAAAGACTCCAATTTATTAAAAATTGGTTCAGTGGTTCGACAGCAAACTGTAAATCTGGTTCCTGTATAGTTATCGTAGACCTATAGATGGCAGGACGATGCAAATTGTGGAAAGGTTTAATAAATCCTCCTGGCTACTTTATCTTGTGATTGTAGTAAATACAATAATAAAAGATAAGACTTGTTTAGCGGTAAAAAAAACAATTTGCTAAATGCCTTATCAATGCTCAATTGCTTTATTATTATTTGTAGACATTTAGATATCGCCATCTATTAGATAGACTCCAATTTATTAAAAATTGGTTCAGTGGTTCGACAGCAAACTATAAATCTAGCTCCTTTATAGTTATCGTACACCTATAGATGGCAGACCGATGCAAATTTTTGAAAGGTTAATAAATCCGCCAAGCTACTTATCTTGCGATTGTAGTAAAAACAATAATAAAAGATAAAGATTTTTTTAGCGGTAAAAAGAACAATTTGCTAAATGCCTTTGCAATGCTCAATTGCTTTATTATTACTAGACATTTATTTATCGCCCATTACCATTTTCTTGTAGACTGGAGCGGAAAGTTCTCACTCTTAGGAAACTTGCGTCTTACCTGATGCCTGATGTACCCTAGTAGCTACATTTAAAGGAGTTTATGGTTTGTATTTTATATCTTGATTCATACAGACCAACTGTGTGTTATACAAGAATGTCTATTATCCAATTTAGGCAATGGAGACAATGTAATAAGTGCATTTGAGTGTGGTTCCCATTCATTCTAAACATTCAGGTTCCGCGTTAAGGCTGGTGACGTGTCTGGTTGGTTACTTTCTCTGTAGGTAGGTGAATTCTGACCAATTTACTCAACTAATACTATGCGTTTATTTCTTTATTTGCAATCAGCTGCTTTATAAAACAAACTGATTTAAACTCACGTGGCAATATGTCTGATTTGCTAAGTTCTGTTTCGATTAAATTTACCGAGGAAGGATTGAAAGAGTCTTTGAAGAATGCATACGGAAGCAGTGACGTTAATATTAGATCAATTGAAGTGGGAGGTGGTTGTGATAAAAAAGGAGATTCTTATTTGAGTTCTATCTACAGATTTACCGTCAAAGCAACTAGAAAAATAAAAGATGGGTAAGCAAATTAAAAGTGTACTTAATAATATACATGTATTTTCCATGTCATCATACCTATAGTACCTACCTGTCATACGTGGCTAGTGTTTGTGATAAAAAGATCACAGAACAAATTTCATACAATCAAAAAGCGCCAAAAAAGAAGTAGGCAGAAAACTACCCCACACAAGTACCTAGGTAAGTATATGACGTACTAAAAAAGTAAACGCGACGATATACAACAATCTGGTAGGCAAATCTAAATACTATAACGTCCTACCTAAGCAGCTGGGTAGG
The DNA here is from genome assembly GCA_963924545.1 of Pogonocherus hispidulus. Taxonomy (NCBI): domain Eukaryota; kingdom Metazoa; phylum Arthropoda; class Insecta; order Coleoptera; family Cerambycidae; genus Pogonocherus; species Pogonocherus hispidulus. The sequence continues at coordinate 34,199,530 of OZ004699.1, forward strand.
TCCGAATGGTGGACAAAGGGGCAGAAGACGAAAACTACCCCATCTTGTGTGGCGTAGTTTTCTGCCTACTCCTTTTTTTTTTTGGCGTTTTTTGATTGTGTGAAATTTGTTCTGTGATCTTTTTATCACAAACACTGTGTTTCAGATTGATATACATTGTCTAATTTATTTTTCTAGGCTTACTTTTGTATTATAGATACTTAACTTGTCTGGTCCACTGTAAAATTTAAAAACTTAAATCTGAATATGCATTGAATTTCAACCACTTGTCTTTACTGCCAGAAAACAATTGAGAAAACAATATATAAAATAAATATATTTAATGAATTTAGAATATTTCAGAGTAAGCACCTTATTCTATTGACTAAAATACCTATAAAAACATCATAATAATAAAGATTGATGAAACGTACCAAGTGATTATTATAATCTCTGGTATATATACCTATTGGGATAGACCCTAAATAGGTACTAAATTACCATGATAACTTTTGTTTCTGATCTGGAGTTGATAATGGTTGAAGAAATTCCTACTTTCAGCAATATTTTTGATAAAATCTTCTTTATAAGTTGTAAAGAATCTTTGCTATTTTATTTTTATTACATATATTTTTGTAGTTTTTCTCTTTGATGATACTGTATCCTTAATTAATCCTTATTGTGGTTTATAACAATTGAAACGCAACCTAATATGTGGTAGTTTTTATACGAATTAAGTACATATACTCAGAGATTATAATATACCCACTATACCTCTTTTAAAAATAATTTACTATTTAGGTACATATGTATGTTTATTTCTAGAGATGAAGACTTTTCAATACACGTGATAGCGAAAGGCATTCCAAAAAATGTAGCAAGGAGAAAAACATTTCGGTCGCCGGATTTTTTTGAGACGGAAATTAATTTTTACAACAATGTGAGTAAAAAATCATCAGGCAGGCGAATTATATCAAGTGTCAAAGGCCTTCAAGGACTGGATAGATAATTATCAATCTAAAAATCACATTCTATGTCCTGCGATAATTGTAAAGTTGTTTATTTCTCAACTATAGATGGAAGCACAACAAATTTCAGATCTCGCTAAATAAAAATGTAGGAGCTCTATGTATTTAACGCCAGCTCATATTGTGTCACCATCTATAGGTGATAGATCAACTTACAAAGATTATAAAACGTAAAATAATTTCCTATAAAATTTTCTCTTCTGATTCGGAGCTAAATCAAAGGATACATCATACAGCTGGGTGTTACACCACGAGATATTTTTTAGGTATGGCCTCTAATGAAGAAGTTGAAGGAATTTAAAAACATAAACGACTATGACGAAGTCCCATTGTAAGTAATGATTTTTTCCCAAAACCATGTCGGCCATTTAGTATGAAAAAATTGTATTAATCGATATTGGATAAAAATTGACAATCACAGAACCGTAAGTCGTGGCCAGCAGCATGACTCCTTTATACTCGTAATCATTGGCAAACAGTAGATGGCAGTGTTAAATTTACGTAAATTTATCTATTTCAAATTTAAATTTCCTTTGTAGGCTTCTATCATCCTTTTGTGATGGTGAGAGTGACTACATTGCTCTAAAAGACATGAGCTTTGATGGCTATGGTACAGCCCAACGAGATTTGGGGATCAACCAAGAATATGCCTCGGTATTTCTTAAATTACTAGCGAATTTTCACGCGCTGTCTATTGCAGCCAGACATCAAAATCCAAAATTTGAAAGCGTAGCCAGGTCTCTGAAAGTAAGTGCATTTTCAAAATCTAAGTAAACTTATTAGTGACTGAAGTTTCCCAAATAAGCATCCAATTATTTCTGTCTGTTGACCGTTAAAACAAACACAAAAGAGACCACGAATTTAACCGACGTCGTAGCTCCTGGAATAACGGAGTTAGCAACATGAATAGATAATTCTGGGCAATGTACATGCAAGTTACATGCGTGTTTGGTGTTCCGTCACTTTTATTTTCATGGTTTTTCATACCAATAAAATTCAATTTATTATGAATTAGATTATATGAAAGCGAATCTGTTTTTTACTTAGATGGTAGGTACTGTACTGCAGAATATCTTACATCAGTTAATAATTTGAGAAAAAGAAAAATACATTAGCTATACACGATATATCCATTTATTTTGTTAATTTCCGAAAACTTATTTTAAGGAAACTTATTTCGACGAAAGATTAAGAAGCTGGTACACAGGTTTCCTCAACCACCGAATCCTGAAGGTGATTGGAAAAGCTGTTAGCACCCAACTCGATCCTATATATTTACAAAAAGTTAACGAACTATTTTCCGGCGATTACTATGGGTAAGGACATTAATAAAAATACCATGACCAATCAATATAGTATAAAAAGCCACAGAATATGTTAAAATGAATTTTGACCTTTATTATATATTTTTTAGGCGTCTGTGTAAACTGGCCAAGAATTCTCCAAGCAAATTGTTAGCAGTTACCCAAGGAGATGCCTGGTTACCAAATTTCTTGCTGAAAGTGGAACATGGAAAACCAGTACATGCAGTGTTAATAGACTTTCAGCTTGCCAGGTAAGGATATCTACACAAAATCTCTTGCAGAATATAATTCGCATGTTTTCTGTAAGGTTTCTCAAAGGTTTAAGGTCCATCCCGATAGTCAGACAACAATAAAAACACTAGCATGCGATAAAATCAATTCAAAATTGGTCAAGAATTATAGACAGTCTCTTTTAATAGATGACAAGGCACGAGGAAACAAATTCTAGCCTATAAAAAGGCAGACGACCTCGACAGAAAACAATCTGTTGACTGACTATAACGACGGGAAAGACCTTAGCATGTTTGAGTGTAAAACAAATACGTAGTATAGTTCATCTACAGGTTGCAGTTTCTCAAATATAACCTAGTTAATCAATCAAATAGGTGTAGGGATATATTTTGGCCTATAGTAAATATAACAGACCTAATCATCCTGAAAGAGGTCTTCTAATTCGTCTTACATTGAGACAGACTACATTGAGGATGTCAGTAATCCGTATTTTCATTATATTTATAGGTACAGTACCATCACAGGAGATTTGATCCAATTTCTGTATAGTTGCATATCTCAAGAAGTACTACTCAACCATTGGGACGATTTGGTGGAGGAGTACTATAGATATTTATCGAGAAGGATTGAGGAGCTGGGTTGTGATAGGAATTTGATTACGCTAGAAGATTTGAAGGAGGATATACGAGAAAATTCCCAGATCGGTCTCGCTATGGCTATGGAAACCATAGTGGTATCAATGTTGGAAGAAGATGAAGTACCGGATTTAGACGCAATACAAGTAAGATACCTACGTTATGGTTTTTTTTTAGGAGAAGAAGGGCAGTAATAATTTTTCAATAGTTTCCAGTCAGGGTTTAATTTATATATATTTATATCTTGAAGATTAATAACATATTTTTTTAGGGAGATGAAGCTGTACCTCTAGAGACAGTATGGGACATTTCACCTTTCGAGGATGTTTCGAGAAATAAAAAAGTGGCGTTTTTAATTAAACACGCAGTAGATAAAGGTTTTATTTAATTAATTTATGCTTATTTTATTGTCATTAGATACCATTTTTAATATTTTATATTCTTGGAAACTATATATTCCTGTAACTAAAAATACAACTGAAAATATGATTAATTATTTTTGTTACCATTACCAAAATCAACTGTCAAAAAAGCAAATCGGAGGTTTGTAAGTAATCAAATTGCTTACTTTGATCTTTCATGTTTATAAGATCGATAGCAAATTGAGGTTGAATTTTGATGCTCAGCTTGAATGATAGAAAAAATAATAATGTCGCCGAATATCGATAAAAAGTGAAAGTTCACCTATATTCTGTCTGAATTATTTAATGTATTTTAATGTATCTTTATCAAAAGAAACTTTCAGAGGACAAAAAATGCAACTTTAGCGATTTAGTCGAATACTACTAATCTGGTACTGTAAAAAGCAAATTGCATTTTCATTTTGGATCGTCCTCGTATATGCAGTTCTGTGGAATTCTTAATTACTTCATGAGGCAGAAAAATACAACAAACTATTTACAATCAGCTATAAAACTTTTACTGGGGTTACAATATAACAGGCATCAGAACTGGTCTATAAATTTTATAATGTTAACATGTTCATGGGTTATACATGAAAGAACAATATTCACATACACCAATTAGTGTTTGTAAACGTAAAACTTTGATTTATATTTATAGTTCAGGCTTTATTTCTACGGCCTGCCTAAATTGAGAGCTTTAGGGCTCCAATTAAAGGATTAGAGCCAGACTTACGATCTATAATATTGAGGAAACTGGTTATAGCACACACCTAATTATATCTCAGCAAGTTAGCTGTAAAAATGCCCAGTAACTTGCATAGTAAGACCAGTAAATAAATTATATTTTCATGTTAATCTAGTTCACAAGTGTACCTACACTTGTGCACCTACAATAATCTGTACCTACAATAATATGTAGAGATTATTTTTTAATTCGCTTGGATTAAGGTCGGGAAGTTTTGCAGACCTGCATATAATTTTGATCTAGGGAAATATAGCACAATAATTCGATTAAAAATTAACAATAAGATGTAGATTATACAATCATTTATCAATAATAATTATGATACTAATAATAATAATAATAATAGTAATCATATAGCAAGGGTCGGAGCATTTCTATTTAAGGCAGCACGAAGAGGGTGATGAACTCGGTCTCATCTTGGTCTCAACTCTGTCACCCCCGTTCAGTTGAAACCCCAGTTAACGTTGGAGAAGGCCGCAATCTCTTGCAGCTGTACAAGGATAAGCTATTACATGGTGTCTTCTATAAGAGCCTTGAAGAACATGGCTTATCCAAAAGGTTGTCCTTTGATTTTTGAAGGTCAGCAGCGCTTTAGTCGGAACCGAAGGATTCATAATGGCTTGCCAGGATGGTGTATTTAACACCCTCGTTTAACGAAGCCCTGTCATAGGTATGGAGATCCTTGATGTAAACTGCAAGGCCTGCCATAGGACGCCAGAGACAATTATGCATCTACTTGTTCCGCATATAAAGCCTGTAACGCGGCTTTACGAGTGCTTTTCTACTTTCTACGGCACTCTTTCGAGATGGACGAAACACCAGTGCTGCCATACGCTCCGGGAGCTATTGAGTCCGTTGTAGTGAATGCGAAGTACTGAATTTATTGGAACTACTCATTTTCCACTCTCAGGCAGATTCGAGCCAATAAGCCTGATGTAGTCCTCCTCGACCACCAGCTTAAGACAATGTTAGTCATCGAGTTCTCAGCTCCTGCTGAGGCCAAAATTGTCTTGAAAGAGGAGGAGAAACGGACGAAATATCGAGAGCTTCTCTTCGAACTCCGCAGACTCTATCTAGAACATACTGTAAAGCTTGTAGTACTGATTATATGAGCCCTCGGTGGAGCAAGAGATATATTGCTTTCGGAACTGAAGATCATACCGGCATGCCGAAATTCGGCAGATCTTCTAGGGGGAAGAATGCAGAAGGTGAAAGGCAGTTACTCTAGGTTCATTACGTCTATTCGGGGCACTCAATTCCCGACGTTTGTGGGGTGTTACTCACCCCACAAACGTGGGGAGTAGTTACTGTTAATCATCAGCGACCGACCCTGAGAATCGGAGCCAGGGAACCGGTCGACTGGATTTCAACAAAAAAAAAAAAATAAATAAAATAATAGAAATAATAATAACAATAACAATACGGCAATGTCAAGTACTTTCAAGAATTACCATTCGGAATTTTAACAATTTTTATATTACAACATATTACAACATTTTAAAACATTTGTGTTAGCGCTTAATACATATGTATATTGTTTGACGAAGAAGTGCACTAGAAAAAGGTTAGGCACAACCTGTACTACTACTCCTGCACTTTGAATTACATTTATAGTTGATGTTGATATTTATACTATGCTCTTCGTATTCTCATTGAGTTTCGTTTTAGATTTTGTAAGAATATAATGATTACCTGCATAAAATAATTCGTTTCATAGTTTCCAAAGGAACACCTACACCTAACACCCTGTAGGAAATTCATCTAAGAGTCAAGCACGCTGCTCTCAAGCGATATTTAAAACTTATTTCACACCACATTCTATTCACCTATAATATATCATGGCCGCGTTCCCGGTTTCAGATTTCACATATTTTGAACAAACTTTGATAATTTACGATGAAGGGTAGTTATTCATGGAGAATTTCTTCTCCGCCAGTTAGATCGAAAGTTTGTCTACAGCCTTATCGAGGCACAGCTTGGTTTTTATTACCCCAAATTGTTTCAGCTATCTGGACGGCTGCTCTGAATGCTATTCATTGATTTTTCAGTACGTTCATTGACTATGGTAGAGGTTCTGGTGCACATGATGGTGATTCTTGGACATGGTGTAAGTTGACACAAGTTATGAGTGAATGTGATGGTAATGTTATATTCCTTTAATTATGTACTGTTCAATTTTAAAATTAACAATTTCGATTGCATTCGTTTGGTCTGAATATTTTTACTGATTCATCAACAAGGGCGTGCCACAGGTGTCTTAAATGTTGTCAATTCTTCCCCCCTTCTATTTTATGACGGTTTTCAAATCGGATGAAGACACGGCGAGAGCAAAAGGGCACTCTCTTGTACACAGCACCAGCAAGCACAAGCTTCAGTGTCTGGCGACAAATAGCAGCCGACTTAAACCTCCCTAGGTGGCCAACACACCCGACACAACTCACTGCTATCACGATCTCGGCCGTTTGTATGGCGAACCTTCGACTACTGTTGCAATAGTCCAGTCAAATTTACTAAATAATGTCCTGAAAATAACTCACGATCCTCGTCATGTATGTTCAAGTTAAGTAGCTGTCTAAAAATGAACTAATCTGAATGACTTTGTAGCTGCGATTTTCCATACATATTGGAAATACTTGGTAGGTATACCCTGGACCATTTGATGTAGATGATTTTAAGCACTACACATTTGCAAGACGTCTCGAAAATGCTCTGTAGTTTTTAATAACTTTTCTTTTCATACTTCTAGATCTGAAATACCTGGTGATTTTATAGCTTTTGAAGAAACCATAGAAACCGGTAATAAAGTAGAATATTTCCGAGGGGAGATGGCATATTATTGCTCGTATAAACTCATGGATTATCAGAGAGCCCTTATTCTTATCCTCAATTTGTATTCCTTTTCACTGGATTATATTCTCTTGGCCTACTGCGGGAATATATGCCTCCTCATCGCCGAGGCAAACATAAGCCGCTATCTAAACACCTAGCCGTTTCCGATTAGGTAATTTAAGGCCTTCGGTGTGCGACATTCGACTCGCAATTTATGCCAAACACAGCCTGAACGTGAGATTAACAGACACACGAGGTGCGGATAGACGCAAACTTGATTCTATAGTGGGTACCGCATCAAATAAAGTTTATGGTAACTGTATGCCATACACTAATGGTTCAGCAGTTGTGAATATTTCCAATGCTTTTTAGATGAACAAAGTATTGCTATAGCTTTAATGATTATATTGGATAACATCATCCATAAATGTGTAAGATAATTTTATATTATATAAATATAAATACCTAGGTACTTAATATTATTTGAGATGCCTGCCGTTGATGGAGATGTCATTTGAGATGTGTCGCTCGTGATAAAATTGAGTGTCACCACTGCTTGTGGTGTCATTTCGCGCTAATGACGGCAGACCAATCAGAAACTGTGCTACCAGCGAATAGTATGATGACCACCAGAGGCACCAGTTGCTGGAGAGTGGTAGAAAAGTAAAACTACAGTACTCTTATCGTAATAGTCAGCTTCACCAGTATGGGATCATCATAAAGTTAGGGCTACACTTTAAAGGCTTATATAATTTTAAGAAATCAAGCTAGTAGCAAAAAGTAAATGGAATCTAATTGCTTCAATAATTGGATTTTACTGTATCTATGGAAACAAAAGAGTTGTTGTGTCAAATGCTGATACAAGTAGTGTCAAACGTAAATTGTTCTCAAAATAAAACTCACGTAAACGTAAATTGAAACGATTTAAACTTTAATAACATGAATCTACAAAGAAAAATTGGTTTAGTTACAATGTTATTACACTGCTGGACTACGAAGATTTGGTGCAGTCTCACACCTAATTTTATCATTGGACCATACTTTTTTGAGCAGATACAGAATGGAGAGGCCGTATCTGTAACTGGTACTAGTGAATGATACCTGCATATGTTACGAGATTATGCTATTCCACGGATACAAAACGAACACGAAGGAATTGAAAACATGATTTTTATGCAGGATGGAGCACTCTCGCATATTTACCGACCAGTTAAAGAATTTTTAATGTTTTTCAAAGCAGACATTTTGCTCGTGTTATAAGCAGACATTTTGTAAATTCATGGCCTCCAACAAGATCGCCTAATCTTAACCCAGGGGATTACTGACTGTGGGGTTATTTAAATAATTTGGTGTTTAGAACACGACCAACAACGCTGGAAGAATTAAAAGACTCTATTAGGGAGTAAATTGCTGCAATTCAACCAGAAATGCTGAATAATGCTGTGTACAATTTGGAGGAACGGTTGGTGATTGTACAGCAGCAAAATGGACGACATATCGAACATTTGCGTTAACCACTGTTGGACATAAGAAATCCCATTGTTTAAGCAATAGAATTTCTTTCATACCCTGTTATTAACTCAATTTGTTAAAAATATATAATAAGCTGAAATATATCCCTTACTTTATAATAACCTTGTAGTTTGGTGAGATATGGGATTTGACAAAGATGCTGTTATTTGAGCTTTAACAGCAGTTTTTGTACACGTCTTTGAAAGGGATGTAAAAACAGAATTGGCCAAAAAAATTGGCAAACATGGTGAAAGAGAAAAAATATTAAAAAAAATAAAAAATTGTCGTTATATCAATATATGCCCTTGTAATAGTGGGGGGGGGGGTACATAGTACACTAATAATACAGTGGGGGGGGGGGGGTAGTAGTAATTTACGATATATTATTTTAAATAATAAGTTATTTCTTTTTTTTAACTAGATTATAGGTAACAAGGAAACCATAAATGTCATTGGATCATAATTGGATTATACTATGTATAGATAATATTGTGTTTTTGGCTGAAAATCTATAAATAAATATATAAACTATAAAATAAATAATGTAATAAGTAGTTGCCTCAATCCTAAACGCACTGCACTGTACCGAAATCTGGGCAACGCAGATGGACAGTTCAGTTCTCGATTTAAATATAACTTTCACTTCACCCTACCCCTGTTTATGTTTTTTTTCATTGATTTTATTTGACTAGTGACAAACAGCACAGTTTTATTTAATTTTATTGGTAAAATCCTTAGCACATCCCCAAAATAGACTAGTTTAGCTCGACTCGGAAGCCATTTTGTAATCAAAGCAATAACTTTCCTATAAAATTTATTAAGAACAGTTGCCAGGGAAATCAAATATGTAGTCGAGAATAGAATGGGACCAGCAAAAAAGAAGATCCGTTTCTAATAAAGAGTCTTAATCGTTTGTTTAAGAAACTCAACGCCATGTTTATCTAAAAGACGTTTAAGATTCATAAATATAAATGAGTCTCATCCTACAACCCTTTTTTTGTGAATATAAAAAGAAGTTTAATTAAAATATTTTGCATATACGTGGTGTTATTTATTTATATTGACATTTCAAGAACTGAAGAAAAGGTTCGCTTTGATTTTTAAAATAGACAACTAATATACAGGGTGTTCCACGACGAACTGCGAGGATCTCTCGAAAAGTAGCGGTTGAAAAATTTTGAAAATTTGGTAGTATACTAATGTCGATGGGGGCAATTCAGCTAAAATTTTCTTATTCTGGATTCTACGGCAAATTCTAAACACATTCCATGTTCCCATTCCTTTCCTTATATTATATTTTGACATATTTTAAATTTTATGTCAAGAATAACGTTTGCAGGCCAAAACATAATTGTCAATTTTTCCTATACATAAGCCTTTACACATCAATCTGGGTTGGTTTCCTTCACAGTTCCTTGTAAAAGAGGACCTATTTTAGTAGACTTTGTATGATATTTTGATAATTATTAATACAGGATGATCAATAAAGAAGAATAAAAATGAAATTGAAAAAATCCGCCAATAGTCAATTTTTGCAAATACAAACTTCCTGTTTGAAGGGCAGTTTTTTCAATTGAATGTTTATTGTTCTTTTCTGAACATCCTGTGTTAATAATTATCAAAATATTATACGAAGTCTGTTAAAGTAGATCCCTTTATAGTTAGAAACCAGCCCAAATTAAATAATAAAGGTTCCTGTATAGTCGAAAGTGGTAAATATTTTTCGGTCTGCAAACGTCACTTTTTACATAAAATTTGAAATATGTTAAAAACGGTTAGACTTAGGTATAGGATATTATACATCGAATGTGTTTAGACTTTGACGCAGAATCCAGAAATGAATTTATAGGGTGTCCTATTTATTATAAACAAGTTGACATGCTTAAACACGATAGTTGACACTACTTGTGGTATAACCGGAAGTGCCACCATCTTGAAAATATTTTACCCGAATTGCCCTCATCGACATTAGTATTTTGCAAATCTCTGAAAAACAGCAGAATACATTTTCCAAAAGAACTAGTAAATGAAAATGAAATGACTTCTCTATATGTGTCTCTATTCGGCGTTAGGTTTTATTATAAAATTCTATGTATAAAATTCACATTGTTGGTTGAATTCAACCTTCATAAAATATTCAAATAATCCAAATAAATGGCCTTGTAGAACGTAAATGAATCTAGAGACTACAGAGTCACACATCTTGTTAGAAAAATTTACATTTTTATTGTCTTTTTAATGAAAACGTATAACGGTAAATGAAAAACATTAAAAATTAACAGCTGGGGAGATTGACATCGAAATTACGAGTGGTTCATTCCTCATGTCCTTATTTTTTATTCACAGATGAAATGAAACAATTTTAATCAAGCTTTGCGCTGTTCCAATATTTACGTGACATTTTTTCTGGCTGGGATTCATTTTGACCCAGATTTATTATATTTACCGTCTGGCATTATCCTATTCAGTTTTACATTCTATAAAAAAAGTACACTGTTTTATATATTGTTATACAAGATGTCTGTTTGTTAACACTGACGTAGTTTAGTAGTAGTAGTAGTAGTAGACACTAGACTTATCTGTTCTACTATATTTGAGATGAGCCATATGTTCCTTGAATCTAGTTTGAATTGATCTTCTAGTTTGTCTAATATACTTTTGATTGGAGTCTTTACAGCTAATTTCGTAAATTCCCGACTTTTTCTTAGTTTATATTTTATCTTTTTTATCTTTTGTATTGCCTAAAAGTTGTTGTACTTAGTTTATTTCCCGATGAACAACAACTTTTAGGCAATCCAAAAGACGAAAGAGAAACTAAGGAAACGTCGGGGATTTACGAAATTAGCTGTAAAGACTGCAATCAAAAGTATGTTGGTATGTATAATCCCATACAGCCCGCTTTATTGGTTAGTACTCACGGTTAACTGAACCGTAACAATAGTTTAGGTGTAAATAGGTTATAGTGCATAGGGTTAATCATGGTGCCAACTTGATTGGCGAAACGCGCGTGACCAGCGCATTCTTTAAAACCCGTGTTTTGGTTATATGTGGAAAACTACGTCAGTGTTATCATCACACCAAAGGTTCCAATCCCTTTTTAAGAAGTTGTTTGTTGATATGTTCCAGTGATATGATGTGATGTGATGTGATGTTCCAATATGTATAGGGTGTTAAATTCTGTTTACTTAACAATTGGCATAAATTCTGAATTAGTAAACATTGAAATTCAAAATATTTTGTCCGATATCCTTTTCTTTTTAAGGAAATACAAATTTCAGTCCACCTTGTACATGGAATCGGTACACTGAATGAGTATTCGAATGTACTATCTCACCAAACATCATATCACGTGGGTACCCAATGACAACCGTAAATATATTGTAGTTAAACTTCTAATATATATTTTCATTTATTGTTCCGGCGATTTTATCACACCACGGCTCACGACGTTTAATTTCCCATAGCCGTAGCCATTTAACCATGGCGGTGGATCGACTTGTGGGAATTTTCGTCGCCAGTCGTCGCCTTGATATCGTAATTTGTTTTTAACGGCCGGCGTTTATTTACAGCTCATAGGTTTCTCTGATCGCCATCAACACTTTGTTACAAATGAATCGTATCAGATAAACAAAGCGTTGGAGGAATAGCTGCGTTTGGTTTCAAATGGTGGATCGCCGGCATAATAGAGGTATAAATTACATCATCAAACAGACAAAAAATGACGGTATTGAAATATAGTACAAGCAATTTAAATATTTATTTATGGTAAGATATACCAAGTATTTTTTTATTTTCAAAAGCACCCAATAAAAACAAGACTGCCTGAGTGACTGAGTGGTGGTGGTGGTGGTGCCATTTTCCAGCTACGTCAATTGATATATGCCCAGTACTATTATAATAAATAGCCAAACATGTATCGCATAAGTCTACTTGTGTTGGTACCTATAATGGTAAAGTATGTGCTCACTTTTCTCCACTAATGCAGATTGCACGTAGATACACAACTCCCGGGAAATAAATGATTGTCTATTAAATTAAATAAATAGAAAACGTGCTAGAGCTGCTACAAATGAGCTAATTTTTCACCGAGTAACAAGGAACTTTCTCAGTGGATATTGAATATTCAAGGTAGCCTGGTTAAGTAAATAAATATATATATCTTCATTTTCTAGTAGATCTGGAATAGCATATAAGTGAGAGGCAATTTTCACTATAAAGGTTAACTTTAATTTATGTTTAGATGTATTTATATGTTTCTAACCTTCGAAAAGGTATTTCTTGTGTATCAAATATGATAGACAGCTTAAGTTTAGCATTTGACATGGTCTATAATGACCATGAGTTTATGAATGGATCAATTATTCCAACTAACAAAATATAGAAGAGATTCACTGATCACTCCAAAACTCATGTAATTTCAAAATCAGGTATATATTGAACTTATACAAAGTTTATATCCTAATTATTTTAAAAAACACGAGCAATCTGTATATATATTCGCGGATCTTCTGTAGAAAATTGTATTCTAGGTAAAAATGGTTGCAGATAATTGTATAATGTAGAATCGCAGAAAATCATAAATACATTATGTTTTTAAATATAATATAGAATAGGTACTAACATCTCTACCCCGCATTCTATCACTATGATTTTGCCCGGAAGATTTGTGTGGGGGAGGAGCAGCATATTATTATTCTACAGCTCGCATTAGCGCTGAGGAACGACATAGGTTGTATAATATGAATAAAGTATCTAATATGAAAATAGTGTTCAATTGACTCTTGTAGCCAATTACAGTAATGAAAGGGTATATCGTAAAAGTCATTTACAAATATTTATGACTAATTGTTAAGTAAACAAATCCATTGTATCTGGTCCTGAAGCATTGCCAGTATTCTATTTATTTGTTCGTTTTGTTCTCCCATGTACCTCACCTCCTGATTTAAATAAACACTCCACGGGAGGCTTAATTTAATGGGCCTTATTCATTTTCATCGGGCAAATAAAAAACAGAGACAAATTAAAATAGAATAACAGGCTGGACGGACGCAGAGACCCAAATCGAGTAGGGCACTAATTGATGGCCGACCTCACTTGAAATTCATAAGAAAATATGGAATCGTGACTGTGCATGAGATATGTGTACTTACTTGTACAAATATATATCCTTGTCAAGGCTTAAGTACTTATAGTTTACTTGTAGTGGGTATCTGTAGTACGTAAGTATATGTTTATTAATATACTTAGGATAAGTTGTGGCAAAGTTAATTTATACAATATGCACTATTGGTCAAAAAGGAATCTTCATTGGATGCAGAAAGTGGATTACCAGACTAGGTGGAGCATCAACCTGTGTATTTTACAAGATAGAATTATCGGCGTTTATTTTTGATGGGCATCTAAATGACGAATCATATTTAGATTTTTTGGAAAATGAGTTGCCTATCCTTTTAGAAGATGTTCCTTTGAATGTTAGAAGATCATTGTGGTATCAACATGATGGTTGTCTGGCACATTTCTCTCAAGGAGTCCATGATTTTTTAAATTTTAATCCTTATCGTATCCTTATTTGACATCCCACAGAAAAAAGTCTTAAACAAAAAAGATGCAAAATTTTAATACCTACTTCGTTGTATTTTGATACCTTATACCTATGGGGACATTTTTCCGAAAATAGCCTTTTCTAACGCGACCAAAGCAGTTGCCCGCCCCTTTCCGGTAGACATACTTTAAAACTAGTTCCAGCAATTTCTCTTGGTCACTCGTAGAGCTTTAGGGAAATTACTTTCCCTAAAGCTCTACGACTATTAGTTCATGATATATGCTACCTCGCCACCCTTAATGAAACAGCCTGTATATATATATAGGTACATATTTTTTGTTTATATATATACATATATATGTATACATATTAGTAGGAATTCGGTAATGTGGACCACTAGGTAGGTAGGCTTGCATTAGAAAAAGGCATTTATGCGACAGTAAATTTATCTCATGATATCATATGATCATCAAAAGGTCTTTAATTCGTTGAAATAACTGGTCTTACTGTTTAATTTTAAGACACTTGATTTTTTGTCGCTGAGTTTTTGCTTCCAACTGATGAAGATTGAGTCTTTCACTGAGAAAGCCATGATTTATGTGGTGTTTTTTTTTTTATTAGACGACACTAACTGAACGGATTTTGTATACCTAAACTTATATACAGCTGCATGAGTTAGATAATTGCTTGAAATTGGTAAAGAAATTATAATTTGCATGTTTTAGACTTAGACTAACCTGTCATAGAGTGTATTATTAACTTTGAATAATCATATATGGTTTAGAATGGTTGAAGGCAAGTTTATAGATGTGCAATATTTTACATTTTTTAATTTTGCTATTATCTTCACCTGCAGCAGCCGCAGCGACATCCAGTGTTCCAAAATGCAGCGCCCAGGCAATATGCTATTAATTTGCATTGTAAATTTTTGTAATTAATACCTCGACAAAAACGTCGGTAATTCGGCAATTAACTGATTCGCTCTTAAATTATGGTAAATATTTTATAAACGCACGTGTATTTTTTGGTACTAGAGTAACCGTCCAAAGACCCTGAAGGCTGCAGTGAAACATGAATATTTATAAGGATCGCCTCTATCCCCACAACGCAGCAAAACGGGAATAATTTGGTCGCAGGACCAGTTCCAAGGATGTATACGTTATTTATGTCGGCAAATCTATCGGTTTCATGGGTGAAAAACCTTTAGTGTAACTTAATGTAATCGAAACTACGTAGTTCAGAACGAAATATGTATATAACATTATCTAGAAAATCATGAACTTGCCATTAAAAATATATTATACCTAGAAGTATTAGTAAAAATTTATACTGTTGTGATAAAGAATATAAAAATGTATGTAAAATTAGAAACGTTGTTGGTTTGTAAAGATGTTCAGTTTTTCAGATACAGATATCGACTTAATTTTTCAAATGAAATACCCTATACATTATGACATTTTGCTGGATTTTCCATAAAATTCTAGATTAGTTTTATATAAGGTATTAACTGTCAAAAATATGTAGTTTTCGAGATATTTCAGATTCTTGTAAAACATTGACAGACTATTGACAGAATATTTTGGAACCGGATTTATTATCTAACAATACCTTATATATTTGAAGGAGATGCCGAAAACAACTACTCCACGGGCAATATGCCCCGACTGGTTATATCGGCATCTCCATAGGAGTCACCATATTGTTCATCGAGACCAACTACAGACACTGACCGGTTTGCGCTTATTTTGCGCTCATCAGAGTGCCGTAGGTAGTGGACTCGATGAACGATGTTGCGACGTGATTGCTTAATGGGCATGGAATGTTAGTAGTGGTGAGAAATACAGTCACTAGATAAATACAGTACCGCAACGTCCAGCCATTTATGGGTGAAAATAATGCGGGAAATTTAAATTTATATTTTAATAGGACTTCACACTTCCGATGTTAGAGATAAAACAGAATGAAAACATAACCTGACGCATTTATTTGCATGTGTATTTATTTTGTTTTTCTCTTATATACTTAGTTTATTATATTATAATTGAATACATTTATTTACATATATTGAATAAAGAATAAAGGTATGGTAGACATCTTTATACTTAATCTTACACATTCAACCTATACATTTACGATGGAGGAAGGGAAGCTTATACGAATATTTAGCTCATAATGAAGCAGTGATTGTGGTCAAGTGAAAAAGCCATAATGCAAAAGATTTTAATTCTTTTATATATGTTTAGACGAAACTGTTTCAATATTTTGTAAAAATATACTTAATGAAAGAACTGATATTAATCCAAATTTAATGTTTTTATATTTATAGAAGCAATTTGTATTAATTAATAAATAATAAAAAAAAAACATTTTTTAGTTTAAATTATTTATTCAATACTTACCAACAGCATAAAATATAGGTTCTGTATTCTGTATCGATTCTGTACTGTTTCTTAAACGGTGCATTGACAAATCAAAAGATATAGATGTACATACTTATAATTTTATTTGTAAAACAGATATATACAAAGAAAATAGGTAAGTATATCAGGTAAATGCAAAATAATGGAAATGTAGCCACTTATAGTATATTGAATACAATACAAACATTAGGAAATCTAATTTAGTAGCAAAAGATTTATAAGTTGTATACAATATGAAGGTAACGGAGAAAGGTTTTAATTCCATTCCAAATTTGCACAAATCAGTTTGCAAGTAAAACATTTTTTTTACTACTAACATGAGAAAACCTTATTATTTACCTCATTTGTGTAATGAGAAGTAGTTCATTATTAACCTAGGTAAATAATTAATTTATGTACAAGACAGTTAATATTATCAAATGATTCATTTAGTAATTCACTATCACTATAAAATAATTCATCCGCAGTCTCCATAGAAAACTAATAGTGCCTTAAGTATAGGTAGTAAATTAAATTTCAATTTAAATGTTGATACTTATTTAACAATTACTTTCACCAGTGGTCAAGTCGCCATCCAACTTATTTTGGGATGATAGATCGCATGCTGAACCGACATCATAATTTGCATTTTCAGCACCGTTCGAACAAGAAGGGATAATTTCATTAACTTCTTCTGCCTTTCTTTTTTTGCCGTTGGAATGACTCTCTTCACTCACTTTTAGAATATCCGGAAACGCATTTGGTTTTAACTTTTTAATACTATCCTTCCTGGATTATTCAAATTGATGTAATGAAAATGATCCTACAAAATAATATAAAATTTACACTATTAAACTTTCAATTACTTCAAATTGATATAGGTTGCGGTACTGTATATTTATTTAGTGACTGTAGTGAGAAACACACCGCAGTGCTCTCTTTGGGTCATTGCTACTATCTGTCTGACAATTATTGTCAAATTGACAGACAGATAGTAGCAAATACCCAAAGAGGGCACTACGGTGTGTTTCTCACCACTACTAACATAGTAGTGGTGAGAAAGTAGTGGTAAGATATAGTTTTGTTCATGTTTTAGAGCGGATTTATCACCGCTGGAATTAAAACATGTTCTGTTAGACTCCTTCATTCGTAATTCAAACAGCAATGGGAGTGCATATCTGCCTAAAGTTCCTCAGATCGGGTCTGAATCACCCTGTATAACTTCCTTTTCAATACGCCCAAATAGACACGAGCAAAACAAATAATTTATCCGAATCCACCATTATCTGTGTCCTGTTTTTTCAGCAACACCCAAACGAGAGAAGGCGATAAGCCATCGCCACGGTTCGGTGACTGATGATCATTCGCGGGTGATTAATTAATTATGCCGGCCGAGAAATATTCACCCAAAGAGATGGCATCTCCGTGGAAGATAAGCGCAAAGGAAACATATTCATTCCGTGTTGATTTTAATGCAGTCTTGTTTTCTGCCCGGAGATATCAATTTCACCGGACGGTGTATCATTCTCTCATTATTTAATGTGTTTGTTTTCGGCGACTAGCTAACTATTAATCACTGCGGCCCGCGGACGGAAGAGTCACGGCCGTGCATAGTCGCGCGACGACAAATGAAAGCGACGACGGTAGATGGCGCTCTTTTGGCATGTTGGGCGAAATATTGTTTTATCGCGATTAGTTTTCGAGTTTTAAGCCTGAATTTTTCCGAATTTTTCTAAAAAATTGACAAACATGTAAGTCACAACATGTAAGTTTTATGTATTATCTTTGCAAAAATAATGTTTTTTTATTATCTTATTTATATTATTATTATTTAGCATATTATCATTAAATCATTCAAAAAATGTTTCTAAAAATGCACGGGACAAGTTTTAAGGGTCAAAATCATTGTTTCATTTATATTTCTCTAACAGTTATTTCAGTGAAACTTGCACCAATAACTTAGACAGTCAATATTCCTTTTAACAGCTATCCTAAGGGCATATAATGCAAGCGATTTGCATAAATTTGGAAACGTTTAAGTATTTTCGCAATAAAGAAAGTAAATACAACAGAAAGACCCCAGCTTGGCTGAAAACATTAATCCCTCACGAATTTATTCAGGACATAAAATTCGAAGCAATTAAAATTAATTATATGGGGCTGGCAAACGGGCCCGCCATTTTATATTTATCACGCCAATTAGATTTTACCTTTTTACTGTGCCGGTGTGTAATATGCCCGGTTCATTTCTCACAAATTGTTGTTGTTTTATTATACGGAGAGTTACTGAAGAGTCCTGTACTATATTTAAAATTTTCAGCTATACCTCCAAAGTCAATAAGTATCCTAACAGCTTTACATGTGATAAATGTAACAACATTGTTACAAGATCGATATATGTCGCCACATTTACTTCTACCAAAATCTCGGAAATTTTCGCACGATCTGGCAACGCCGCATCGAGGATACTGGCTGGGACAACCTACTCTTAAAGAGATATATAAACGATCTAAAACTTCAAATGACACTTATACATTCCCATTCTTTATTTCCCCATTCCTTCCAGGTCTCAGCCATGTACCAATACTTGTCGAGCTGTCCTGGTATGTTCATCTAGTTATTGATCTATCCTGGTACATGTTGATGAAATTTTCTTAATTGGCTAGATTAGATTAGAATTAGATTAGAGCTACAAGCGCAACTTTTAATCGAAAACAGAGAATTTTCTTGAAAGGGGTGCATTTCTGACAATAGATTAGAGGGAGTTATATGGACATACTTTTTATCGTCAGTGTGTATATCAGCAGTATATTTTAGATACACTGTATACTCACCATCAATTAGTTTTTATCATTTTACTGCTCCTTAGTAATATTCAGGGTTCATTTCCCACAAATTGTTATTATCTTATTATATTTCGAGATATATTAACATCGTTAATTGTTTACGGTCGACAGAAATTACGACGTCGTAAATCTTGCCGAAGCTTTAATAGTTTATGCATAAATAAATAAAATTTATAATAATACATACCGCGATCTACTAAAAGCTATAATTAGACGCAGATATACGGGGTGATTCAACTTAAATGCAAGAAATAAAAATGTGATAAACGTAAAATGTTCATAGGCTAAATAATTTAGCAAAGACAACTTTTTGTTATTGACCTGGACTTTTCTTCAATGTTTTTGTTAGTTCCCATTAACGTGCAGGAGCTCCGTTGTTTCTGGAAGGTCAGACTGAGCATTTATGTTTGGAACTAAATTAAGACATATAGAACCGGACATTTATTGAATTTATTACTTAAAACCTTTCTTAGAGAACGGACTCTCGTAAACAACACCAATTCATTAAATTAAAGCCCCAGAAACTTTAAAGAAACATGCACCTATGTTTTCTGAAGTTAATAACCCTATTTGGTTTCACAACACGCCTTAGTACTGAACTCGGACACCTTTCTGGTTGCGAGGACTTCGACGGCGAACATAGACTAAATAAACTCTTAACTAGTACAAAGGAGTCTTAAATTTCCTCAACAAAGGATTGTTGGGTAAGTAAAAACCAGGTACTAATAAGCATACACCGCGTCGTGAAGCAGTTGGCCATGTTAATCGATGGTTCAGCGTATCAGCGTGCATTCTGGTGGGAAATCATGCCTGAGCTCCGCAACATTGTTGGTTGTTCAACTGATCTAATTTAGAGGCGTAAAAATTGAATATATCAGAGTCAGAAAACCGTGATTATAAACTACCTCATGACATGATAATTTTATGAGTAGTAAATCTCACCACATTAAATTTTTTACTTTCTTCTAATTTTGGCTTCTATATAGGGTGTTAGTTAAACATGCGGCAAAAATTCAAGAGGTTATTCCTTTGACTATTCTAAGGATATTTTATCCTTTGATTTTTTCATTTTTGAAAAAGCGTTTTGTTGCGAAGATATAGGGCGAAAAAAATTTTCAACAAATAACAATTTATTATTAAAAATTACATGTAACATTTCTGAACCTACAAGAATTGTTCAAAATGGCTACCTCCAGCTCGGATGGAACCATCCAATCTTCTCCTCATAGACTCCCGAACTCTTTCAAAAACACCAGGGTCGTTTCTTATTGAGTTACACCCAGCAATTATCCGATCTCTTAAATCGTCCACATCTTCCACTGGCCTAGTATAAACTAATGACTTTAGATGGCCTCATAGGAAATAATGCAGGGGGTTTAAGTCCGGGGATCGAGCAGGCCATACGTGAGGTCCACTTCGACCAATCCAGCGATCTCCGTATATTGCTGTTAAAACCTCTCGAGCAACTACACTAAAATGAGGTGGTGCACCAACATGCATAAACCACATTGCCTGTCTTGTAGCCAATGGTATATCCTTCAAAAACTGAGGTAGCGTTTGTTCCAAAAAGTTGCGGTATACTTCGCCGGGAAGTCTTCCTGGTAGAAATACCGGTCAAATTAGCCAGTCACCCACAATTCCAACCCAAACGTTCAACGAGAACTGATGTTGAAACCGATCTTCACAAATCTCATGTGGATTTTCGTCAGCCCACATATGGTTATTGTGGAAATTCCTTATTGCATTTCGCGAGAAACCGGCTTCATCGGTAAAAAGAATCGGTTGTGTGAAGTTATCCACACATTTCTGTCCACGCATTCTGACAATCGTATCGGAAGTGAGGGTATAAACGCGGTCAGTTGTCGTGTAAATGTGTGACTTCCCATCAATATAGGCCTTTCACCGGCTGCAGAAACATGTGCTACGGAATGATGCTACTGCTACATAATCTTTTAAATAAGCTGTAAACAAAATATTTATTTATTACTAATGAGGACAATTTGGTAGTTGGGTATTGTCTACAGTATGATAACCATAAATGATAAAAAAAATGTTATTAGGTTTCTGTGCGTGGATAGCAGAAAAATAATATTGTATTGCCACGTCGCCCTTACGGATGCATTCACCAAACTCGGTGCGTATCAGATGCATTCACCAAGCTCGGTGGGCATATTATGTCCATACATGTAGGCTTCACAATCATAAGCAGTATTTGCTTTGCTTGCCCGTCTGTCTATGATATAAATCATTAAATTTGATTTTTCTGCGTGGATGGCTGCAAATCAATATTTTTTAGCCACGTCGCCCTTTCAGATGCATTCACCAAACTTAGTGGGCATATGCCCATATAAGTAGACTTCATAACCACATGTAGTATTTGCTTTGCCTGCCGGTCTGTCTATGATATAAATCATTAAATTTGATTTTTCTGCGTGGATGGCTGCAAAAACAATATTTTAGCCACGTAGCCCTTTCAGATGCATTCACCAAACTTGGTGGGCATATGCCCATATAAGTAGGCTTCATAACCACATGTAGTATTTGCTTTGCCTGCTGGTCTGTCTATGATATAAATCATTAAATTTGATTTTTCTACGTGGATGGCTGCAAATCAATATTTTTTAGCCACGTAGCCCTTTCAGATGCATCCACCAAACTTGGTGGGTATATGCCCATATAGGTAGGCTTCATAACCACATGCAGTATTTGCTTTGCCTGCCCGTCTGTCCATGCTAAAAACAATTAAATTTGAATTTATCTGCGTGGATGGCTGCAAATCAATATTATTTAGCCACGTAGCCCTTTCAGATGCACTCACCAAACTTGGTGGGTATATGCCCATATAGGTAGGCTTCATAACCATATGTAGTATTAGCTTTGCCTGCCCGTCTGTCTATGATATAAATCATTAAATTTAATTTTTCTGCGTGGATGGCTGCAAATGAATATTTATTAGCCACGTAGCCCTTTCAGATGCATTCACCAAACTTGGTGGGTATATGCCCATATAGGTAGGCTTCATAACCACATGCAGTATTTGCTTTGCCTGCCCGTCTGTCCATGCTAAAAACAATTAAATTTGAATTTATCTGCGTGGATGGCTGCAAATTAATATTCTTTAGCCACGTAGCCCTTTCAGATGCATTCACCAAACTTGGTGGGTATATGACCATAGGGGTAGGCTTCATAACCATATGTAGTATTTGCTTTGCCTGCCCGTCTGTCGATGATATAAATCATTAAATTTGATTTTTCTGCGTGGATGGCTGCAAAACAATATTTTTAGCCACGTAGCCCTTTCAGATGCATTCACCAAACTTGGTGGGTATATGCCCATAGAGATAGGCTTCATAACCATATGTAGTATTTGCTTTGCCTGCCCGTCTGTCTATGATATAAATCACGAAATTAGATTTTTCTGCGTGGATGGCTGCAAATCAATATTCCTTAGCCACGTAGCCCTTTCAGATGCATTCACCAAACTTGGTGGGTATATGCTCATATAGGTAGGCTTCATAACCACATGCAGTATTTGCTTTGCCTGCCCGTCTGTCTATGATATAAATCATTAAATTTAATTTTTCTGCGTGGATGGCTGCAAATGAATATTTATTAGCCACGTAGCCCTTTCAGATGCATTCACCAAACTTGGTGGGTATATGCCCATATAGGTAGGCTTCATAACCACATGCAGTATTTGCTTTGCCTGCCCGTCTGTCCATGCTAAAAACAATTAAATTTGAATTTATCTGCGTGGATGGCTGCAAATCAATATTATTTAGCCACGTAGCCCTTTCAGATGCACTCACCAAACTTGGTGGGTATATGCCCATATAGGTAGGCTTCATAACCATATGTAGTATTAGCTTTGCCTGCCCGTCTGTCTATGATATAAATCATTAAATTTAATTTTTCTGCGTGGATGGCTACAAATGAATATTTATTAGCCACGTAGCTCTTTCAGATACATTCACCAAACTTGGTGGGTATATGCCCATATAGGTAGGCTTCATAACCACATGCAGTATTTGCTTTGCCTGCCCGTCTGTCCATGCTAAAAACAATTAAATTTGAATTTATCTGCGTGGATGGCTGCAAATCAATATTCTTTAGCCACGTAGCCCTTTCAGATGCATTCACCAAACTTGGTGGGTATATGCCCATAGGGGTAGGCTTCATAACCATATGTAGTATTTGCTTTGCCTGCCCGTCTGTCGATGATATAAATCATTAAATTTGATTTTTCTGCGTGGATGGCTGCAAAACAATATTTTTAGCCACGTAGCCCTTTCAGATGCATTCACCAAACTTGGTGGGTATATGCCCATAGAGATAGGCTTCATAACCATATGTAGTATTTGCTTTGCCTGCCCGTCTGTCTATGATATAAATCATGAAATTAGATTTTTCTGCGTGGATGGCTGCAAATCAATATTCCTTAGCCACGTAGCCCTTTCAGATGCATTCACCAAACTTGGTGGGTATATGCTCATATAGGTAGGCTTCATAACCACATGCAGTATTTGCTTTGCCTGCCCGTCTGTCTATAATATAAATCATTAAATTTAATTTTTCTGCGTGGATGGCTGCAAATCAATATCCTTAGCCACGTAGCCCTTTCAGATGCATTCACCAAACTTGGTGGGTATATGCCCATATAGGTAGGCTTCATAACCACATGCAGTATTTGCTTTGCCTGCCCGTCTGTCTATGATATAAATCATTAAATTTAATTTTTCTGCGTGGATGGCTGCAAATCAATATTCCTTAGCCACGTAGCACTTTCAGATGCATTCACCAAACTTGGTGGGTATATGCCCATACAGGTAGGCTTCATAACCACATGCAGTATTTGCTTTGCCTGCCCGCCTGTCTATGCTAAAAACATTTAAATTTGAATTTATCTGCGTGGATGGCTAAAAATCAATATTATTTAGCCACGTAGCCTTTTCAGATGCATTCACCAAACTTGGTGGGTATATGCCCATATAGGTAGGCTTCATAACCACATACAGTATTTGCTTTACCTGCCCGTCTGTCTATGCTAAAAACAATTAAATTTGAATTCATCTGCGTGGATGGCTGCAAATCAATATTATTTAGCCACGTAGCCTTTTCAGATGCATTCACCAAACTTGGTGGGTATATGCCCATATAAGTAGGCTTCATAACCATATGTAGTATCTGCTTTGCCTGCCCGTCTGTCTATGACATAAATCATTAAATTTGATTTTTCTGCGTGGATGGCTGCAAATCAATATTTTTTAGCCACGTAGCCCTTTCAGATGCATCCACCAAACTTGGTGGGTATATGCCCATATAGGTAGGCTTCATAACCATACGTAGTATTTGCTATGCCTGCCCGTCTGTCTATGATGAAAACAATTAAATTTGAATTTATCTGCGTGGATGGCTGCAAATCATTATTTCTTAGCCACGTAGCTCTTTCAGATGCCCAAATATTTCTGATGCTTTCAGAAATACCCCAAAAATTTGAAATTCGCAATTCCCCGAAATTCTCCAAAATACCCCGCAATTTCCCATAGCGATTTGAAATTCCCAACAAAATAAGTCCCATTATTATGTACTACTGAAAGACAGACACAAATTAAGTTTTTATAACATGTACTTACTGATGATTCAGCCATCCACGCAGAAAAATTAAATTTAATGATTTATATCATAGACAGACGGGCAGGCAAAGCAGATACTACATGTGGTTACGAAGCCTACTTATATGGGCATATACCCACCAAGTTTGGTGAATGCATCTGAAAAGGCTACGTGGCTAAATAATATTGATTTGCAGCCATCCACGCAGATAAATTCAAATTTAATTGTTTTTATCATAGACAGACGGGCAGGCAAAGCAAATACTACACATGGTTATGAAGCCTACCTATATGGGCATATACCCACCAAGTTTGGTGAATGCATCTGAAAGGGCTACGTGGCTAAGGAATATTGATATGCAGCCATCCACGCAGAAAAATTAAATTTAATGATTTATATCATAGACAGACGGGCAGGCAAAGCAGATACTATATGTGGTTATGAAGCCTACTTATATGGGCATATACCCACCAAGTTTGGTGAATGCATCTGAAAGGGCTACGTGGCTAATAAATATTCATTTGCAGCCATCCACGCAGAAAAATTAAATTTAATGATTTATATCATAGACAGACGGGCAGGCAAAGCAAATACTACATATGATTATGAAGCGTACCTATATGGGCATATACCCACCAAGTTTGTGAATGCATCTGAAAGGGCTACGTGGCTAAATAATATTGATTTGCAGCCATCCACGCAGATAAATTCAAATTTAATTGTTTTTAGCATAGACAGACGGGCAGGCAAAGCAAATACTACATATGATTATGAAGCGTACCTATATGGGCATATAGCCACCAAGTTTGGTGAATGCATCTGAAAGGGCTACGTGGCTAAATAATATTGATTTGCAGCCATCCACGCAGATAAATTCAAATTTAATTGTTTTTAGCATAGACAGACGGGCAGGCAAAGCACATACTGCATGTGGTTATGAAGCCTACCTATATGGGCATATACCCACCAAGTTTGGTGAATGCATTTGAAAGGGCTACGTGGCTAAGGAATATTGATTTGCAGCCATCCACGCAGATAAATTCAAATTTAATTGTTTTTAGCATAGACAGACGGGCAGGCAAAGCAAATACTGCATGTGGTTATGAAGCCTACCTATATGGGCATATACCCACCAAGTTTGGTGAATGCATCTGAAAGGGCTACGTGGCTAATAAATATTCATTTGCAGCCATCCACGCAGAAAAATTAAATTTAATGATTTATATCATAGACAGACGGGCAGGCAAAGCAAATACTACATATGATTATGAAGCGTACCTATATGGGCATATACCCACCAAGTTTGGTGAATGCATCTGAAAGGGCTACGTGGCTAAGGAGTATTGATATGCAGCCATCCACGCAGAAAAATTAAATTTAATGATTTATATCATAGACAGACGGGCAGGAAAAGCAAATACTACATATGGTAATGAAGCCTACCTGTATGGGCATATACCCACCAAGTTTGGTGAATCCATCTGAAAGGGCTACGTGGCTAAAGAATATTGATTTGCAGCCATCCACGCAGAAAAATCTAATTTAATGATTTATATCATAGACAGACGGGCAGGCAAAGCAAATACTACCTGTGGTTATGAAGCTTCCGTATATGGGCATATACCTACCAAGTTTGGTGAATGCATCTGAAAGGGCTACGTGGCTAAGGACTGTTGATTTGCAGCCATCCACGCAGAAAAATCTAATTTAGTGATTTATATCATAGACAGACGGGCAGGCAAAGCAAATACTACATATGGTTATAAAGCATGCCTCTATGGGCATATACCCACCAAGTTTGGTGAATGCATCTGAAAGGGCTACGTGGCTAAGGACTGTTGATTTGCAGCCATCCACGCAGAAAAATCTAATTTAGTGATTTATATCATAGACAGACGGGCAGGCAAAGCAAATACTACATATGGTTATGAAGCATGCCTCTATGGGCATATACCCACCAAGTTTGGTGAATGCATCTGAAAGGGCTACGTGGCTAAAAATATTGATTTGCAGTTATCCACGCAGAAAAATCAAATTTAATGATTTAGATCATAGACAGACGGGCAGGCAAAGCAGATATTACATGTGGTTATGAAGCCTACTTATATGGGCATATACCCACCAAGTTGGGTGAATGCATCTGAAAGGGTTACGTGGCTAAATAATATTGATTTGCAGCCATCCACGCAGATAAATTCAAATTTAATTGTTTTTAGCATAGACAGACGGGCAGGCAAAGCAAATACTACATATGATTATGAAGCGTACCTATATGGGTATATAGCCACCAAGTTTGGTGAATGCATCTGAAAGGGCTACGTGGCTAAATAATATTGATTTGCAGCCATCCACGCAGATAAATTCAAATTTAATTGTTTTTAGCATAGACAGACGGGCAGGCAAAGCAAATACTACATATGATTATGAAGCGTACCTATATGGGCATATAGCCACCAAGTTTGGTGAATGCATCTGAAAGGGCTACGTGGCTAAATAATATTGATTTGCAGCCATCCACGCAGATAAATTCAAATTTAATTGTTTTTAGCATAGACAGACGGGCAGGCAAAGCACATACTGCATGTGGTTATGAAGCCTACCTATATGGGCATATACCCACCAAGTTTGGTGAATGCATTTGAAAGGGCTACGTGGCTAAGGAATATTGATTTGCAGCCATCCACGCAGATAAATTCAAATTTAATTGTTTTTAGCATAGACAGACGGGCAGGCAAAGCAAATACTGCATGTGGTTATGAAGCCTACCTATATGGGCATATACCCACCAAGTTTGGTGAATGCATCTGAAAGGGCTACGTGGCTAATAAATATTCATTTGCAGCCATCCACGCAGAAAAATTAAATTTAATGATTTATATCATAGACAGACGGGCAGGCAAAGCAAATACTACATATGATTATGAAGCGTACCTATATGGGCATATACCCACCAAGTTTGGTGAATGCATCTGAAAGGGCTACGTGGCTAAGGAGTATTGATATGCAGCCATCCACGCAGAAAAATTAAATTTAATGATTTATATCATAGACAGACGGGCAGGCAAAGCAAATACTACATATGGTAATGAAGCCTACCTGTATGGGCATATACCCACCAAGTTTGGTGAATGCATCTGAAAGGGCTACGTGGCTAAAGAATATTGATTTGCAGCCATCCACGCAGAAAAATCTAATTTAATGATTTATATCATAGACAGACGGGCAGGCAAAGCAAATACTACCTGTGGTTATGAAGCTTCCGTATATGGGCATATACCTACCAAGTTTGGTGAATGCATCTGAAAGGGCTACGTGGCTAAGGACTGTTGATTTGCAGCCATCCACGCAGAAAAATCTAATTTAGTGATTTATATCATAGACAGACGGGCAGGCAAAGCAAATACTACATATGGTTATGAAGCATGCCTCTATGGGCATATACCCACCAAGTTTGGTGAATGCATCTGAAAGGGCTACGTGGCTAAGGACTGTTGATTTGCAGCCATCCACGCAGAAAAATCTAATTTAGTGATTTATATCATAGACAGACGGGCAGGCAAAGCAAATACTACATATGGTTATGAAGCATGCCTCTATGGGCATATACCCACCAAGTTTGGTGAATGCATCTGAAAGGGCTACGTGGCTAAAAATATTGATTTGCAGTTATCCACGCAGAAAAATCAAATTTAATGATTTAGATCATAGACAGACGGGCAGGCAAAGCAGATATTACATGTGGTTATGAAGCCTACTTATATGGGCATATACCCACCAAGTTGGGTGAATGCATCTGAAAGGGTTACGTGGCTAAATAATATTGATTTGCAGCCATCCACGCAGATAAATTCAAATTTAATTGTTTTTATCATAGACAGACGGGCAGGCAAAGCAAATACTACCTGTGGTTATGAAGCTTACTAATATGGGCTTATACCTACCAAGTTTGGTGAATGCATCTGAAAGGGCTACGTGGCTAAAAAATATTGATTTTTAGCCATCCACGCAGAAAAATCAAATTTAATTATTTATATCATCGACAGACGGGCAGGCAAAGCAAATACTACATGTGCTTAAGAAGCCTACTTATATGGGCATATGCCCACCAAATATGGTGAATGCATCTGAAAGGGCTACGTGGCTAAATAATATTGATTTGCAGCCATCCACGCAGATAAATTCAAATTTAATTGTTTTTATCATAGACAGACGGGCAGGCAAAGCAAATACTGCATGTGGTTATGAAGCCTACCTATATGGGCATATACCCACCAAGTTTGGTGGATGCATCTGAAAGGGCTACGTGGCTAAAAAATATTGATTTGCAGTCATCCACGTAGAAAAATCAAATTTAATGATTTACATCATAGACAGACCAGCAGGCAAAGCAAATACTACATGTGGTTATGAAGCCTACTTATATGGGCATATGCCCACCAAGTTTGGTGAATGCATCTGAAAGGGCTACGTGGCTAAAAATATTGTTTTGCAGCCATCCATGCAGAAAAATCAAATTTAATGATTTATATCATAGACAGACCGGCAGGCAAAGCAAATACTACATGTGGTTATGAAGCCTACTTATATGGGCATATGCCCACCAAGTTTGGTGAATGCATCTGAAAGGGCGACGTGGCTAAAAAATATTGATTTGCAGCCATCCACGCAGAAAAATCAAATTTAATGATTTATATCATAGACAGACTGGCAAGCAAAGCAAATACTGCTTATGATTGTGAAGCCTACATGTATGGACATAATATGCCCACCGAGCTTGGTGAATGCATCTGATACGCACCGAGTTTGGTGAATGCATCGGTAAGGGCGACGTGGCAATAGAATATTGTTTTTCTGCTATCCACGCACAGAAACCTAATAACATTTTTTTTATCATTTATGGTTATCATACTGTAGACAATACCCAAATACCAAATTGTCCTCATTAGTAATAAATAAATATTTTGTTTACAGCTTATTTAAAAGATTATGTTGCAGTAGCATCATGCCGTAGCACATGTTTCTGCAGCCGGTGAAAGGCCTATATTGATGGGAAGTCACACATTTACACGACAACTGACCGCGTTTATACCCTCACTTCCGATACGATTGTCAGAATGCGTGGACAGAAATGTGTGGATAACTTCACACAACCAAAAGAATCAGCGTAAGTAGTTGAGGGATTTCAACCAATGTGTGCAAAGGCCATTGACAAAATGCAATACGTGGAGCAAAATCCGCAGGAAGAAGTGCCTGAACGCGTTGAATGTGGTATGGGTACAACAAATTATCTCTCAGAATTTTCCAAACAGTCCAATTACTTACATTCAAAGTATTTGCAATTCTTCGCGTAGAAGTACCTGAATCTTCTTCTATCATGTCCAGCACATTCTCTTCTACGTCTACCGTTCTTACAGTCCTTGGTCTTCCTGGTCCTCCACTTCGCTTCAATGTTCCCGTTTCTCGAAGACGATCATGAATACTTGGAAAAATTTTTCTATCGGGAGCAATGTGGTTAGGAAATCGTTCAATGTACAGTAGCCTAGCTGCTAATGCTTTCTAGTCCATAAATAAAATACATGTTAGCCATCTCGGCATTCGTATAGCGAGCCCTGATAGAGGACTTCACTAACAACCGTTTACACGTCAACTAGCCAAACGTCAATCAATATTAACAAATGCGACATACAAACTACAAAAACACAACATACAAAAACATACAAAATAATCACTCCGAAGTATCACGGGATGTTGGTAACAAAAATCAACTCCTTTTTCTTACATGTCTTTTACTTGATACGTCCAGTGTAGTACGCCATACTTTTATTTCACCTACATTAATAATGTGAAAAATACCAAAATTGGATTTGTTGAAAATTTTTTCGCCCTATATCTTCGCAACAAAGCGCTTTTTCAAAAATCATCAAAGGATAAAATATCCTTAGGATAGTCCAAGGAATAACCTCTTGAATTTTTGCCGCATGTTTAACTAACACCATGTATATACTTTTACAATGACATCTAAGAAAGAACCGAAACTTCAGCTGAGAGGAAGAATTCTAGTGACCTGTTTAAATAAATAATCAATAATAAATCCTATTATTCTTTAACATTTTAAAAAAAAATCCTTTTATTTAGGCGTAGCTTCAGAAAGTCAAAAAGAAAGCCCTAGGTTACAGAGTGATATAAAAAACTGGGGGAGAGACAGAAAAAGCTGGAAATTATTGAAGGAGGGGCAGAGATATAGAGAATTATATCTTTGTTTCTAACTAAAAGCAAATTTTATAATTCGGTGTATATTAAGATCTGTTAGCTACAATTTGTTGTTTCCGGTTTCTTTAAAGTGTTTCTTGATGCATTTTATAAATAATTCCCTAATTAAATGTATGTATCCCATAAAATGTGATACTTCGTTTTAAAGCTAGGGCTAATTGGGAAATTAAACTCAACCGGATGGAAAGCCTTTGGAGGAAGATCCATGAGCCGTATAAAGAAATTAACAAAGGTGTCAAATTGCCTCCCACTTTGGCCTAAACTGGGGTTAAATTTAGTTACGGCTCTGCCCCCGAGTAGGCTCATGCCGTTGAAACGGATTTAGGGGTCTATTGTTACTGAAATGTCTTTTTTCGGGGGTATTAATCAGAACTTTAAACGACGTTATCCTAGAAGGTAAAAACTGGGAAACTTTAAACGTGCGACAGTCATTTATGGACCTAATTTGCTATGTTGTTCATTAAAATGCACCGGCAAAAGAGAAAGATATATTTTTTTATAAAAAAAACTAATTTACAAGTTCTGTCGCTAAACCTATATAGTTCAAAATAATAATAATCAACACAATATTAAATTTAGACACTAAAATATTTCAGTTTTATTTGGGGTGTTTTCAAAATATGATTTTGCATATAGCCTATATATATTCTGTATATTCTATAATATATTCTGTATATACCCAGAAATCTATGAACCATTTGGACCTATTACATCTCTTCAGTACTGCACAGCATAACGAAATTCACTTGTTTCCTGGCTGTAGCCAAATAAAAATTGATCACAAATTAGTTCGGATAGCTCAGTCGTTAGGATAGGTTCGGAGAGGGGACTGTGTTTACTACCATCCTATAGATGGCGCCCGAGGTTTTTTTATAGAAAAAATTCGAAACTATTTTATATACTTTTCCTAAATACAGGTGAGGTCAGAAATAAATGAATAGAAAAAAACTTACACATCTATTACATACACTAATTAACAGATTGAAAATTAAAGTGTTACAAAAAAATTATTCAAAGGTAACAATGCCTGAGTAATTAAGAATGAAAAAAAAATGATTTAAAATTACAAGTCTTTGTACAATATTCTTAGACAATAGTACAATAGTTCAAATATTGAACTCTATTGGTTCAGTGGCTATCTTCTAGCTAGCACTTGCTTGTCTAATGATAAAGATCTGATGGGGTGCTAATTTATGCTGTTTGTTGATAATACTTGATATGATTTACCAATGATATCGGAGGTGATATATTCAGTGAACTGAGTGTGAGTGAACTAGTGAGATATTCGTCCATCCTTATAAATTTATAATTTCTTGTTATACTCACTTTATAAAAAAATACGTCACTAATTTACTGCCGCAATTTGACGTGTTGATCATTAAAATGATCCCTGAAATGAGAGCGACGAAATTGCTGTTTTTCTATTACTTTAAAAACATCCTCCAAGGGCCTAGGCCTCAATTGCCACCCGGCCACCCTTGAGCTGCAAGTAAATAACTTATTTTATGTCGGATTCCTGGCGACAAAGCAGGATCCTGTTAATTAGAGTTTTTGTGGAGTGTTTTGTTTTCGATGATGTCGCTATAGGTATTTACGAGTCCTACTTTTGTCTTTGTGGAGGGTTACTGTGTACAGCGCATTCTTTCGATAAGTAATAGTCGTTTGGGGTAAAATAAAATGCCGTCGAAATGTTTATTGGGCTTTTAAAGTCGTAGAAATACATATGCTATAGTTGGTACGCTTAATTTTTTCTAATCACCTTGAGGTTTTTGTGTCTAGGTATAGACAGACGACAACTTATATAGTAGCTACCCAATCAGAACATCATAGTTTAACCCTCCAACAGCGGCGTCCGCGAAATTCGCGTCCAACTCTTTCCATGAATATACGCGGGGAACGTCGATATCACGTCGATATCGGTCTCTTGCCCCACGTGAATGCGGCAGCCGCGATTTACCCGTTTGGCTGAGATATATACGTATATGAATGCGGGTGACGCATTTTCCCCGTCAGACTTGTCTGTACCGGAAATATTCCCCTGGTAATAGGTGCTCTTCGAGGTATTCTTTTATATAACCGACAAACAGCTTTTTTAGTTAGATTTTTGTTAGTGTGGATTATGGCTTCGTATAGTAAGGACAGTTTTGCTGCAAATAAACGAAATGCAGATTCGTCATGCGATGATGAGGAATATTATGTATCGTCAGATGAGATTGAGTACGCCGATTTATCCAATGGAGATATTATCCAGTTTGATAAATAAATAGTTTGAGATTTGCTATTTAGCACAATTTTATTGTTTTATTTGGTAATTTTTGGTCTGGGCCCGGGTTTTGGGTCTATATTCTTCAGGAAGGCGATAAACGCGTCTCCCGCTTTTATTTTATATTTGGGGTAGTATAGTTTTATAACTTTAATGTATTTTTTTGTTTAAATGTAGACAGTGGTTAAGCATATATAAATAGGTATATTTGTTGAAAAAAAGTCTATAAATCTTTTTCACGAATATTAGAAGAAAGCTTCCGCAGTTAGAGGGTTAAAAAACGTCAAAACAACGTTGTTTTGTTTGATTAAACGTAAAAGGTTAGAAAGATGACGGGTAACTTTTTAGCAACAAGTTTTTAACAAAACGTTGAACTAACGTTAAAGTAACTATTTTAATTAACTAAAATGTAAATATTACTTGAGAATGACGTTAAATTTATATAAAACCTGAAAATATTATTTAAAATAACTAAACGTGTAAATACCCATTGCTAAAATGTTTAAGTTTTTGTTTTTTCAGACGTTTGATTTAAACGTCCTAAACACATGGAAAACAGTTAAAAATAAAGGTTGGTTTAAATATTTTTTGGATAGAACGTCAAAATTTCAGGTTTATTCAATGTTTATTTCAAACGTCTTAAATAGCAGGAAATATTATTTAAAATTACTAAAGCTGTTGGCTAAAACAAGTTGTTGGTTTTGAAAACGTTAGTAATAAACGTTCTAAAAACTTAGAAAAGTTGTTACTAAGAACGATTGGTTTAATTTATTCATGGAAAAACGTTAAATTTAAGTACAGGTTTCTTAAAGTTTATAATAAATATCTTAAAGACCTGAAAATATTATTTGAAACAACTAAACCAGATATGCCAGATTTTTTTCTATACTTAATTGGATTTTTCATTGGAAAAACTAATCCTTGATAATCCTTAAGGAATATTATAGTGCTCTGTATATATACTTTATATTATGCAAGACTGTATAACATTTAGTGATAATTTTCCCGGTATGGGTGGGTGAAATTCGAGGCTCATTATTGGGATCTCGGAAACGGTAAGAGATAAAAAAACGGTCAAATTGGGGCAAAGTTGCGTAATTTTGTGACCAATAATATGCCGTCAAGAAATCCAGAATATCTACATTCGTTTTTGAGTTATTTCAAAAAAAACAAAATTTTGAGTTTTCGTTTTTAATTTTTTTTAGCTTTATTTGAGACGATATCAAAAAACTGACAATACTTTTTCATTGCCACTTTTTATGTTCTATAACGTGGCAGTACAAAATTTCCGTTACGACGTTCCGTCCGATCAGGACCATCTTCAACTTTATTTTTTTAAATAGGGAATGTTTCTTACGAAAAACGATAGGATTTTTTATTCTGATTCCAATGATGTATGATACTTTATAGTTTTAGTTATTCTTTTTGCACAAATACTAGGAATAACTTTTAAGACGATCGAATCTAGTATGCTTTGGGCTGATGACATTTGTTATAAAACAATTTTAATTGTCAATACAATTTGACGTTGACGTAAGAGCTTAGCTTTAAATAATAAGTAATAATGCCGTTTACAAATCAGGAAAAATGTGATATGATTGAAATTTATTATAAATGTTACAAAAATTCAACCAGATCTGAACAAACATATTTTGAAACATACCCAGAAAGGCCACAACCACATAGAACGACATTTTCGAAACTGCACAGACAATTGACAGAAAACGGTAGTATTGAACATAACAGTATTTACAGGAGAATACAAAATAATAGTCCAAATCATGTTATTGAATGTTCAAATTTGGTTTTATGTAGTAACACAAGTTGTACTGTATATTTAAATTTAAAATAATGATAACAAAGTAATTTATAATAATAACAGAAATATTTTTGTCAGCGGAATCTAAAATTAAAATTTTCTTAAATTAAAGTGTATGTTCAAACAGGCCACCATTAAACCGAAGCTCTTTAAACGTCAAATTGTATTGACAATTAAAATTGTTTTATAATAAATGTCATCAGCCCAAAGCATACTAGATTCGATCGTCTTAAAAGTTATTCCTAGTATTTGAGCAAAAAGAATAATTAAAACTATAAAGTATCATGCATCATTGGAATCAGAATAAAAAATCCTATCGTTTTTCGTAAGAAACATTATGGGTCCCTATTTAAAAAAATAAAGTTGAAGATGGTCCTGATCGGACGGAACGTCGTAACGGAAATTTTGTACTCCCACGTTATAGAACATAAAAAGTGGCAATGAAAAAGTATTGTCAGTTTTTTGATATCGTCTCAAATAAAGCTAAAAAAAATTAAAAACGAAAACTCAAAATTTTGGTTTTTTTGATATAACTCAAAAACGAATGTAGATATTCTAGATTTCTTGACGGCATATTATTAGTCACAAAATTACGCAACTTTGCCCCAATTTGACCGTTTTCGTATCTCTTACCGTTTCCGAGATCCCAATAGTGAGCCTCGAATTTCGCCCACCCTGTATAGACAAACAGATGTTATATCGATAAATAACTAATGACAAGCATTATATAGGGTCTTTCAACGAAAACTTGACTCCCTATGCTTACAAAACCAAAAAAAAAATATAGAATTCGCCGAATTGCTAGGGGTTATGGCGATGAATATATCAAGTTGGCTTGACTGTCAAAAATGCTCCTCCAAGGACAGAAATCGACTTGTCTTGGCGAATTCTAGTTTTTAGATGGGATCAAGTTTTCGTTGAAAAACTCTGTATATATATCGCGCCAAAAACTAAATAGGTACTACAATATTTACCAAAGTGGCCTAGTAGTTGAGGCCTATTTAAATACATTTCTACCATGAGACCGGGTTGATTTAGTGTACGTACCCTTTCCTATTCAAACATTACCAAGCATTTTGTTAACCGATTTGGATATGGTGCTCATCTAACTAACAGACCTGTAAGCTTCCATTTCTGTCTTCCATTTTGCCACTTATAGAAAGGTTGCTTCGTCAACAAGAGTTGCAAATGGCCCTTAAGATCCCTTTCAAAAAGATAATTCAGTGGAAATGTAGAAGAAAATTTCATAATAAAAGCTTTCTATGACAAAATAAGAGACATTACAAATTAGTCCTTATAACTACACGTTTTATAGTGCCTTATTTCTGCATACTAACAAGCTTTATGGTTGTTTATAACGCACGGGGGGCAAAAATAGTTCTGAAACTTTATAGCAACTTCTACCAGCAGCGAAACACGTAGAGTTTAATGAGGGAATAGTTAACAATCCAATAAAATTCAGTTTTTGCCACAGACATGATTTACTGCAGTTCCTTGAACATGTTTTGCTAATTAAGGAACGCTGCCATGTCATATATTCCGAATATTACGTCGGCTCATAAACCACAGGGACGAAAATCTAAGCTGTATGTATAATACCATAGTATTTACTTATACTATGATAATACCATAGTATAACTTATACTATGATAATACCCTATACAGCTTAGGGTCACAATGGTAAGTGTATATTTTATCCAAGGTGTAGTGAAAACATGTAAATTAGTTTTAGTATGCGAAATCGGTGGGCATAATTTAAAAAAATTGCATGATGTTTATATTCATAAAAATAATTTTTATTCCTGCATATAAAGTGGTTTGAAAAATTAAGACGTTAGATGCGTGATATGAAACTAGTTAAAAAGTGAATAAAATGAATTATGAAAGTGAAGTGAATAAAGTGAAATTGTTGATGATAATTTACATAAAAATGTTCGAAACTCATTTTTGTTTGTAACACGAGAATGAAAGGTTTTCACCAATGAATTTATCTCAAATAAGACATCGTGATGTATCACAGTTATTTTACTGCAATTCACAATTCACCGAATCACATTTATGTTGGTATCTCCTCTCTATAAGTTATTATTTTTTCGGATATTTGTAGAATTATAATCAGAATCATAAAGTACGTAGTGCTCTCACAGAAGTCGTCGTCGGTGGACCACATCATCCCAAACAAAAACGGCAAAAAGCCACAAACATTCCGTCTCATCTCGTGGGTGGCACTCCAGACTTTAATTTCTGTCTCGATGCCTGCGAACAGTATAGTGCAGCGCCGTACTTAGGCTATACCATATATATAATACTACTATATGGAGCCTATGTAATCTTCACCATGTTTCTCAAGTGAAGCCAAATTAGAGTACTCAAGAATCATATCTATTGTCTCTTTCACGGAGAAAATACCAAATACTCATGCGCAGCAAACCGCGGGAATTTTGCTCCATATAGGTACTGTAGAATACAATAAATTAACTTTATTTTATATTGTATTTTATCTACATATAACGCTTTTTCAATCTTGTTATTGGGATGTTCCCGTATTTATCAAGTTTACCAAAAGAGTGGATGCAGTTTGTATTTGAAAAGAAAATTTTAAAAATACATACTTCAGGTACCTATGCGACTTCATATGGAATATTTCCTTCGCACAAAAGACAAAACCTCGACTGAGTTTTTCGTTTCGGCATTTTGCGATATCTGTGGAATGAAATTAATGAAAATGAGGTACAGTATAATTCATATACCTAATTCACTACATATTTAAATTTACAAAATGTTCTTATATACCTAAACTTGCAGTTGCGACTGTAAAAATACCGTCGAAATAATTTGATGAGCAAATGTCTCTAATCACTAATAAGTCTAATAGGTATATGAACAAAACTAAAACTACAAGTTACACATAAATAAAACACTTCTAAAACTGCCGGCTCTACGAAAAACACAAATTTATTTTCTGTGAAACACAAACATACCTGAAATACAAAAGATAAACTGTGACATAACCACACCACAAAACGCATATATGACAAAACACATACAGGGTGTCCCAGTGTGAGCGAACAAAAATTTACCAGTGTGTAGGCCAGACCAAAATAAGAATAAAATTCTTATAAAAAAAAATTCTTCGCTGCACGTCTAACGAGTTCCAGGGTGTTATTTTGTAAAAAAAAAAACAATTTTCCGAGATAACTTAAAAACTCGTTTCGTAGATTTAGGTAATATTTGGATGACGTGTACATCTATTAAAGGTCATTAAAACTATATGGTGTTTGTTTAACTCTAAACTTTAAAATCATTGCATATATTTTTCTGCATAAAGGAATACAGTCGGTACTTTACACTCAATTTACTCGAAAATGGTTGATTTTAGAGCTGTGTAACAAGAGCACCTTTTTTGTTCAGAATTGATAGCCGATTAAGGAAAACTTAGTTAATTCACGAAAAAGTAGGATATACAAGAGTTATGAAGACAAAACCATAAGGAAGAGTAGACCTAGGCCACCACAAGTGTCAAAGTTAAACAAACACCATATAGTTATAATGACCTTTAATAGTACACGTTACCCAAAAATTACCTAAATCTACGAAACGGTTTTTAAGTTGTTAAAGTTATTGAAGTTAAGTTATTACGAAAAATTGTTGTTTTTTTACAAAATAACACCCTGTAACTCGTTAGGCGAGCATCCGAGAAATTTTTTATAAGAATTTTATTCTTATTTTGGTCTGGCCTACCCACTGGTAAATTTTTGTACGCTCATACTGGGACACCCTGTATATGACAAAACAAAAGCCCGGTCTTTCTTTACTTTCGCGCCACATTGAAATTCTTGGATTGGATTGGACAACCCTTGGGCATGTGCACAGGAACATTTGTCCGTGAAAGAGAACGAAATATATAACTCCATCTCATAAACCGGCTTCAAGAAAAGCTCGAAAAGCTCAATATAGTAGTATTATATATATGGGCTATACAGACTGTTCAAAGGAAATAAAGTGAACCATATCTGTCAAACATATTAACCAGGGCAAATATATAAATAACTGAAAAAATTTAAAAAAATCAAACAAGTCGTAAGACACTACTTACTAGCTAAGTCTATACAGGGTGAGTCGACTAAAAGTTTCATTCTTAATTATCTGTCAAAGGATTGGATTCCATGGAAATTGCTCGGAGAGGTCGACTTTCATTTGAAGAAGGATTTATTTTTATATTATTGACATTTATAGAGGATGCTCCAAAAAAGAGAAGTTTACCACAACTTACATTTTTTAAATGGAACATCCTGTGTATTTTTAGATTTGGATAGAACGTCCTCTTACTAATACATTGATTGATATAGGGTTTGATGAATGTAGCTCCAATAGTGAGAAAGATATGACCATAAGTGGTTAAAATAAAAGTAATGTGTTGGAGAAACACTGTAGTAGTTGCAGCCTAGCAACAAATATACATTTCTAACGAATTTCTAATTCATTCTGCTTATGGAACACTGTATAATATTTTTATAGTTTTTTACATGAAATGGAAAGTATTTAGATCGTAAAGGAAAATTACAGATAATTTTGCAGTGATAACAATAATTGCAATCTGTTGAATAGGTACAAATTTAAGCGAATGAACTCAAAATTGATAAAAATTGATATATGAAATTTACATGAAATGTAAATCACCCAGTAAATGAAATTGCAAGAAAATTATTCAAAATATGCAATTGAGAATGATAATTAATACTTGAATTGAATGAATTTGAATGATAATTAATACTGTATGTATATCCACCTAAACTGTTTTAAAGAAAACTGTTTAATTGTAAATATGCGGTTATACACGTCCTAAAACATGAGAAAAGTGAAAGAATCAATTTTATTTTTAAGCTATTAATGTGGTTAGGATAATTTATATAACAACGCCCATACCAGAGAGTTGATTTAGCGGCAGGATTACCAATTCAGCCCATAACTTTTATTTATTTTTTATTTTATTTTTATTTTATTTTACAGCTACCCAGACAGATAACAATCCAATAATAGGGTAGGGAACATTACAATAATTATTAACATATAACATAATAAGATACATAATATATAAAATGTAAGATTAAGCATCTAATCACTAACTAGTTACAAGTAATATGCAAATAAATAATACATAACAATTGACAATTCAATAAATCAATAATATGTACTGATAACAATTAATTATCATTTAGTAAAACGTGTTTAATTTTACTAATATTGCAGCAGAAGATATCAAATTTGTCATTTACAGATTCATACTTTGAACACATTGAATGTAGGGGGGACGAAGCATATAAATTAGTATGTGGAGTATGTAAGTAAAATGTGCTATTGGAACGGGAAAGGAAGGATTGCGCGTGCAGATTTATGTAACTGAGCAAAAAAGGACAATCAATTTGGTTGTTCAATAATTTGTACAAGAAAACAACTGATAAATAATTGCGTCGGGATTCTAGGTCAGAAATATTGAACCTCTTCAGTAAGTCAATTAGAGGAGTGCCTCTAGTTGGATAAAAGCCATCATTTTTGTGCCAAAGATATTTACAAAAACGTCTTTGTCGTCTAACTGACGTCTAACCTAACTTTTAATAAAACAAATGGCTACTATTTCTCTTGTCTAACTAAAAAATTGCTTTTTATTGCAAAATAAATAATTAGACCGATTGGATACTTAATTTTTGCTGACAATCATGAGACAAAATTCTGATTCCTCTTAAAATAACTAAAAGGGGTTGGTAGTATAGGTATTATTATTTATGAACTTCCTTCTAAATGGCCTATTCGGGAAAGGTTTTGAAATAAACAAATTTTGCAGTTGCATAAAAATGTCTGGTTTTTATCTCATTTTGTCGAGCACCAGTTATGTTGGAGGATTTTTAAGCCCAACCCTGGAACAATGCGCGGTCTTTGTAAATTTACTGAACTTTTAACGCAAACAAGGGTGGTCCAACCTAATATTTTAGGCGGCGTGACGTAGGTACCATGAGCAGTGCCAGCAAGTGACAAAAACATATCCACAGTGTTGCCACATTAAAACAAAATATTCGTAAAGTAGATATTCGTGTTTCAGAAACACTTTCTTTTTGTAATAGGAAGAAGATGTAAGACAAATGTTTCCTAAATGATGTGTTTAAGAATAAGAAAAATAGGCTAACTTTTTTTAGACACTGTTAATGGCCGACCTTTGGACCTCTTTCTATGTCTGCTATTCAACTCTGTATATATTTTTAGGGTGATCCTCAAGCACGTGCTGATTATACCCTATACACACAACAAAACAAATTAAAAAAGTAAAAAAATAGTAAACATGAGTTTCAAATCACAATTATTGGTTCACCCATGGAATAAAAAAATTATTATTGATAACAAAATAAATACAACTAATCCTCTCGGTAGTATAGCAAACGTGACCCATGACTATAAGGTAGTGTATAGGTCGGCCATTAACCTCATATTCTAAGGCTAAAGACTGAAACCCCCTTGCCCAGGATAAATCTTGACAAATAAAAGAAATTTTCCATCTATTTAGGAAGAGGATCTTCCTTTAGCAAGAGGATCTCTCTTTAGGAAGACAATTAATATACTATTCAAGTATATATGGCAGAAATGCTGCCGAATCAGTAAATCTGGTAGCACTGCGTAACATACCGCGAGGAGCGCGAGCAGTGACAAAAACATAATAAGTCCAATAAAAACGAATTGTTCCGCCGAATTTCTGTGAAATTGTTCCTACGCTCCGGCTCCTTGGCTTTTTTCCTTGAAAGCTTTAACAGATTTCGCTTTTGGGCGAGCCGCTCGGCTAGAAAAAGGTCTGATACGGTCACTGGGGCATGCCTCCATGAATATATATGGAAGACCATTTCAAAGGATTTATAAAAACGTTATTAAACTTGAAAGGCATATTTCTATATACTCCAGAGAGGGCCAAGGATAAATATTAGAATGTGTCTGCATAATATAGAGTCGAAAAATATGTGCATTAGATTGCTTATGTACTATGGACCAATAAAATATAAAAATTGTTTCTGATAATGATGTGAATTTATAAACTAATAAATTAAGTAGATATCCAAGCGGATTTAAATCCAGAATTCTAGGAATTCAGGAATATTCTCTCTCCATGCTCTTGACAAAAATTTAAAAAAAAAACAAGAAAATAATCCCTTATCCTAAAGGATTAGTTAGGGATGTTAGTGAAGAGGGCAAGGGCCTAAATTAATTTATTTTCTTATATTTTTAGTATTCTTCAGAATAGGTAATACATTTTGAGTACGAGACACATATAACCAATATTTACTTTTATAGTACTTAGCACAACATTTAGTAATCTGCATCCACACATACTGTACAACACAGTGTATCATCCGCGTCATGCTCCAATTCGTAAATTAAATTTTCAAAAAGAATCACTCGACCATTTTACCTTTAACATAAAAAAACCATAGATATTAAGGGTCGTTTTTTTTTTGGTCTATTGTGAAAATAAACTAATTTAGTTTATTAAAGGTGTTCTCGTACAGGTAGAAATCGTTTTACAGCTCCAAATTTCGTCTCACATAAAGACATAGTCACACATGCATCAGAGATAATTCCTATACGCTCAACTTGATATAAAAACTCTAGCAAATTCGAAATACACTGAAAGAATAATTTTGTTCTAATTAATAAACCATCATCTGCATTTATTTATTAACAAACCACTGTTCACTGTAAAGTATACTGTTTCTTTGTGTTTTTATCAGTTTATTGATCTTCACTCACGAGTTGAGAAGTATGACTACAAATATTGTCCTACAGAGAGAAATATGCCAATGTCAATGTTTCGCTGGTCAATTTGTGTATCTTCAGCTAATATAGTTGTTCGAATTTATTTTTGTTGAACGAATGACTGAAATATCTTAATTCTTATCCGATATGGTGCCCATTCTGTGTTTCTCAGCACTACTAACATTATCGGATATTCTTAAAACTTACATATTTCAAATATAGTTGCACTTATCACACACAAATTCATTAAGGTCTTGCTCAGACAAACGAGCACATCCCTCATGGGGCCATTCTTTACAGTTTAAACATTGCAGCTATCCATCGTTTCTTTTTGTCGAGGAATAAGATTCTTTGCAATATAAACACAGAGCTTCATCTAGCTGAAATTCGCATGAAATGTTTCCTCTACTTCCCCCTCCGTCTCTTTCCTTTTTGTTGTTTGTTTTGTTTTTGTCATATTACCTTCGAAAACTTTCCTTCTTATCGCCGCTGTGTTTTTTGTTCGTGACGAGGTTTGCAATGTTTCCATCAATTCATTTCTATATGGGGATTCTGTTAGGAGGACGACAGTTTTCCCCTTCTTCCTTGTTGCTTTCCCAACAGGACTCAATGCATGCGGCACAGGAACAAGGATTAACTGACCTTTAGAAATTGCTTCATCTAGTGTACATCCTTAGCGTAATTTTTTTAACTCTGTCTTCCAATGTTGACTTCGGTACGTTATGTGTTAAAGC
The DNA here is from genome assembly GCA_963924545.1 of Pogonocherus hispidulus. Lineage (NCBI taxonomy): Eukaryota > Metazoa > Arthropoda > Insecta > Coleoptera > Cerambycidae > Pogonocherus > Pogonocherus hispidulus. The sequence continues at coordinate 34,243,477 of OZ004699.1, forward strand.
AGCTTTTTTGAAGCCCATTTCTTTGTTCTGCACAGCTTCTATAGCTTTACGCATACTTTTCACTTCCCATTCCTGTCTAGTAGATTTTCTCTGGTTCGTACGCGTTTTAAAATTTGAAAAAACTGTAAAAATATGGACACAAATTTATTTAAAATAATATAAAATGCAACGGGGCAAAAGTGGATAGTATACGGTTTTGCCTCATCCGGTCGTGCCCCAAGCATATTTGTTGGTTATATTTGTTACAAAACTACAATTAATATATCTGTAAATCACAATAATGCGTAAATTACCAACAAAATCGCCACTCTGGACAGTTCCACTATGTTTCGTAGGTAGGACTCGAACTAGTGGACTTATTTCCGTTGCTAGTCGGTAGAAGATGGGCAGTAACGGTAATTTCGGCATTATCCCGTTGTGCCTCCCTATCCGGTTGTGCCCCCTCTTCCTCTACCTATGGTATGTCAATTTTTAGAAGAGTTAGGTGTCTAAAACATATATAGGTAATGAAAACGACATAGTTTTGCTATATGAATTGACATCTCATCAATTTCTACAAAGTGTTCTTCCAGTGTAGTCCCCAATCAGTTTTTACCTGTTGCCTATCGATATCTTCCGAAAGCTCACCTAATGTGTTTGCCAGAGTTTAAAAGAGGAATTAGGCAAGTTATTCTTGTCGGCTATAATTTCACGATACATTGCACTCTTCTTTACTTGGGAGTACAAGCCGTAACATCCTAATATTACTTAACGCGGGATTAGACCCAATGGGTTTTGGAACAGAGATTAGGAGAAACTATTGTAGGATATCGGATTTGCATCCGGGCGGCTCTTGGCTTTGTTGTTCTCTCTGTGTTAATCTTATGCGGATAATAGATAAGAATTAGTTAAATAAATTGTCGCTTTGTGTTTGCTATTGAGTGCCTGACTATGCACGAAATTGAATAGAAATTTACTTTGAATACACAAAGGGGATTTGAATACCCTGCAGAATGGTGTGTACAAATTTTAAAAACTTTTCTAAAAAGTGTAATTTCAAATTTAAAGTGTATTACGTTTAAAAAATTACCGATAGCTCTGCCATCGATAATGTCACCAATAGCATTAAAATAAACGTCTTTAAACATTTTAAATATATTATTTATATATAGGTAGGTATTAGGTATATCTCGTTTGCTACTATGGAAGGTGAACCTTATAAGAGTAAGAGTATTCGCTTTTTGTAGGAGTATCAGTAGAAATTATTTATTAATAATTTTTAATGTGAAATTCCAGCCCCGGGTAATCCGCATCACACGTCATATATCTTTATTTATCCTCCGCATTGTCGTAATTTGTTGGCCCGTGAGACCCCTCCACAGTTCTACACAGCTTTTTCCAATTAATAAATCAACACACCGGTGCCACAGTGGCCTAATCCCCTTAACTCTGAAATATATGCCCAAACTTATCGTCAGGTAATCCCCAATATTTAGTAGCTATTCTTCCCGATATGCCCATTAGACCTGAGGTATAAAGAGCCATTATATATCACTTCCTAAATGCCCTTTTATAACCCCCGTGCTGTCAGTTTAATATTCAAAATGTCACCCCACGGATCCGAGAGTTCGGAGCGCCGCAAAAAACTGGAGGTAAAAATCGCCGTTGTTGTCGTTTGTCATCTGTCTTTAGAATAGCCGGCTTATTACGGTAGGATTTCGCGTCACAAAGTGCAGGATGTTTGGAGGAAGGCAGGTAATCAAAGTGGGTGAGTCCTGTGTATTCAACTTTATTTGAAAAAATAATACTCACGTTTTGCTACGATACGTATACAGTATTCCTTGATACAGTATGTCACGTCACAAAAATTAACTGGAATATTCATCACTTTATCACAAATACACTTCGCATCAAAATTAACGCAACACTAAGAAAAACCGACAAAATCAAACTGAATTTTCTGGCGCACCGTCAACCCGATTTCAATGATTTTTTTTTTGAATTGTAGCCTACTTCTTCAGCAAGGGCACCATGGTAGTATCTCTTATTCCAATTTCAGTTTTGAGCATACACAGGGTGTTACAATGAAGTAAAGTTTATTTCATGAACTTTGCAACACCCTGTGGAATGCTGTGATTAAAACGGTCGGTGTGTACTGATGTTAGACTGTAGCCCCATTTTTTTCGAACCTTTTTGTTCTTTTTTGAACCCGTTATCTCTATTATTAATGGAGATACACAACTAAAATTAAAATGCAGTATTGTAGTAATTTAATAACAAGAACAAAAATCAACAAAACGGACGAAGAAAATCAATACCGTGTATTTCCGGCTGATGGTTTCTAAGTTGCTGACCCAAACTGTCCCACAAATACTCCATAGGATTGAGATCTGGACTACGCAGAGGCCAGTCCAGCGTTTCAATGCCCGCTCCTGTAGATATTCCTGAACTATACGAGTAACATGCGGTCTTGCATGCATTAATAAGAAATTATTGCCAATATTTGGGACAAAAGGGACAATATGGTCGGATAAAATTTCTTCAATATATCGTGCACTGGTCAAGTAACCGCCACGTAAAGGAACTAGCTCTGTACGAGCTGTCTTGAATATTCATCCCCAAACCATTACAGAACCTCTGACACCCTCTCCCGAACATTGCATTAAGAGTAACGCTCATTTGGCTATCGGACCACCCTGACGCGTCGATCGGAGCTGTATAAACAAAACCTGGACTCATCAGTGAACAAGACGCGCTCCCAGTCCTCAAGATTCCAATTCACATGCTCTCCAGCGAATTGTAATCGCAATCTACGATGGTTTACGTTTAACTTCGGTGCTGTAAGTAGCTGGAATTCTAAAACTTAAATTCTGTTCTGCAAGACGTCTTTTTACAGTGGATACACTTATATGATGGACATTATGAGTGGTACAAACTTGTACTTGCAGACTACTACTACTACTCATTTTAGTTGTGTATCTCCTCTAATAATAGAGATAACGGGTTCAAAAAAGAACGAAAAGGTTCGAAAAAAATGGGTCTACCATCAGTACATACCGACCGTTTTAATCACAGCATTCCACAGGGTGTTGCAAAGTTCATGAAAGTAACTTTACTTCATTGTAACACCCTGTATATGCTCAAAATTGAAATTCGAATAAGAGATACTACCATACTCGTAGTGCCCTTGCTAAAGAATTAGGCTAAAATTCATCGAAATCGGGTTGACGGTGCGCCAGGAAATTCAGTTTGACTTTTTCGGTTTTTCTAAGTGGTGCGTTAATTTTGATGCGAAGTGTATATTCAGCTGTATTTATGTCAAAATGGTAGCTCTATTTATCTGTAGCTATATTTAAATCTCTACTCCTGTTAGATAGCTATAACTGGGTTCATATTTATGTCTTGGGAGTCTAGTTCCACATTTTCCAGCACCAACACAAATCTAAAGCTTCACGAAAGTATTATATTCCTAGACAGTATGTGAGGAAATATATACTTAGTCTTGTATTAGAAAAAAAAAACGGTTTTCCAGTGGACACCAAAATACTCCACTCAGCTTTATTAATCATCTTGAGATGGTGCTAACATGGTTAGCGAATCGCGCGTCGAGAAAAAAGGCAGTCGCCCCCCTACCACCCCTTGGCGATGCCCATGTACTCCTTATTAATCTTTCATCCGCTGTTTTGGTCCTTTTTTGGATTCCTCTCACCGGGGAAAGGTAATATTTCCTCATCATTGTTGCGGAGCGCGTCTATGCAGAGTTATTAACGTTCCCAAATGAGTGGTATCGATTTCTGGTAGCGGTAATTAAAAAGTACATTTCGTATTCATTAGTCTATCCTGTTTAATTGCAATCGGATGCAGCCTGGAACATCTGCCGGCTAGAAAATTGAATAAAACAACTGAAAGAATTTTCTGAAAAATGTATTCGGTCCTTGTAATTGCTGAACTAGAGGAAAATGCCAATCAAGAAGGAGGATTCTCTTTCTTTATAGAGATGAGGTTTATTTCAATAACGGTTGGGAAGCAAGTATGTTTTTATTCTTATCCTGACTTTATAAATTAAAAATTAATACTTTTTTTAAGAAATATTGGCCACCTATTACTCAAGACATTTTATACAGCTTGTAACTAATTAATTAACTTTTGTTTTATAGTCCTTATTTCTTATAGGTAGTGCTTTTTCCAAATAATGCGTGATGATGCTTTGAATACTACTGTTTTCCTAATGTTGTGAATGAAATTGAGTTCTTTTTATAAATCATTGAACTATTAGGATACTGTTTTGTACCGTGTTAATAATACTGATCTTTCAATTCCCCAGCTTAGCCAGAAAACTTGAATTTTTCACTGGTTGGTTTCAAATAGGATATGGTATTAGAACTGGATTTATATACTTATATGGACTATATATTATATATTTATACAGTGTGTCCAAGATAAAGATGGGATAGCATTGGGATCTTGGAAACGGTAAGAGCTACAAAGTTGGTTAAATTATGAAAAAGTTGAGCAGTTTGAATACCTTTTACATGGACTTTGCAAAAATAAGTTATCTTTTTTTGATTTCGAAATATTTGGAAAAAACATTTTTTTTATTTATTATTTATTTCTGGCGTTATTTTAACAGCTATCCAAAAATAAAAAAATACTTTTCCATTGTCACTTTTTGAGCTTAACAAGATGGCATTCATCAAGTTTTTCTCCGACGTTTCGTTTCCTATAAATCATTATCAACTTCTTTTTTTTAAATACGGCCCTGTATTTTTAAATAGAAATTTTGATACCATTTTTTATTCTCAATTCAATGATGCATCACAAGTAACGGTTTAATTACGTTTTTAACTTGTTTTTGCCACCATTAAAAATTAACGAGGAAAAATCTCCTGAGTTTATAACAAATAAACAAGTAAAATAATTATTTATCTTAATTATTTATTAGCATGTTAATTACAAAAGATGTTCGAGCAAAAGACCATTATTTTCTGAGCATAGGTAACATCGTTTAACTGTTGCTTCCAAAACATTGTTAAGTCCATCTGGCGTAATAGTTTGAAACGCTTCTAGTACCAATTCGCGTAATTCTTCCTATGTTTGAAAATGACGTTGGTACACATAGTTTTAAGTTTAGATGCAGGAATATACATGTACAGTATACATATACATGCATTTTCGATGGGATTTGGGGGTAGCTCGGTTGCTATGAGCGACAGAAAAAAATGGACAGCACGAACGTTGGCTAATTTTTTGAGACAAATTCAACTGTCAAAACAGAAATCCGGTAAGTCGATTTGTTTTCGAGTTATAAGCCGTTTGTCACTTTTTTGTAACTTTGGGTGGACTCTATATCTCGCTTATTTGAAGAGATACAGAAAAAATGTAAAGGCAACTTTTGTCGACGTTTGATAGCATAATTCAACGGTGATATTACTTTTTTTATATACCGAGTGATTACTGATTTACGAACCAAACTTATGATTTTTTAAATGGAAACCATAGTTGGCTCGGGACGCGATGGAAAGCTTATTTTGTCAGCTTTTCAAAAATGTATAGTTTCATATGGTTATTTTTAAAATTTAATCATTTACGGCATTTTTGTAGAAGAATGCGGTAACAAAATTTTATTTACAATACCGGCAAGTAAATTATAATAGCATCTATCTATATACGAGTACGATAGCACATAACATCTATCATTAAGGCAACCCACAAAATTACACAATAAGTAACAACAATGAAACTAACAAATTTACAAATATTACAAAATTTATATAATATAACAGAAAAGGTTAACTATAGATACTGTTCAAACTGTTCTCCATTAGTTCTCCATTAGTTCCCAGTTCTCCAGAAGTTCTCCATTAGTTCTCCATTGAAGTTCTCCATTGAAGTTCCATTGAAGTTCTCCATTAGATAATTAGAAGCAACTCGAGCATTATGTGACGGCGCACCGTCTTGTTGGAACCATATGTTTCTCAAATCTGCAAGTGGTAGATTATTTAAGAATTGCTGGTGTAAAATGTGCACATAGATTTCCGCATTTAATGTTTCCTGATAAATATGGGGTCCGATTAATCGGCCTCTAAACATACCGCACCATACATTCAATCCAAAGCGCCCTTGACATCTCACTTCAATAGTCGCATGGGGATTTTCGTCTGCCCATATATGGCTATTGTGTCGATTGAATATACCGTCACTGGTGATTCTGGCCTCATCCGTCCACATAATATTACGCGGAAAAGTCTCATCCTCTTCACATTTGCCTAGGTACCATCTACAGAAATTAAGGCGTCTCTGACTGTCGTCTGGATGGATATGATGAATTTTTCGGAATTTAAAACATTTAAAATTATTTTCTTTTAAAATTTTTAGGCTCCGCTTTTTCGAAACTCCCACTGATTCTACAATAGAATTTGTAGATATTTCTGGATTCGCTGTTACCACTCCTAACACATTTATTGTATCATTTTCAGCGTTTGCCTTATGATATCTTTTTGGTCTAGGTTTTTTAAAGGAACCGTAATGTTTCAGATTATATTCGAGTCTGCTGAACATCTTAACATTTGGTTGTCTCCTTTCTGGATATCGCTGTAAATATAACTCCATTCTTGCAGCCATTCTTGAATTTTTATGCGCTTCACCAAATACAATAATCATATCAAATTTTTCAGTATTATTGTAGTTTTCCATAATCTTGACTGATTTGATATTAATTAGATAATAATTTAACACAAAATAAACAAATATTATAAGGATACTGACTAGTTAGAATAATTTGACATATATGCGGAATAGCTGCAATTTTTGTTTTATTACAGCCTACTAGGATTAAAAACAGTTGTTGATAAGGCTCTCCTATATATATTATTGGGTTATAACTCAGCCATTTTTTAAAATAACCATACTAAACTATATATTTTTGAAAAGCTGACAAAATAAGCTTTCCATCGCGACCCAAGCCAACTATGGTTTCCATTTAAAAAATCATAAGTTTGGTTCGTAAATCAGTAATCACTCGGTATATAAAAAAAGTAATATCACCGTTGAATTATGCTATCAAACGTCGACAAAAGTTGCCTTTACATTTTTTCTGTATCTCTTCAAATAAGCGAGATATAGAGTCCACCCAAAGTTACAAAAAAGTGACAAACGGCTTATAACTCAAAAACAAATCGACTTACCGGATTTCTGTTTTGACAGTTGAATTTGTCTCAAAAAATTAGCCAACGTTCGTGCTGTCCATTTTTTTCTGTCGCTCATAGCAACCGAGATACCCCCAAATCCCATCGAAAATGCACCTCCCTGTACAGTAAAAACAATACGATTTTTCCTACTACTGCATCTACCACAACTACAGTAGTAGACTTTGAAAACAAAACATCCGTGAAAATGTCATTGTTGACAATTTGGCAGAGTTACAATACGGTTAATAATAAACATCGTTTTATAATTTGCTTAAAAATGAATAGAAATTATTCTGTTGAAGATAAGTTCGACATGTTAAAATGTTACATAGAAAATAATGGTCTTTTGTTCGAACATCTTTTGTAATTAACATGCTAATAAATAATTAAGATAAATAATTATTTTACTTGTTTATTTGTTATAAACTCAGGAGGCTTTTCCTCGTTAATTTTTAATGGTGGCAAAAACAAGTTAAAAACGTAATTAAACCATTACTTGTGATGCATCATTGAATTGAGAATAAAAAATGGTATCAAAATTTCTATTTAAAAATACAGGGCCGTATTTAAAAAAAAGAAGTTGATGATTATTTCTCGGAAACGAAACGTCGGACAAAAACTTGATGAATGCTATCTTGTTAAGCTCAAAAAGTGACAATGGAAAAGTATTTTTTATTTTTTGATAGCTGTTAAAATAACGCCAGAAATAAATAAAAACAAATATCGCAAAAAAAATGTTTTTCCAAATATTTCGAAATCAAAAAAAGATAACTTATTTTTGCAAAGTCCATGTACAAGGTATTCAAACTGCTCAACTTTTTCATAATTTAACCAACTTTGTAGCTCTTACCGCTTCCAAGATTCCAATGCTATCCCATCTTTATCTTGGACACACTGTATACTTATGCTAATATTTATGTGGACTACTTTTTTGGAGGCCAACTGGAACAAACTTGTATACATACTTCCTTGATCTTCCAGAGGTATTTCCGTAACGTGTCTTTATTCTGATATATTTTTACTTTACGAGTTTATAAGAGAGATACCAGAGCGCCATAAACGTTGCAATAAGAGCAGAAATTACCTCGTGTATAGTGTATAGAGGGACGGAAAACACAAAAGATAATGCACGCGCCCTTTTATCATCATAAATAAATTGTAAATTACGGTGAGTTATTGCAAAAACCGCCCTTTTCTCTGCTTCCTTAATTCTATCTCGGCAGTAAAAAATGATATATGTATACGCTATTAGTTTAGAACATAGGATACAAGGAATACTAATGCTAAATTAGGTAAATAACTTGTTTTCTTGGGTTGTAGTCTAATAGTAATTTACTTGCGAATATTGTCTATCTTTCTTACTATAAAAAACATAGAATTTTAAGCTAGGTACCTACTGATTTTTATTTATTTTATTGTTTTTTTAATACTTTCATTATTTATTTAGAATATTAAATATCTGGAATACGGTTAATTTTAGGAATAGGTTAACTCGATGAAAGTAACATTAAATTTCATCTGAGTCCAAAATTGCAATAAAATACAGGGCGTTTCATTTAAAATAACATAGTTGACGTCATATTCAGATGTAACTAGAAGAGCTACAGAGATGCCGTTGTTTTATTTGAAGAGAGCTTACCTAAAAATTCCAGGGTGCCAAATTTCAAATTTAAATCGAAGTGGTCTATGAAATAATCTAATAGGCCATCTTAGTCACCCCGTGTTATGCGTACCATAAGAGATAACTTGTATATTCAAATTATTATTTGTATGTAATTGTAAGAACGAACGACTTACCTGTTGGAAGTTCGTTCTTCATTATATGAGTATACTCGAGCAAGTAGATATGATACGCATAATAGTACACCAGTATATGTGTAATATTACTTGGACAGACGTCCAAGTAACAAATATAATGGTAAGAATAAATGACTTACCTGTAGCCTGCTTTGTTCTTAATTATATAAGAATGCTTGTCTAGGTAGACATTTATTTAAATATGAAATAGAAATACATTAAAAACCCCTGATCTGTACCATGGAACAGCAAAAGATAATTTATACAAGAATTATATGTATGTATTATACAATCTGTCAATGCATTATTTTAAAAAGAACAAGCTGGAATGTCTCTTGAGCTACTTATCATTTGGGAAACAAAATGAAATTTGGGAATGGGCAACATCATCGAATTTAAAGGACAGGTATTACATACAATGGTGTACTACATATTTAATATCTACTTGAACGAGTATAGGAAATGTAATAAGTGAAATAAGACTAACACAACGATATAAGGCGTGCCTTTAAATCTGTCAAGAATCAATACACCCAAGAAACGTCAAATAAAATATAACACAATGTACATACACCTCTACTTCTTTTTAATCTGTTGTTTTGATCGATTTATGGCTAATAAATATTCTCTCCATATGAATTACTCCCATATATCAAAAACCGTATATATCCGTCAACACATACATCAACTAACTTCGAGCATATTACGGTTAGTGTAATTTAATAGGCACCTAATAATTTGCTTATATTTAGACGGGCTCCGACATGCATAAATCTCGTTGAAAGTAATATTGGGCATAAATTTAATTTTGTTTATAAAAGCCTGTCTATGCGCCGCTAGTCCTGGACGCGCACATGTTAAATGGGGCCCGAGGGCTCCAAAAAAAGTTATTTATTTGCCCTCGGGGAGGCTGTCTCTCACATGGTGAGAGCTTTACGGAGTGATACATAAACTCCATAAAAACGATAAGGCCATATCTGGGAAGTAATTAGACGAGATAGGAATAGATTGGAGGCCTTGGATGTCGTAGTCTGCGCCTTCACATCACATCAAGAGCGCTTTTCATTAAAAAAGTATGTATTTATGGAAGCAACTTACCAGTGGAGAAATTCAACGGTTTTCAATAATGCTTCACGAGGTACCCCGTATAAATTTACAAATGATCGAAGGTGCATGTTAATGTGATGGGCCCGGCACCGTCGATGGAAATCAATAACGAATTTAATGCCATGCTGCAATATGTAAAATACAAATTCAATATTCCGCATGGTACAGTAAATAGTACGCGCTCATAACCGTGTAATTTCCATAGAGGATGTATTTTTCACAAAGTTACCACATTACCCATTGAAACGTCGACTTTTATCATTAATAGAGAAAATACGTCCGCGGAAAACGTTTCTGTAACAATAAATATACATTAATAATGCTCGGTCGTAAAATATGGCGGCCGGCATGCGCTCTCACAAACGAGATTTTCGATGAAATCTTCGCAGGCCCCATTATGCACATCTATATGGCCTTTTATTCTACAATAGCTGCATTAAATACCTAACAATGGAATATGCAGGCTCGGGCTACTCGGTTTTAACTACTGCCGAGCTCAAAGACGCCGAAATGCATTTGAAATACTTGAGCACTGAATACAGAAACGCTTTATTTGGTGTTTCGGTACTTGGATGTAGTGATTTTTTAAGTATGCTCATATGAGGTTCTCTAGGTAGGAAGTTTACAATATATGTCGGTCTTGATGAATTAAAATATCAAGTCGAGCTGATTCCCGATGTCTTGGTTCAATTTTAAGGAAATAGCAACAGCAAGAATATAAAGTGGATACTCGAAGCGGATGGTTCTTTATGAAACATCGTGAAAATAATTGTTTTGAAAAAACATTGATCTCATTTAGATGTTCCAAGAAATATATAGAAAACACTCTATATATTAGTATTTCGGCTTATTAGACCTTTTTCAATAGAGTAAATGTCTATTACTAAATGTTTCCAAGCGCGTTTTCCTTATTTATTTGTTTACGAGCACCTACCCCCGATTGATCCTACCATCCAATTAAATACCACCAATAATACCAATTCAAATTCTCGGTTTATGGAAAACCAACAACTTCCGACGCAATTATACCAGCAAGTTCGCAGTAGTCCTAGGAAATAAAAAAGTCGGTTTTCCATAGTTTAATACATAGGCTTTTAATGTTTCCGGTAGAAAAAGCAGATTTTGAAAAAGAATTAAGTACAATCAAACAAATTGCAAGAAACAACGGATATAAATAAAAACTAATAGATAACGTGAAGAAAACAAAAGGAGGAAATTAATTCGTCGGAAGTTTTTTGCAACAGGTGTAAAACGATTAGTGTCAACAAGCATACTATTGGGAGGATTTTGATAAACAACAAAGGAAGAGTTCATAAATTAAAACAATCGGGAGTATACCAAATTAACTGCGTGGATTGTAATGCCCTGTATGTGGGTCAAACCGGTAGAAGTATTGAAACTAAAGTAAAAGAACATAAAAAATCCATACTAAATTCAGCAAAAAATTCAGAATTTTCGACGCATTGTATAGAAAACAATCATTTTATAGATAAGAAAAATGTAAAGGTACTGCATCGTGAAAAGAAAGGAAAGCGCTTAGATTTGTTGGAGCAATTGGAAATTAAAAAATCTTAAATTATAAATCCTTGTACTACGAATGATCACATAGATTTTACACTTTCGCCCTTCTTAGAAAAGGTACTAAGAACTCTGGCTTTACCAGATGGTATGATCAATCGGGGGTAGGTGCTCGTAAACAAATAAATAACGAAAACGCGCTTGGAAACATTTAGTAATAATAGACATTTACTCTATTGAAAAAGGTCTAATAAGCCTAAATACTAGTTTAGGTATAGAGTGTTTTCTATATATTTTTTGGAACATCTAAATGAGATCAATGTTTTTTTCAAAACAATTATTAGCAAGAATATATTATTGCTTTTCATATTAGGTAAATTATTTCATAATTTTCTATGAATTATATGAAGATATGAGATATTCTTGCTTTGTATTTTGTTTTTACAAATGCAATTACCTTCTTGAATCTGCTTATATCTAAATATTTTTCAGAGTTGACCACTTTCTGAGAATTTAATCCTGAGATGCGAGAAGTGTCACGAAGTTCAAGGACGTAATTTTGAAACAATTGTTAAAATAAGTAGTGTACTATTAATATTTTATTATTTAGTTTCCTAGTATAGTTTTTGATATGCAACAGTAGTCTTAATTTCCCGTTTTCAAGAGTATAGTGTTTTGATATCCAAAGGATAAATCTTTTTATGTTTCCGTAAAACTCTTCGGCTATTCCTTATAGAAAATATATTTGTGATATGCTTTTTGTTCTTACGTACTCTCTAGAACTTTTAAATTAATTAGGAGAAATGTAATATAATCTATCTTTGTTCAGTTTACGACAAATTACTGGAACTGAAAGAGCTGACTCGGTGTAAATAACGAGAACGAGCAGAGCGCCGGTAAACACGTGGTTTTGATCATAATTTGTGGAATACTAGGTCAAATTGTTGCCTTATAACTTAGATCCCCCATAAATCTGCCATTTTGCAACGGTAGCAAATGAGAAACTACATCTAGATTAGTCTTAATAGTTACCAGATATAAATCTTGCATTGTTCGCGCGGGATGGTAGCTGCAAAATACATATTTTCTGTTTAAGAATGATGAACAGAGTTTTATACTGCATAGGAAGTCGTTGAAATAAAACACTAGAATTTAAAATTCCATCAGGCTATAATAAGGAAGAATTTTACACTTTGAAGTGCACACGCCGTGAATAAATACGAAGGAAATATAATAAGCAACCGTTACTGTTACAGAAACAAACTCTGTGAGATTACTTATTTCATTTTGTGTCTACTTGACATGACATTAACTTTGTTGGTGAGACTCGGATCAGGTGTAGTATTTACTATATTTTACTAGTGTCTCGTAGTAAATTCCTTTTCATAACTAATCAGTTGTTTTCTACGGATTTTCCTCTGATAACAATATAAAATTTTACTTTTTAATGTGTTTCAATATCTAGACTTTCTGTCACCATTCTAATGAAAGTCTCAGGCATGAATTTTTATCAACGTTTCATATTTTAAGCAAAATGGACCTATTTCGTTGATATATTGGTACAAATTTTGCACTCCTTTGGATTTGAAAATTGATACTTCTCCTACCTCAGTCCAAATATACAGAGTGAGTTTTATGTATGGAACGCCTCAATTATCTCGGAAACGGCTTGCCCGATTTTTATGAATTTTGGTTTATAAGGGTTTTGTAATATGGCCGATATTATTGTGGCATTTACATTGTTGTCAGATCTTTCGTTTTTCCGGAAATATACTGAAATTTGTTATTTCAAATAGATCACCCTATATATTTTTTTGTTTTTGAAATCTCTAAGAAATTTAGAATATTTTTCATGTAATGTTCCCTATACCTAATTGCCATAATTTCGGAGTTACAGCTACATTTGCAATATCTCCGCTGAAGTTAAAATATTACATCAGGGCGGCTATGTCTGCGACAAAAACAATTTTGACGTTTTAATAAACTATTATTGTTGGTGTTTATTGAAAGTTACAATGGACCGTTTATCTGAGAAAGAACGAATTGAGATTTTAATGATATTAGGATATGGTGATGTGCGTAGAAGTCAACAGGAAACGTGTAATATCTTTAATAATTTATATCCTAATAGAAATCCCATAGGATCTTTTGAAAACATAAAGTAAAGGCGGTTACAGCTGATGCTCAAAATGTTGTTCGTTTACTTCCATACAAGAAGCCATGCGATGTTTAAAACTTTGCAGTACATTTTGTAACATTCCTGACTGCTCAATTCTTCTTATCTCTGTGGTAATCCTATCTTTTAATTCCTGAATATTGGCAGGTTTGGTTTTATAAACAATATTTTCGATAAAACCACGCCTTCCAATCCATCTTCTGGGAAACACATCGTTTGGGTATTGCCTCACGTCACGCGCATAGTGAGGTGGAGCTCCATCTTGTTGCACCCAAATATTGTTATTTGGGACATTGTTATTGTCTGAAAGTTTCAAATAATAAAATTTCTAAATTAACAGGCAATTGAGAATACTTACTTAGATTTGGAAATAACCGAAATAACCGAGCCAACTCAGGTATAATATTATTCTGTAATAAATTTAAATACGCCGGACCATTTAAGTTTCCTTCAATGAAAAAAGGACCAATTTTTTGTCGCCTATTATTCCAGCCCATACATTAATCTTTTGTGGAAATTGGGTGTGGTATTCTCTCATCCAACGAGGATTGTTACGTGACCAGTATCTGCAATTATGCCGATTTACGTTTCCATCAATACAAAAAGTGGCCTCATCGGAAAACATAACATTATTTAAAAAATTTGGATTATTTTGATCGTAACATTTTTCCATCATTGTGTCGGCAAACTCTTCACGTCTATCGAAATCATCATCTGACAACTCTTGAACCAATCTTACTTTGTAAGGATGGAATTTATTGGCATGTAAAATTTTCATTATGGATGTTTGAGAAATATCAACTTCCCTGGATATTTGTCTAGTACTCAAGTGTGGATCTTCTTCTAACATAACACAAACATCTAAAGATTTGTCTTCAGTTGTTGCAGTTTTTATACGCCCTGATTTCGGTAAATCTTTTATGGCTCCAGTTTGGTTAAACTTTTTTAACAACTTACTCACAGTAGATCTTGTTATGGGATTTCTATTAGGATATAAATTATTAATGATATTACACGTTTCCTGTTGACTTCTACGCACAGCACCATATCCTAATATCATTAAAATCTCAATTCGTTCTTTCTCAGATAAACGGTCCATTGTAACTTTCAATAAACACCAACAATAATAGTTTATTAAAACGTCAAAATTGTTTTTGTCGCAGACATAGCCGCCCTGATGTAATATTTTAACTTCGGCGGAGATATTGCAAATGTAGCTGTAACTCCGAAATTATGGCAATTAGGTATAGGGAACATTACATGAAAAATATTCTAAATTTCTTAGAGATTTCAAAAAAAAAAATATATATAGGGTGATCCATTTGAAATAACAAATTTCAGTATATTTCCGGAAAAACGAAAGATCTGACAACAATGTAAATGCCACAATAATATCGGCCATATTACAAAACCCTTATAAACCAAAATTCATAAAAATCGGGCAAGCCGTTTCCGAGATAATTGAGGCGTTCCATACATAAAACTCACTCTGTATGTTAACACGTTTCATCTTTTAAAAGGCATATAATTTGTAACAGCAGTAACTTGAATCACTTACACATACAATTAATGAACGAACCTGTGTAAATAGGCTCTTCCAATATGTTCACGTTAAACCAAATTAACCTCGACTGTGTTTTGTACCCTAGTATCCCTGTTGTGCCTAGTTTTACCACAAGTTACTTTTATTGGTGCTTTATACACTACACACAAATCGTACACGCCGCTAACTTGATAATGTAAAACATATGTAAAGCAGAAATTTCTCTGTAGAAATTTGCATTGAATTTATTTTTGAGCCTTTTAACTAGCTGGGCACAATGCGCTGCCTCAGCAACTTTATTCACCTTTTGTGTATTGAAGAACAGAAGAATTACAATGAGGAGGCAGGATAGAGAAATCACTGCCTCCTACGAGCGAATGAGAGTATTGGTGGTTACATACTGGACCAGTGTACTGTGCGTTTCACGAAGTTGTATCCCGGATTGGAATGTTCCGATTGTCAGGATTCGCTGGCAAATCCTGTGCGAGACTTGCACGCGCGTTTAAATCACACCACCTCAATTTGTAGCGGTCCGTAACCGAGATGTGTCAATGCATTGAATTTAACTAATAACATGACGACGCTCAATACGTTGGAATGTATACTAACATTCCAATCCGGGATACAACTTCATGAAACGCACAGTAGTAGGACTGCACTCAATTTTAGTGTCGGTGGAGCCAAAATAATCTTCTGATTTCCGTTAAATTTGAGGAGGATTGAGCTCTGGACATAATTGTAAATAAACAAGAGTATAATCTACATGTGGCTTTAACAACGATTGAATTTTAATGTAGGAAGTAATCGGTTAATTATTTTTTTAAAAGGGATACATGTTTCAGAATATGTGTATATTTACTATGAGTTTCTTCTTTGGTTATTTTAATGTCATCTGTACATTCGGTTATTTCGGAAATATGCTTATAAAAACTAAAACTTTATTCGATGTGGAACACCTTGTATAGTTTAACTTCAGATAACCTGTGTGTTAAGAGTGTTCAAAAGTTATAAGTAGCTTTAGATACTATTATGAAAAAAGATCAAACTGGTCTGAACATTCCATCAGGTTTAATTGTTTGTTCCCCAATTTCATCAGACATTGGTTGATTTCTATGAGATAAGCTCCTGACTATATTAAATGAGATTCTTTACCTACAGGCACCTGATTAATTACAATTGTTTACATAATATTTGAAAAGGAATGGCAACAAGCTCGATCCGTTGTCAGAAATGCTAGATAATTTATCATGTCGCCTTTCGACTAATTTTATATTGGTGTTTGCAAATTAACAGGTGCAGTATAACTGTACCACCATCAAAACAAGACATAACAAAGCAATAATTATTCATTTCTTTCATATAATGTGTATATCTTCCTTTTATTATACAGGATGTTAAAAATATTAAATTATTTGAATAGTTTTGAAGACTATATACACAATTGAAATAAAAGTATGTATTTCTGGTTGCAAGCAAACCAGAACCAATTATACAAAGTGATGCAATTACAAAAAAAAATAATAAGTAAAAACCTCAGTAAACGCACAAAACTTGTAGATATTATTAGGTATATTTAATTTTAAGAGATGGATCACCCTGTATATGTAGGCGTCGATTTAATTCGGTACAGAAATGAAACGCATATCGCGATAACATACCAGGTCGTGGTCGGCTTTAAATGGTCTTCAGTAACGGAGAGTTGCTTGCTATCTTTATGGCGCTCAACAATCTTTTATTAGTCTTGGAAGAGCACGACACTAATTTGGACCAAATAAATAAAAGATAGGACAGGACAAGGGGGTATTATGTGCGTAAAAGCATTGAATTAACAAAAAAAATACTATCACTTTTTATAAGGTTCCTCGTCTTTCAAAATTCATCCTTTATCTTTAAACGAAACTATTTAAGGAAGTTCTTTTCATGGAGCTAAACTATTAATGTATGATACATGTTCTCATGTTTTCGTTATTTACAGGATACAGTCCAGCCAAATCTGTCTTTGGTGATCTAATAATAATAATAATAATAATATCTCTACCCCTTATTCTAATTACAAGAATTAGCCCGGAAGTCTGAGACTTGTGTGGGAGAGGAGGCGGCATATTATTATTTCGCGGGCCGCATTTGCGCCTCAGGAACGACTTACGTTGGTAGGCCCTAACCACCATTCAGTGCTGGAATGAGGGAAACCTGGAAAACCTCATTAGTTAGGGGGACAAGTCAAACATCAACTGATTTTAATCTCTCAAATTAACACCAAGCTGACATTCTTCCCATCCTAAGCCATCGCCAGGATGATTGCCAAGCCATCCCTGCGAATAAGCCTTGATATACGAGTAAACAATTTAATGAAAAATTGTTGGCGGAATGGGAATTAGAACCCGCGACTTCTGGGTTGAGCGATCGAGGCGCTAAGCCCTGAGCCACCGGCCCGATATAGATCTGGTGTTTCTATGAAAGAAAGTCCAGGTTTCAGCTGTTGCCCATCAGTTAATGCTAAGGGAAGTGACATGACCTGCAACAGGACACTTTTACCTCGGGAAATATCTCTGCAATTTGAAATAAGTGTGAGGCATATGGTGGTATGAGATTCATGATTTTTTGCAGAACCTTTTTGGATCATTATATGCTATCCAAAATTATATCTATTAGATTTTTTAACGTAGGATTAATGCAAAAGACGCAATTGTTTACTGAGGCACTGGAGGCAGTGGAACAGACACATCGTCAGAAAAGAAGGTGCCACGTTGGTTTTAATATCAGGAGAATAGATAAGAAGATATCAATAATGCATTGTCTGCCTTTCCTTTCTTGTCTGACTTTCTTGAGTGCAACTGAGAAAGATACACTCCTTGTTTATCTCTCTGAGTCTAATATTAACATACCCATCGAAGTATATTCATATAATTTGTTGGTTTAGAGGTTGGATTAGAGGGAATGTCTATTACCATTATAGACATACGAGGCAAGGTGGAGAGGGTACAGTCCATTATTACCATTATTCAGTGTAGAGTGAATGAGCCTTCACAGGCGACTTACGCTGAAGTATAGTAGCTTCCCGGACTATTAGGGCGTGCGAGCGCTCTCGTTATGAGTGCGAGTATGTTTCGGTCTGATTATTCCTGGGGGCGCGGGGTCAGCACCAGGTGAGCTAATGACAAGATAAACGCTGGCCACGCCGCCCGTCTAATTAGAAACGCGGCCGAATTAATAACTTTTAATCGATAAGTTCGTGATAGCACTCGCAATGGGCGAGGGTTGCACATCGCCCTTTGTTTATGTGCAGATTGGACCAGACGTGGTGCAGGTTACAGCTCTGATAATAATGTCTATCGTCTGCTCCTATGAAGTGCTTTAAAATTACAGTTACTACAATATACATAAGAAAGAGCGAAACTATTTGAGTTAAGACCCAGATGGTATAGAAACTATATACATATATACGTATATCCTGGAGTTAACATCAATATATTCTGAGCTTATGGCTTATTCATACAAAAAAATAGATACGGACATTCTTTCTTAAATACTGTATGACATTACGTGAGATGTAAGACGGCACAACTACTCCATGAAATAGGTGTCAACTATTTCATGGAGTCAGGAATGGAATCCAGTTGATAATAAATACACTAAGTACATTAGTTTTGGTTCAGTGTTTCAAGTGTATTATTACATGTCAAGTTATTTTCGACAATTAGGCCACTATAAATGCGTTGAATCTAACTAATATCGATTTGATTCTTGCTTGGACTGCCTATAAATGGTAGTAACATTAGTACACAAGTTAAATTTTTAGAAATTGAAGGAACTGAAAATTTAGATGAACCAGTGAAAAGGATTATGAAACAATTGAACAGAATTCCATCTGATAGACACTGATGAAACTTGTTGAAACATAACATTGTAGGCCCAGACATTTTTATGTTGTTTAGACTATTGACCTTAATTGTATTAGTTTATAGCGTCGCTCTCCTATCGACATACCGACCCTCCTAATTGCATCGCGCGTTTCCTTTCATCGTAGGCATCTTAAGGCACCGACAAGTGTGACGTTCGATTTCTCCGTAGACTGGGGAACTTTCAATCAGTTCATCGCTGCGACGTGTAATTACCGGGACGCTGAGTCGAGTTCCCATCCGATACGGGGCGCATTTATCACGCGGCCCGTTCGAGTTGGGCCCGAAGTCTTGCGCTTCATAAATCAAACGCAGCATGTTCGCGTTCGCTGGCGATCAGCGCGATTGATAGCTGATCGAAGAGGGTAGGATAAGTGTAGGAATCAGAGGGAGTCCTGATGTAGCACGTCAAGAAAAAAGAGTAATTATAAGGGGAGATCAGTCTCTAGAAGGAAGAGGAAAAAATACGCAAGTGTTGGGTGATCCAAATAACGTATGGAATACATAAGGAATTCACTAACTGGCTTTAACAAAACCATTAGGAGCCTTTGGAAATATGACATAAACGTCAATGTGAAAATATGTATTATAAGGTGATTCAGTAAAACCTCTAAATAGCGGCCATCAAAATCTATTGCGAAAATGGCCGTTATATAGAGAGCCCGTTATTGACAAAAAGTCAAAAATAAATAAAAAATGTTGGTTATTTTTCAGCTTTCTTTGTTAAATTTTCATTATACACATTGAAGAAACTAGCTACAATATATACCTACAAATTAGATGTGCTTATACCTATGTACATAAAAAATGGGGTCAAAAAAATAAAAACTCATATATGTACGTATTTTAAACATTACCTGCCATCTCAAATCCAATGCCTCCTCTAAAAATACATAATTTAGAAATTAGTCCAGTTAGCAGCATTAAATATTTGGGAGTTATTATTGATTGTAACCTGAAATAGGATAAACATATCAATAAATTAATACAAAAAATCAGAAGCTTACTATCTAAATTTAAGTATTTGCAAAGATTTCTAGATACAAAACAACTTACTACATTATATTATGCCTTTGTAGAGTCACAATTAAAATACGGTATTATTGCATGGGGTGGGGCATATAATTGCTATATGAAACATCTAGAAGTGATCCAAAAATGGGTGTTAAAGATCATACACAAAAAAGATGTAATGTACCCAACTAATTCTTTATGCAAATTAGCAAAAGTTTTAGACATCAGGCAACTTTATTGTAGTGTTATAATTATAGAACAAAAATTAAATTGAAATAAACTAGTAAATCATAGTCATAACACAAGGTATAAAGAGAGTTCGGTGGTAATTCCTAAAGCTAGCAAAACCTTAACCCAGAGATGTTTTACTTACCTCAGTCCAAGAATTTATAATAAAACTCCAACTGAAATTAGAAATATACACTCACTCACGCTATTTAAAAAGAAAATAAAAAATTGGTTGTTAAATTTGAACAGATTGTATGCACACCAACTTATAGATATTAAAAATGCTTACCAGTTATAATTATAATAATTTAATAAAATGTAAGTGTAGTGTAAAGTATGTTGGTAATTGTATTTCGGTGCAGCGTTAAAATATTTTGGGTGAATTATTATATTAAGCAGGATAGTATAAGTTACGGAATAGAAAATAAGTTAATTGATTGCTTATTGTTGTAATAGGTACCTATACAATTTAAAGATATATAAGTATAAAGTAGTGTATAAATGCAGTTTAATACTCACAGACAAGGAAACTTTTGTGATTATGCTTTTCTCTATTTATTTACTTACTAGACTAGGAATCTATGTCATCTATGTAACGTACTTGAAAGATTGTAAAAATTATTTTGAAAGATGGGTAAATAAATATTATTATTATTATTATTATTATTATTATTATTATTATTAAATAATTACCTTTTTTAAAATACTTTTCAATTGAGGTTTGTTTTAAGTTTTTAATTTTTGTTTCTCAAACCTGAATTCCCTTTCTGTTAAGATTTGGACAATTTTTACAGCTAGTTCACTTTTATCATTACAAAATAAGAAACTTTGCATATCCCTTAGTTTTTCATAGACTTCACTCATATCTTCAATGTTTGACGTTCCAGATTTCAAGACGATTCAAGCTTTTTTATTGGATGCCCATTCTAAAGGCAATTTGTTCACATGAGATCCTTTAAAGCATCGAGGGTTTTTACTCTTCCCTATAATTAATGGGTTTTCTTTGTCACCTTTCATATTTGCGCGAAATAAAATGATCAATCTTTGTTTTGCAGTTTTTTTACACACAGGTACACATCACTTTTTAGAGCAAAAGTTTTGTTAGGCATTAACAAGATAAAAAAGTCCGGTTTCGTCAGCATGGCACACATTTTTTGGTAGATAGTCTTCTAATATCAGTTGTATCTTTGTTTTCCAGGCTTCTACACAATCCAGGTCAACATCAGCTGACTCACCCCAAATTGTTTTAAAGCCTATGTTATGTCTTTATGGCGAGGTTTTTATTTCTGGCTTTACAGAACCAATTGTAAACTATTTGGTCAATAGCCAATCCTCCAGTTTTGGGAAATTTTCTATTCTGCTGTGGATTGGAACCTTCTTCTTAAAGTCTCTTTAAGAAGAGTTAACACTGCAACTCTTCTTAAAGTCTCTTTAAGAAGAGTTAACACTGCAACTCTTCTTAAAGTCTCTTTAAGAAGAGTTAAAACTGCAACTCTTCTTAAAGTCTCTTTAAGAAGAGTTTCTTAAAGTCGGATTCGTTTTTTATGTCGTTAACTTGTGTCCTCCCAATACTATACTTTTCATCCAACTTTCCAGCACTGGTCCTGAATTTTTCGATTTCCACAATAATATCAATTTTGTCTAAGAAAAAAGCGACAAACGTTTTCCTTTCAGCGACGTGATGGTTGTAACAAAATCACAGTTGAAACCAGCTCAAAATCTATGAAACTACAGGCTATTTATTGGTTAGGGTTTTGACATTACTATGGGAAACACCAATAAATGTGGCATTTATAAAATTTTACCTACAAAGGGTCAAACAATTTTAGGTATGTACATATTTGCCAATAAAATTTATGACGAGTAATCCAGTAATGAGAGTTATAATTGCAGGTATTTTATGAAGAAAATTATCTTTGAAGTGGCCGTGACCATTTTATGGGGGTGCCGCTATTAGGGAGGTTATTAGTACGGGTATTCCCAAATAATTGGTTTCGGAAATTTGAAAAGTGGCCGTTTCTAGAGGTGATCGCTTTGGTGACAAAGGTGGCCGAATATAAAAGTTTTGCTGTAGTAATGTTATCGATTCTATCAGTCAGATCGTTGAGTGACGAAAACTTCGTCACTCAACGGTCAGATTTATAGTTTTTAAAAGTCTAATACAACTACTTCATAGTAACTGGAATACTTGCAGTAATTTTCTTTATTGATAATTCTTAGTTTTTATGCAAATATCTAGACCACATATGCCCTTTCTTCTAACAACTAATGGATATGTTTTTGGTGAAACTAGAAACTCAGATTTCCTATTTTACTCTTCAAAATCAACTACGTGTGTCAGTTTCAGAAGCACCTCCTCTGCGTATTCAAATAAGCTCATACATCACAAGCATTACAACCGCAGTGTAATTTCTGTTGCACCGAGACCTCATAAAATTTTATTGCCCTCCAGTGTGCAGCTAAAGTAATTTTATTAAATATTTTTCACCGATCCGACGCGTAAGCAGCATACCTGTACCGGTGGTAGCTCGAGGCCTTCAAATATGCCCGTTTTTATGACTCGAATCGAATCCGAAATTAAAGTTGTTGCGGACGGGCAGTTGACTAGAGGTCGCTACCGTCAATTCGCTCAAGCATAATGGGTATGTTTAGGTTGGTCTGAATATAGTCTTCCGACGCAATAATTGCACACGGGGATATTCCATAAACTGCTAGTTGCATTTCTGATGCTCGTGTATTATTATTCGAATCGAGTTGGAATGACCTGGTAGAGATTATGTTAGCGATAATGCTTCTATGTTTGCCCTGCTATTTAAATCTTCCCCAGGCAATATTAAGGATATTGGAGTTTTTTGTATGCACCGTTAAAAACTTAAAAACAACTATCTGTTTGTGTGGTTCAGTGGGTATGTCATACAATTAATGAATCTGAGATTTTATGTATGGAGTCATCACAAAATAAGGGGTATACTTTAAAGTCTTATATAATTTTAAGAAATCAAGCTAGTAGCAAAAAGTAAATGGAATCTAGTTGCTTTAATAATTGGATTTTACTGTATCTATGGAAAACAAAAGAATTGTCGTGTCAACTGCTGATACAAGTGTTAAACGTGATCATTGCGATTTAGAAAATTGTTCTCAAAATAAAACTCACGTAAACTTACATTGAAACGATTTATTCTGACTTCAATTTCTTTAATCACGGACATTTGTTCTTTATTACATTGATATTTACCTATATATCATTTCAATAGATATCCCCAGTACCTGGCACTGTACCCTGTGGTATACAATAAATCTTCCATCCATAGAAGTATTAAACTATAATAATAACACATCGAATACTAATTTTATATAAGTTTACACAAACAGTGGGCCGAACACTGACCCCTGGGGTACGCAATAAAGCTTCTATCACGTCAACTCAATCTATGGAACAAATACTATGCTAATAATCGAATACTGATCTCTCAGCCATGCTGTGCGCTGGTTAGACGCTGTAATCACAGAGCCGGCCAACGTAACTGATTCATTTATCAGAGCCAACTATATGACAGCGCAATTGTTTTGATTTGGAAAGTTTATTACCGGCCGCATCACAATGGTAATCAGACAGGCCGTAACGGCACTTTAATTAGAGCGTTTTGATGTTATTCGATAAAGTAACATTTATTTATCGCTGTGTGGTTGCGTAGCGTTAATGGATTTGACGACACGGTCAAGGGCGTAGGTAGAGGGGCAATGTAAAAATCAGGAAGGTGTATAGGAATGTACTATTCCTATACAATTTTAGATAATACAGTACCAAAAAAGTTATTTTTTTCTTGACCTCCTATCCAATATAATAGTTATTTGTCAATAAGTTAGGAAAAGCGCATCCCGCATCAGGTGTAGATCTTTTGATCGAGGCGAGGCTAGCCGAGATAAAAAATACGCTATGTGCGGAAAAGACACTTTTCCTACGAGTTGGACACATGATTTTTTTAATTGTGTTTTGAAAATAACTCAAATAACTATATTTATCATATTTTTTTATTGAAAATGGTGAACTTGGAACATGTGAATCAAGAATCCCGAGGGAATGTTGATATAGAAACGAGTTTGTTTATTAGGTTTTCGTTTCGTTAATACCGGGATATCAAAAATTATCTTGGTCAAGGGTGGTTGTGGAATGTAAAACGTGTGTCTTACTTTAAATATATGTTGAATATGTTTTGTTGTGTCAGAATCTGTCAAGTCATTGTGCTGAAATTTTCTAATCCAGTTTTTGAATCATGCCTCTTACCACACAGCACAAAATTTTCTTGATTGAAGCCTATTTTCGAATGGGTGCGCTAGTTAATGGAAATTGGCAATACAGTCAACGTTTGTGTTTGGACAATTTTCGAGAGCACTTCCCAAACGTGGCAATGGTACCGGACAATTTTTATGCGTGCCTTACAAATTGTGTTGAAGTGTTTCGCGAAACTGGTCGTGTGACTCATAAAAAAAAGGCTGGTAGACCAAGAGTTCGTAGACTTGAACATGCATACATATAAGATGCAAGCACACCAAGCTCTTCTGCCCGCAGACCACCCCAGACGCCTTGCTTACTGCCATTGGTTTGTCAATAATTTAATGAATGACGATCTTCTGGACTTAACTTTTTTTTCTGACGAAGCGTGGTTCCACCTTTCGGGATACATCAATTCTCAAAATATGCGAATGTGGAGCAATGATAACCCTTATGTTTTTACTGAATCGCCATTACATGCTCAAAAAAATTGGTGTTTGGATGGCAGTTTCTCGCAGAAGAATAATTGGGCGAATTTTTTTCGATTTCACCGTCAATGCAGAAAGGTACAGACACAACCTTTTGGCTGAATTTGTGCAACAGTTAAACGATGATGAACTTCGGTACGGTTATTTCCAGCATGCCGGTGCAACAGCACATACTACACGAGAAAATATTGCTCTCCTCCGCGAGTTTTTTGATGACCGGCTGATAAGTTTGCATACAGAAGTTGAGTTTCCTCCGAGATCACCTTGTTTGACAATTATGGACTATTTTATATTTCCTTACTTAAAAAACAAGATTTTCGCAACTCCGGTAAATTATTTGAAGAACTGCCACAAAGAATTGTTCAGCAATGTGCAACCATAACTCCAGAAATGCTGCAAAACGCTTTTCACAGCATGAGGAGGCGCGTCAACTTGTGCATGGAACAAAACGGGGGACATTTCCAACAATTACTGTAATCTAGTTTTTCTTGTTACTACAACCCTTATTTCATAATTTGTAGTTCATTATTGTTTTACGACTGAAATAAATAGGTATGAAATTTGTAGGTTATTGATGATGTCAGTGTGACGGTGACATAATTATTTCAAATTTAAAGTAAAACACACGTTTTACATTCCACAACCACCCTTGACCAAGATAATTTTTGATATCCCGGTATTATTGTGTCAGTGATTTATGTAAAATGTCCGAATCTTCTGCTTCAAACGACAATATGGAAGATGATATAGAAGAATCAGCAAATAAATCGCGATTCAATTATTATTGCCGACAAAATCCAAATATAAATATGAAAAAGCGTATCATTTATTTGAAGATTGGAGTCATCAAAAGAGAGTAACTGATCACTGAGACAGTTCTACTAGTCTATTTTGAACAAAAATCCAGAGTATACCAGAGTTCCACGCTGTGGAGTCTTTACTCAATGATAAGAAAAACATTGGCAGTGAAAAATAATATTGACATAAAGAAATTTCCAAGTTTAATTGCTTTCCTTAAACGTAAATCGTTAGGAGATAGATTCAGGAAGTCTAGTGTTTTAAGAAAATCAGAAGTTGAGAAATTTTTGAAAGAAGCAGATGATAAAACCTACTTGATGATGAAGGTAACATGTAATTTTCACATTTCTCTCCAAATATTGAAATTGTTTCCTATTTTATATAGTGATAATTGTTGGTATCTGTGGAGCATGCCGTTGAGAAGAACTAACTTTCTTCAGCTTGAACATACAAAAGATATGGGAGAATATAATATACTGATAGAGATTCCCTACACAAAGACGAACGTGAGAAGGTAATTTACTATTTCTAGCGGGAACATTAAAGGAGTTAATCTTGTCGAAATGTTTCAAAAGCATCCCCCTTTTCGTCCCTATCATCGTCCGTCACCATTCAACGTTCTTCCTAGGATGCAGAAATAGAAAATGCACAAGACAATGCGTTGGTATAAATTCTATAGGTGATTTCACTAAAAAAATTGCAGAATTTTTGGAATTGCCAAATGCTGGGAATTACACCGGCCACTATTTCTGGAAAACGTCTGCTACGATACAGGCTGATGCAGGAGCAGACATCACCACTCTTAAAAGGCATGGTGGATGGAAAGCAACGAACGTGACAGAAAGCTACATAGAGGATTCTGTTCAACAAAAACTTGAAGTAGCTTCAAAAATATTGGGTCAAAGAAAGATCAATATAATAACAAACTCGGCCTCTACTTCATCAAATAGATGCGTAGGGCTTTCCATAACCAATAATTGTAAAAAATTATTGTTAAAGTTTATAACAATGATAAGAAAAGATTTAAGTTGACAATAAATGAATACTTAGTTCAAGAATTAGAATGTTTTTTTTGCGTACTAGTTAGGAAAGGTCGAACTTTTCCTAACTCAAATTGGATACTAAATGACAACATTTTGAAACACTATTAAAAACAATATCAGGAAGTTGTATAGGGATGTACTATTCCTATACAATTTTAGACAATACAATACCAGAAACGTTACTTTTTCCTTGACTTTCTTCGAATATACTTAAACCTTTTAATAGATATTAGAAGATCTAGGGAGCAGAGTAGCGTCGCCTGTTTGACTGTGGGCGTACGATCGGCGAGTGGCAGTGGCAAAAAAATCAGTAGATCTGTCCATATCAGGAAAACAGAATAATGGATAGAACAATAACATATTGGAGATATAGGTACTTAACTTTGAACAACAAGATGATTTGGACACATTAGAAAAGAATATAAAGAAAATGTGTAAAGACAGAGTAATGAAGAAAAAAACAGAGAGGAAAAAGTAAAATACGAACATGATTACAACTTTACAAGTTTAAAGTAGACACCTAGACTATCAAAACAGTAGTGTAAGTTCTTAAAAAATAAGATTTAGAAACTTAAATAAGTTAGGTGTTTTTGCTGAGATTACCTATCTTGTTTTATCATTGTTTAACCCCTGAATGCCATCTAACTATTTCCTCGACGTCAATGGTCTTTTCGGTGAGTCCGTTTTCATGACACTGTTTTCGTCCGCTATGATATACAGCTATATTTGAATCTCGTAATTATCCGCAATTTATCTAACAAACTAGCCCATCTAAATCACGTACAGAATGTTGTTTGCTTTCCGCTTTGGCAATATTAAATTATTGTTAATTAAATACGCTTGTTAGAGTGGTATGGCCAGCGATAAAGTTACAAGTAGTGGTCCAGATTTCATCCTTGTCAAGATACAAGAGGAAACTAGATGTATGTCAACCAGAAAATGCACTCTATTCACTTCACAGATTTAATTCAGACGGTTCTAATTCATTCGTGTATAGTGTTAGAGGTAGTTGGTTGATGATACTGTATATAGATTTACGAACATATCTCTTTAAATATAAAATAAGTATATTCATTTGAACTAAGACTCTTTAATTTATAACAGAGTCAATACAAAATATATTATTGGGTTGTTTGTCCGATAGGACTTCCTCCCTACCATACCATACCCTTCCTCCATATCAACAGGTTTATTTTGACGAGTGTCGAGTGTCTTTAAAACATCCAAATTTGCCCGCCTTGTACATTATCCATTATCTAAATCATTTCTCTCCCTTTACGCTTGGCCAGTCTGTGTGTTGTGTCTGCATATATCCTGTGTATATATTCCTCGCAAATATTTGTGTCTGAACCTTTGGTAGCAATCGAAGGCTTCTCCAAAAATCCTACTACCAGCCCGTCGCCATACAGGCCTCTAAGTATATTTGTTTAGTAACGGAACCTAGTGTTTACAAAAAGTATTAAATTCGAATATGTACATATGCCCCTAGATGTAAGAGGTAAATTTAAAATCTACCTTATAATACAAAGTTTTCTTGCTAAGTAGAAGCTTAAACAACTTAGCGGTTCGACACAAAAGAGCCTAATCAAATAGCGTTTTAAAGTTTCGTAACCGACGTTGACGAGGGGGGTAAACACTGGACACATTCGTTTTTATTGTCATCTTGTAGGTGCCTAGCTAACTAAATTTTACAGAAAATCGAACTCAACTTGTGTTTCATATCATATGACCCACAATCTACCCATCCAGAATTACCTAGATTTAATAAAGTAAGTAGGTAGTCATGATAAAGTATACATGTTTCTTCATTAGTTATTAGCAATAATAAATGTCTCATTTGTACATTACTATGCATGTGTATTTATCAATGTAACTTTTAATTCTTAAATTATATTGCAAAACATCTTCTGAAATATATTCGTAGTAAAATAAACGAATCAGCATCGGTGGTTCAGTGGTAGAATGCTCGCCTGCCACGCGGGCGGCCCGGGTTCGATTCCCGGCCGATGCAAGTTTTTTAATTTTTATCTAAAAAAAAAATTTAAACGAAAATTACAAAGTAAAAAGCAATCGAATGATGTATAAATATTTTGATTTTTTTTAGTATGATTGTATTTAAAAAATAACGACCTTTTTGACATTATAATTTTTAAAACTTTTTCAGGTTCACTAATGTTAGACGGAAATGATAAATTTAATGTCGAACTCTGCAGAGCATAGTTACAAGAAGGTAAAATAAAAGTAAACCTTTAAATGAGAGTAGTCGAAGCTAAAAGCCGCGATAGCAAAGGTGCGGGAACAAAAAACTAAAGCCATTCGTTCCCTCGAATATTTATCATTCTAAAGCGCATTAAAAACTAAAAACTTCCGCCAGCGAAACGCTACATTGTACAAAACCAACAAGAGGAGAGCGCCATCCGCTCCAAAACAAACAGAAATTCGGCCGTACCGTAGAATCCAACGCTCAATAGCTGAATATAAAATAAAATATATGTCCGGGAGAAGTGACACCCTTTGTATGGCTGTTGGAAGTTGGAATTTCACTTGGAATAAAACGTAGAGCTCGGTTTATCGGATACTTTTCGCTTGTTATAAAATGGGTGCAAGTTGTCGATGGACGATTTGAAACATCAACCGTCGATATGACTGATAAGTAGTTTTCGATATATTCAGTATTTTAGAAAGAAAAATGGCGGTCGCAGTTCCCATTTTGTTAATAAAAATACAGGGTGTCCCAAGATAATGTGACACATTTTAAAAGCTTATAACTTCAAGGAAAAATGAGATAGCGATGAGCGGTTTTCACTGGTGCTCATAATTTTACAAAAAGTTCTTTTGTCATTGGTACTAGTTTGTTTTATTTCTACAGGTGTTTGAGAAAAAATTGCCATTTTTTAATTCAAAATTGTGATCATTTTTTAATTGGAACACCCTGTAGATTATATTACCATTCGATAGAGACACTTTTTTCTCTTTTCAAAAATGTATAGTTTGATAGAGTTTTTGAGAGAGTATTTCAATTTACACACCAGCCCTTTTCAATAGACCATAATTTTTTTGGAAGATCGATTTTACTTTTTTCACATTCTCAGTACAGAATAACGAAACGCATGGCTTGCACATTCTCCCGAACTAATGGTACCTGATTTTTTTCATATGGGGTTACGTCAAAGGTCGTTGTTATAGTCTTGCTGTATAAAATATAAAATAACTAAAACATAACATAACTAATGTTTTTCAGACCATAACACCGGAACTGTTAGAACTCGTCTTCAACAATATGCAGTTTAGATTGCAAAAGTGTATTGAAGAGAACGGTGGGCACATTCAGCATTTTAACCTCAAACATTAAAGATGTAAAATAATATGTGTATATTAAAACTGAATTCTTCTTAATTGGTGTTTTTGTTTCAATAACTTGGTAATTTATGCTGTAATGTAATTTGTATTAAATTAGTTCTTTTCTTAATAATAGCTTTATTTATTCTGTGTTGATAATGCCAAAAAAAATAAAATACGATCTTCCAAAAAAATTATGGTCTAAGTATTGAAAAGGGTTGCTGTGTAAATTGAAATAACTCCTTTATTTCCTGGTAGGTATAACTCTATCAAACTATACATTTTTGAAAAGAGGAAAAGTGTCTCTATCGAAAGGTGATATAATCTACAGGGTGTTCCGTTTACAAAATGATCACAATTTTGAATTAAAAAGTGGCAATTTTTTTTCAAGCACCAGTAGAGATAAAACAAAGTAGTACCAATGACAAAACAAAACTTTTTGTAAAATTAAGAGCACTAGTGAAAACCGCTCGTCGGTATCTCATTTTGCCTTGAAGTTATAAGCCTTTAAAATGTGTCACATTATCTTGGGACACCCTGTATATTAATGCTCACATATTTTCAATGCTTATATATATTTTTTAAGGAATGTTATTTGTATTATTTTCTGTAATTGTTATGATCATTAAAATAGCTTTATCAGTTGAATTAACAGTTCTATTAAACTTTTTTATACATGGTGCTTCAAATTCGATGCAATACATGGGGATCTCGGAAACGGTAAGAGATACGAAGTCGGTTAAATGGAGGCAAAGTTGCGTATTCAGGGAGGCAACACAATGGTGAAAAGGATCAAGGCTAACTTGATTAGTTTTCGAAATATTTCGAAAAAACCGAAAATTTCGATTTTCGTTTTGGTTTTTTGCGGGCCTTTTTGATGAAGTATTCAAAAATAAAGAGCACTTTTCTATAGCAACTTTTTGCCCTTTTTCGAATCCAAAAAAATGATCCCAAAAAATTGAAAAAAAAATTCCAGGTCCGTATTTAAAAAAATTAAGTTGATGTTGGTTTCCGGGAAACGAAACGTTTTGCGGAAAATTCGCTAACACCATTCGATAAAGGGCAAAAAGTTGCTATAGAAAAGTGCTCTTTATTTTTGAATACCTCATCAAATAGGCCCGCAAAAAAAAACGAATATCGAAATTTTCGGTTTTTTCAAAATATTTCGAAAACTAATCAAGTTAGCCTTGATCTCTTTTCACCATTATGTTGCCCCCCTGAGTACGCAACTTTGCCTTCATTTAACCGACTTCGTATCTCCTATCGTTTCCGAGATCCCCATGTATTGCATCGAATTTGAAGCACCCTGTATGTATAACTCTAAAGGCAGAATGAGAATAATGGAACGTCCTGTTAAATTTTTCTTCGTAAGTTTTTATTGTTCAAAGTAATGTTCAACGTTATTGTTAAAAATATGTTGCTTGGCCTAGTCAAAAGAAGATTTAAAGAATTCTAAAAACTCTTCCAATTAGCCAAGTTCTATTGAATAACAAACAGTCCTGTCTTACAATATATAAACTAATATTCAGTAGAAAAAGATCGATACCCTTCTTTCCGCCAGTCCCTTATTGTGCAACAAACACGCCTAAACGGAACGTAAGTATTGAAGAACACTGAATGAAAATCTGAAACTTTCTATACAGGCCTATGAATCCATAACAGGGAGTAAACTTTTACATCCTGGGGTCCCATTGTGAATCAGGAAGGGATGTCTCAACTTTGTTATTGTGTCTTTCGTTTTTTTAGCTATAAGCGACCATGAGTTGGTCTGATTTGGTACGAGGCGGGTTGAACACAGGAACTAGGTATGTTACAAATAAGTAGAGGTCCTTCCCACAAACAATATTCTGAATGATAGGAGGGATTTCTATACAGTTTAGATGTAGTATAATGGTGTATGTTAGAATATAAACTCAAACTTACTGTTTGCAGAGTAATAGAGTTCAGCTTTTCGTAGAATTTATATTTTAAATATAAATTGTTATATATTTGCATTTGAATAGATGCATACTATTCTTGGCAAAAAGTAGTTTACTGATGATTTATTTTTACGAAAAGTATGGATAGGAGAACATTATTATTTCATATTTGATTTCAGCAAGTAGGTAAATTTATTATACAAGGATACGCAGTTCTCTTGACTTAAATTATGTATATCTAATATTTGTATAAATATATCGCATAATGGTGTACCCAGATTTGGTGATTGACAAATGGTATCTTTTTTTATTTCAGGAATAAGCTTTTTAAGATTATGAACGCTCTCTAGTATTTAAATAGACTATTAATTTGCTTATCCATTCTGAAGTGATTGTTCTGTTTCTCTATATAGATATTGTTCCGTGGTTCTTGTGTTAGGCCAAAACAATTTTTTATTTTCGGAGCCCTTGCAGTCGACGTCACTGCTATTTTCCAGCCTCAGAGACAGAGGGAGAAGTGAGTAGTAGAGCTTGTTACTGTCTGAAAAAAGTATTTAAAAGTATCCCACTTCTGATTTTCCATTTCCGAGTAAAATGTACGCACTTTTCCTAAGCAGGATTTATGCGAAAAGGGCTGCCAGTCGCGCTATTGGCATTTAAATTAAAGGTCCGATTAACGGCGGGAAGGTGACGTTTGAGAAAGAGAGCGGCCCCTTTTCGCACGTTGAGGGACATTATCAGCGCCCGGAGCCACAGTCAGGGCTCCATAAATTCTGGCCGATTGGACGTGTCGCCCGGAACCGACGTTAGCGGCCGAGTTTAACTTTTGCGGCTTTTCTTCCCTAATGGGATTCGGAGAGAGTTGAATTAAAATTTCCAGTGCCTTATCTGGCACCTTCTTGCTGAGACACGTTCGAGGATGTATAAGAAAAGCGTCTGAGTTTTGCATTGGCACCAAAACTCTGTTTTATTATGCCCAGATGATGATCTTTTCGTTCCGAAATCGGTTTGAAACGTCTTGATCTAATAAAAACAGGTTTTATTTTAAATATAATTCAAATTAATTAGGTTTACAGAGTTACTATAAATAGTATATTTATTATTATTTTAAAAGGATTTTATTTATCATAATTTCTAGTAAGTATTCTTTAACTAATTTTTTTTGCTAAAAATTTTAAAAATACTAAATTTAAAAATCAAGCACTGCTAAAATATTTGATAAATATTTTGTCCATCAAAAAATCTAGTTTAGAAATAAATTAGCTGACTTATACCAACACTATTTATTCTTCAAAGTCTTTCTTCAACGTTTTACTGTGTCTTGTTGAAGGGTTGGTTGTATAAATAAGCCCATTTTTACCGTGTAATATAAAATTTTATTATGTTTTCATAAAAAGTTCTAACCTGTGATTTTAAAGTTTTTAAATTTTAATGCATGCCAATAAACATAAAATATTTTAAAATTTCTAGAAGCCAGGAAAGAGTTTATAAATTTTTATTTTATTAAATTGCTTCAGGTATATTTTTCGGAAGGTTAAAAAATTATTCGACTTTTTAAAAGCCAATAAAGCATAGCGGCTGCTGTAAAAGTGAAAGTTGTAAAACTGAAAGGGGATATAAATAAAGGTTTAAAAAAGGTTTTATAGCCAGAGTAAGGGTTTAAAAATACTAGGAATGTTCTTTGATTTCGACTATTTGACTAAAATATTGTTTTATACAATTCTTTCTGCCTTTTTATTTGGGTTTCAATGCCAATCGTGACATTTCTTCATCTTTAACTCCAACTACATCGTCTTTATACATAGTTCACTGGTTTGTTAGCAAAATAGTAGTTTATATAAAAAATATTGTAAATTACTTTTTTTTTAAGACTTTTGTCAATACTGGGACCGTTTTGTAAACCTGCTATATCGATGGTGGAACAGTAGGAACTGCATTGATAGATATCTGGGAAAGTACTAATCCGAAATATTTGAAAATTTGGCAACATGATAAAGTCTCTAGGGTGAACGCAACCAAAATATGTAGAACTCTCCAGCACTTCCGATTTTACCGGAAGTCGACATGAACTTCGTTATTTTAAATAGGACACCCTGTATATTATTGGATTTTCAAATTCTACGGAAAATTTTAGAGTCAATTTATGTGGCATTCCCTCTACTTAGCTAGGAGTTCGTACATTTTGAGATAGGTAATAATATTGCAAAATTATGGTGTATATATTCAAAAATATTATACCAAGTCTTCCATTTTCGCTGTTACATTTTGGAAATTTCAAACAGCCATAACTTTTTAAACTAAATGGAACACCCTGTATTGTTCCAGTCTATTTTGTGCACATTGAAATTCTCTTTCATGCCATATAAGCACTATTAGAGTTGTGATTATTACTTTTGAAGATATTTGCAAATTTCTACTATTTTGGCAAGAAACATTTCGATTCTCTCCACGTTACTACCAAATGTAACATATTTTGTCTGCTATGCTGTGTGACACGTGCAAACTGGCAAATATCCGCCTGTTTATCCTCGCAGCTGGATTCATTACTTGGTAATTGTCCCCGCGGCTTTATTGCCTCAGAAATAAGCAAGAGGGGCGGAGCGCACCGCCGTTTAAGCGACAAATATTCGCGAAACCCGCAGTTTGCGCGCCCGGCGCCACCTCGTAAAAATATATTTGGGGATATTAGCCGGAATTTGCTCCCTGGAAGCCACGGAAAAGGACATATATCTCACTATTATTATGTGTGGGGTTGACAAAAAAGCTTAACAACTGCGTTATCCTCTTTTTTGTGTAGTGTTCGCTCTCTTACGGTCGATTCTGTTTGGATTACACTTTTCTATTTGTACTGTATTTGGTTATGATGGTTTAATTTCAGTTGTTATATGTTTTGTTCGTATTTGCTATTCTAATCTGTGTTATTTTGTTTTAGACCTCAGCTAAAACCGTTTATGTTTGGGTGTACCCAAACATAAACGCTGGGAGGATAAAAGGTGGTGAATAAAAAATAAAGAGCTAAAAGGGATTTATTATTATTCATCTTCTATTGAAGCAAATTCTGTTGGATAGGGAAGAGAATGGTTTCTATATTTTATATAAAGTGTTAATTCGTCAGCATTAAAACAAAATCTAAAATCATCTTGTCACCAAATCTTGTCATTTGTGGTCAAATTTCTAAGTGCCTACCAAGAATATCCCACAAATACTCAATTCTATAAATATCGGAAATGTGAACTACATTTATAAACTGTTTATAACGATCTTGTAGTGTGTCGCTTTTATAATTTTACCTATACCTACATACACATTCACTTACACATTTTTATATAAGTACAATTCACGTCAATTTTTTTTATTTTTAGTTACTTCTTACATAAACTAAAAACTATACAAGCGTGCCTTTGGAGATATAAATTTGGTAAATATTCCTTGCCCTTCCTTTTTACCATTATTCCTTACAGAAAAGTTGACATAACCGTCCCGTGTCTTTATGCAGAAGTCGTATATCGCTGGTAACGTGGGTATTCCAAGAAATTCTGCCAGAGCACAATAAATTCCAGCATACCTGACATATCCGATCTAAATTTGCGGTAAATTTGGCTAAACGCCTCGTATAGAGCCCTGTTGACGAAGGTCGCCCGTATTATTATAGCCCTGCATAAATCCAGTTACCTGCGCGTCGGTCGCGTCTCATTCATCTGTTTCCTTTATTCCGTCAGCTTGACAAATAGCCCGAACAATGTCCTCGTTTTGGGTATTTGTGAGTAGGTGTCGATTCCGAGCAATGGAATGCCATCGTTTCTTCGGAGTTACGGCTAGAAAATTGCAATGTAGACCTTAGGGTAGGCCAGGCGGAAATATGATGATTATTTTGCGAACAATTAATTATTCCGGCTTCTAAACATTTGCTAGGACAGGCCAAGGGAGAATTACTAGAAAATTGTGTCAAGTCAGTCGTATTGTGAAGCTAAAAAGAATTACCTGAATTCTTTCATATATACAGGGTGTCCTAAATATATGCCGACAAACTTAAAGAGGTGGTAGGGCACATGGAACCAAACCTTTTTTTTAACAAACATATGGCCGCAAATGAACGGTTTGGACTGTAGAGCAATAAGATGTTTTACATCATACCCAAATAACTAAATTCATTCTTGATTTAGTTGGACACCACGGACACTATTCAACATTTTTTGTTTCAAATACGCTTCTTGTTGGGAGAAAAGAATATGTTTTTCAATACAAAATTTTTATTGAAAATGGACGATAACTTCTCATTTCAAGAATTTACCGAAATGCACCTTGCTTATGGTGCGGCAAATTGTAATGGAAGAAAAGCTGCATGCTTATATGGAGAAAGATATCCGGAACGTCGGCAACTTCATCATACAACCTTTGCTTCCATTCTTCGTCGCCTTAATGAAAGAGGGAACCTAAAGCGTCCTGGTGGTGGTGGTCATCCAAGAACAGCTCATGCGGTTGAATTTGAAGGAGTTCTACACCATGTGGAGGAAAATCAATCCACAAGTGTTCACACAGTTGCACAGCAAATGGGATCCTCCAAGTCGACGGTACACCGTGTCAAGCATGAATAACTCCTCTATCCTCACTATTTACAACTCGTAGGTACATTTTGAAGATTATCCACATCGATTAGCTTTTTGCCAATGGTTTTTGGGTTACAACTTAATAGAACTTCACTTTGGGAGAATAATATTGTTTTCTGATGAGGCATGCTTCACGCGCGATGGTTATTTTAATGGTAGAAACAGCCACATTTGTCATGATGAAAATCTCATAATGTAGTCTCTAGACACCAGCAACAATTTTCTGTAAACATGTGGGCTGGTATTGTTGGAGAGAATCTAGTACATAGTTCACTTGCTGCCTGCTCGTTTGAACGCAGATATTTATCTCCATTTTTTGCAAAATGTTTTGATCTATTATTAGAAACGTCCCTTTAGACATTAGTAATAACATATGGTTTCAACATGACAGGACACCTTCACATTTTGGTTTTAATGTGCGCCAGTATCTGGACCAGCAATTTCCCCGCCGATGTATTGGAAGAAGAGATCCCGTGACTCGGCCCGCGCGTTCTCCCGATTTCAACACCCTGGATTTTTCTTTTAGGGTCATCTGAAATCTTTAGTCTACGAAACTCCTATTCGTAATGAAGAAGATCTCTTAGCAAGAATAATGGCCAGCTGAAGCCACATGTAGCAGCTATGTTCGGAATATTCCATAGGGTCCGCGAGTCAATGAACCGACGGTGCAATCTTTGTATTGAAGCAAATGGTCAACATTTTCAACACTTATTGTAAACCATCATCAATTAAACAATGTGCAACACGAACAAAAAGTGATTCTCGAAGTGTAATTCGAAAATGATATTGGTATGGTAAGTATTTTTCTATTCTCACTGTAACGTCTTTGACAATGGTTGTACGATAGGAAATATTAAAATGTGTATAACGAGAAACAATCTCTTGTCACGAAATTCAGAAATCGGAAGAAATAATCGTCAAAAGGTTCAATTGGGTTAAGATCTAGTCAGCGTGGTCTAAAGTATTCACTTTATTCACTTACTATAAGTGGATGCTCATACATACAAAATTCACAAATTGCGCATTTATTATTTTAGAGAACAGGAAGCCATTTTTGCTTCTTTGTTGAAGAAAAGTGAGAGAGAAATAGTTTTGTGGCGTCATTTGGATCCATCACTGAATTTAGAAACTCTTACCTAAACTTTTATTGCTATTATTTACAGGGAAGCACCTTTAAGAGCTTTGTGATGCTGGTTTTTGATCCGCGTGTCGATACAAATAGATGTTTACTATAATCTACAATGCCTCTTCACTATCCAGACCGACGGAGCTGTTATTTATTGCACCGTAATTAAATCCTCTGTCATAATCAAGTTAATGGTTCGAGAAAGAAAACAGCGCAGCTGTTTTTTCTCTATTAAAATTCCATCCGTTACGAGATCGATTATAAATTTATTATGCTAATAGAACAACCATAATAATTCCCTCCGAGGATCGTAATTTAATTCTCCTAGTCAATTTAAAATAATTACGGTCGATATTAAAAGTTTTAAGAAAACTTACAGTAATGCGTTTATAAGAGCTGAGGCTACGTCGATAAATATTTCTAGGCCTTGCAGAGGAAACAAAAAGTCGCTGGTAAGCGTCTAAAAATTGCCGGCAATTATGTCTGCCTGCCAGGTAGACCGGCTGATGGCTTATGGGTAAAAACTATGGCTCAATCAAGCCGCCATGTGACGCACTGGCACTACTTTGTGGCCTCGGTGTACTTTTACACCGCACTAGCCTGTTTAACGTAAAAATCGCTTTCAAAGTCACAGTGAAGAGAAGAAGCAACTTCCTTGCACAAATTCCTATGAAAAATTTGTATAATCTTGGAAACCCAAACTGGTACTTCAATCTCTTCAAACTGGTACTTGTTTCAGTCTTTCTGATAGGAAATCCGCTGCCTAATTAAAAAATAAAAGGAATAATAATAATGCTAAAATAAATTTTAAGTGGCAAAAGAATATTTAGTTTTGTAAAGGCACAAAATGTTACAACTATTGAAAATCTATTTACAATCCAAATATTTTCAGATGAGGATCTACCAAAATTCAGTCAGAAAAATAAAAAACCGCCCATTACACTATACGTATAAATTCCAATTTACCCACAAAGGCTTATTCAAAACGAACAATTCTTATTTCTCTTCTATAACATGAATAGCTGCACAGGTGTGTAGTCAAATAGTCAACATTTTACTGAATGAAGTGTAGTTTAACTGGCAAGCATAAAATGCTGAATATATTGTAAACGTCGTAAAATATACACATACTATCAGTGGTAGACCAGCCTTCAAGGATGCAGCTTACTACCTACTCAATGAAGTTGATGAATAGGCCAAAAAAATAAATGCTCAGCAGGTATTTGCGGTAATAAACTAATGTACCTTATTTCCGGTCAAATTGAATGGTTTATTCGGTTGAATTAGATCTACAATAGACATTCTATATGTGTGAGTTGAGCGATACAAGTCTTGAGGAAGTGACAACTTAGACTGGAGGTTTAAGGAGAAGAGTTTTTTTATTTTTGTTCCAATTAAAAGTAGGTGGGCATAATTTTTCATTTTAATTGTTAGATTTAAGAAATTTGAATTATTTTCGGACAATTTCTTGGAGCATAATCACGTCATAATGAAGCTTACTTGTCTTGTGAAACACACGCCAAGCGCTGTAATGTGTTTATAATACGTATATACTAAATATGGGAACTCATTTGGTTCTACAGGCCAGTAACTAGACAAATTGTAATACTAGGTCCATTGTTGGGTGGAACTGAGCTTACAATTAAAGTTATTTATGGCCATCTGTCAGCCGGCCAAGGGTTGATTTCCCAACAACAATAGCGATTTAAAAACGCCATATGTCTCGGTCAGCAAACGACAAGGTAGGATGAAAATCACATTTTGCCTGATTGTGGTTGACACACTACCGCACAGGAAGGTGACCTTATTCGTTCGACGAAGTCGTTGAATTTGGTTCGTAAAAACAACTTTGTCTCTTGGGATATCGCGGAGCAATCTTAATTGTAAACTTTTTTATGCCACGCTCTTCATCCGACTCAATGGTTAGTGGCAGGTGGTTGTTGGTGTTACATTGTTGTTACTGCAGTGCATCAAATTGATGTAATTATTTTAGCTAATAAAAGTTGTTTCAAAACATTAAACAGTTTATGACAAAGTATCTAAGGTGTATATGATTTCTCTATTCTATTTCTATTTTAAATTCTATATTTTCTCTATTTTACCTACGTTATATTTTCTTAAAACTATACAGATGGTTAATAAAAATAATGAACACCGTGTATAAGACAAATATTTTACTATGGCAACTACATGTATGCTGTACTATTAATTCACCCCGCGCATATTTACTGTGCATGAAGACAATAATTCATCTGTTGCACAGTTATTTTTAATAACAGCGACATTTGTCGCGTATCGCGCTGTCGCTTGCGGTTTACCTCCTCATCTGTGCTTAGCTTTACTACTTTTATTCGTATCACTGTATGTGTTATTATAGATCTACGTTCTATGTTTTCCTAACTGAACTGGTTTATGGATTGCGTTTCACGCTGTATGGTAAAGAGATTGTCAACGATGATTACTCAACTTCCGTTTAATAACGGTAACTAACCGCTTACCTCTGTACTAAATGAAATATATATAATAACTAGCTAAGAAATGATTACAAAATCGCCAACAAATAGGTATATTATTATTTCATGCTCTCGGAGAGCAGCCATAGAGTGCCTGCCTGGTTGTAGGATGTAATTTTAAAATCATTAAGACAAGCGGCCATTATCAGGAAGTTTATGGGAATGGCAATGCGTAAGTATGTTTTAATGGCAAGGTCTAATGAATTTTTTAAAATGTGTATAAATATACGTCCAGAATGCTTTTAAAACATATATGTCTTACTACAACCGTTACTCCATGAAGGGAATGATGCTTTGAAAGTTTAAAACTAATTATTTACCGTTTCAATTTTGGGTTATAATAGGATGACGAGATTCAATAAAATGAAGTAAAGCAGCCCAAATCAAATATTTTAAAGGCGACTCCCATCAGTTTGTAATATTAAGTGATTCATTTGAAGATGCAGAAAACCACTACTCCACGTACTATGTGCCTCGACTGGCGTTGTATTACCCCGGCATCTCCACTAAAGTTGCCACATCTTCATGGAGGTCAACTACCAGCCACTGACCTTTTTCGCACTTATTATTTGTTCATCAGAGTGCCAAAGGTAGTGCAATCGATAAACGATGTTGCAACATGAGTATCTAAAATTGCATGTGGTATACCTATTGGTAGTGGTGAGAAACACAGTAGCGCCCTCTCCTGGTCTGTGCTACTATCCGCCTGACAAGTATTGTCTAATTGAGTATATAGTATAATTAAGTATAACCTATATGAGTATAGGTTATATGAATATAGTACGTAATGACGAATATACTTTGTAAATGGTGGATGAATATATTCTTTATATGGATTTCAGTTTACAGAAGTACAGGTTCCTAAAGAACCGTATTTCTGCGACTGGTTTCTTACATCCCAATTTTTTGCCCTGAGTTCCACGTCCCCGGCATCACTATAGGTTTTGCGGTTATCCGAGGGAGGAAAAGCTCTTATTTATTGCCGTGGAAATGCAATTTAAGACGCGTGCTTCCACGCCGGCGGACAGAATTTGCATAATTCACACCGAGCGAGACAAGACAAATTCCTCGCGCAGTTTTCATTATAATCCTATCCTCAGTATAACGTTTTCAGCGGGAAACTTAATGGAGTCCGCGAAATGTTTACGGTTTAAGTCAGTTTTTATCTTTTCCGCGGCGGGAAATTCTTCGAGATGAATTTTTTCGCGAACGGGTTCTTATTCTTATGCAGGCTGCCGGGTATTGTTAAGTTAATGAAATTACAGGTCCTAGATAAGAGACTGCCAATTTTATTGAAACTTGAATGACGTTTATTTCATGAAATATCTCATTTAGTGCTTTGGCTCATAATGAAAACTTCAGCCTCAGAACTCTTCAGTCTTAGAAGGTTGTAGTGCTTTTATTTTAACATTTTTCTGCAAATAACAGATGACAAACTGAAAAATCACAAGAGAATCTCGAAACTACCACAAATCCTGAAAAACTGATGCTAACTTAATACATTTTTTCGCAAACTTGAAGTTTATTGACTCAAGCAGATATTGTTAATGAAAAATACTTTCAAATATACCTTGAAGTTAACTCAGATTAACACATAGGTATGAATTACTTAACTCGTAGTTTAACTTCTAATTGAAAATTAGAAATATTTAATGTCTATACATCTTGAGGCATATTTTCTTGATCATTATGAGAATGTATTTATTTTTTTCCTTGGTATCATATACCAATCTTCCTCTTCTGTTTATATCTATCAATTTTCTAAACTGTTTAATAAAACCTCCTATTCACTACGTCAACTTGTCACAAAATGTACCTACCTTATATTTATAGGGAATAACACCATTAAAATTATTTTAAATGCATTACTTCTTGCTTTGCGTCTAAAGTTAGCTGTATCCTAGACCACAACTAAAATGCTGCGAAAATTTCTTGTTTGGGTCGTTGAATTCGTTTACTTACTTCTGGGCTTTATAATTTTAGACGCCTCACATTTTCCCGATTTCCAAAAAGGAAAGTAGAGGCACGCAACCGTCCTGAAGAATTACAGTGAGCAGAATTTCATTTTAGTTTCATGGCAGTGTCACGTCGAAATGATTTATTGCTGGCAGCGCGTGCCTCACTCGTTACCCAGATCCAAGTTCGCGGACTCCCGTCTGAAACATGACCGATGGCCTATGGTAATTGAACTACGGATTTTCGGAACAATAAGACGTGGGTTTGTATATGAGGAAACTGTGTTTGAAATCAAAAAGTTTCTGATTTTCATCGTTCTAATTTGTCCCGTATAGGGGTCGTATAAATTGATCTATTTTAAAAGCTACATGTCATTGTTAGAACAAAATAATAATAATAATAATAATAATAATAATAATAATAATAATAATAATAATAATAATAATAATAATAATAATAATAATAATAATAATAATAATAATAATAATAATAATAATAATAATAATAATAATAATAATAATAATAATAATATTAATAATAATAATAATAATAATAATAATAATAATAATACCACACCGAGAGATTGATCTAGATCTCTTTCTCCGGGTGCATAAAATTTGAGATCACCCATCTGTTTTATATGGATGATCTCAAACTTTATGCTCCCGGAGAAAGAGATCTAGATCAATCTCTCAGTGTGGTCCAAGAGTACACGCGGGACGTAGGCATGGAATTGGGGTTGGACAAATGTGCAGTGTTCCATCTAAGGAGAGGACGATCGCCCGAGTTCCCTGACGATATGCAGCTCGCCGACGGCAGCATTTTCAGACATCTGAATGCTGGAGAGGTCTACAAATACCTGGGGATCGAACAGCATCGTGCCCACGATGTCACCGGGTGAAGGAGGCCCTCCGTGGCAAGTACAGGCACCTTGTCCGGAAGATTTGGTCTTCAGAACTTTCCGGCCAAAATAAGGTGTCTGCTACCAAATGATTGCCGCACCAGTCCTGCTCTACTCCTTCGGAGTAGTGAAGCGGACAGCCGGGCTCACTTCGGAGACTGAGGGATTTATTGCGGCCTGTCAAGATGGCGTTATAAACACATTGGTCTATCGTAGCCGCGTGATGGGTGTACAGGTCCCTGATGTCAACTGCAGGGCCTGCCGTGGGGCGCCGGAGACATTGATGCATTTGTTGTCAGCGTGTCCGGCAAAAGCCACTTCGGCGTACATCCATCGCCACAATGCGGCTTTACGAGTGCTATACTACCACCTTAGGCACTCGTATCAGATAGACCAACAGCCAGTGCCGCCTTACTTGCCAGGAGATGTAGAGTCCGTCGTCGGGAACGACATATGGCAGATTTTCTGGAACTACCAGTTCCCGACCGTTAGGCTTATACACGCTAATAAGCCTGACATTGTCCTCCTCGACCAACAAATCAGGACTATGTACGTCACCGAGTTTTCCGTTTTCCGAAAAATACTATCTCGATTTCTTATTCTCATCGTAATGACGAACCTGGAAGTTATAGATTTGTTTGGGAGAGGGAACGGCATAATACTATCTTGCGGTCGTGAGTAACTCCTTAGCTTTACTTATTTATCTTTATTAATGATTACATACACAGAAACGTACATGTATAAAGAAACTGTATGATTATGGAAACAGTTCGTAACAGTAAAAGGAAACTCATCAAATGGGAACAATGCATACAAAAATGTAACCAATTGCAGGGAATGCTTGAAAGAACGAGTCCGCTGGAGCTCACTATATGAAAATTATCGATCAGCAGTTTATTTCGTGTACAATCCATGTTTACCAGCCACGCAAGGTAGACAATACGGTCCCCCAAGTGCCCTTACAGATGATTGCGGTGCCATGCTGAAAGAAGCCCTCTCTCCGTCCAGGACAATCTCAGTATTTACTTTCCCGAGCAGTTTACTTTCGCCGTGGAAAATTACTCCATTTTCTCAAACGGCGACGCGGAAATTATGCCATTACTCTCGGCCTTGTTTTGT
Organism: Pogonocherus hispidulus; assembly: GCA_963924545.1. Lineage (NCBI taxonomy): Eukaryota > Metazoa > Arthropoda > Insecta > Coleoptera > Cerambycidae > Pogonocherus > Pogonocherus hispidulus. The sequence goes on from OZ004699.1 coordinate 34,288,007, forward strand.
ATTACTTGCACACATGAAGAGGACCAGTTATGCTGTCGGATGGGATGCGCCAGTTCTGTTATAAGTGGAAGCAATGCACTTCTTTGATATGCTATGCAATAGAGCAGTAAAAATTTGCAACTCTATCTTCATTGGAACCTCTATGCTATTTTATTTCTACATTTTATCCATCTAATATCTCCAGATGATGCCAATTTGGATAGTGAAACTTGCGAGTTTGTGCGTTATAAACTCAATTTGTTTTATGTTTTAAAACATAAATGTCAATCTAAACTCAGTTGTAACTTTCACTATAAATTTTCTGTGACACCATATAAATTGTCGTATGTTTTAAAGTCTTAAGTCTTGATTAAGAACTGTAATGTTCTTTCTAGATCATCCCTATTTGTCTGAATAACTACTGTTCGAGAAAGACCTAGCATTTCTAAGCCTGAGGTCATAGTATACAATCACCAGTAAAAATAATATAATCAATAATGTAAAAAGACCCAGAACTCTGTCAACATAACACGAAGGAATTGCAGACGATATAGAAGCGATCTCGCCCGGCGCGCGGAGCAGAAACTAATTTCACCCAGCTAGTAATAAAACGAACTCTGGGTCTCGGCGGAAAAGGTAGCGAATATTCAGCTGATGCGAGTGCCTTCGGGGATCGCGGGGCCACGTATGCCATCTACATGCAAATGCAATCCAACTTACCCACCAAAACAGTATCAGCTGGGCGGCACTCTTCAATCGAGATCATAGAATATTAATAGTGCTTCCTGCGGAATGACTACTCTTACTGCATGTTCGCGGCGGTTTCGCAGAGAGTTTTATTCAATTCCTGCTCTCCCTGGACCCGTAAATTTCTGCTGCATCACGGGATTATCCGATGAGGCCTTTGAGGTATTACCTGTTGTGTTTTGGTGTCAGTAAAACTCAATCGAAATTGACGTTAAATTAGTTAATGACGATTACACAAAAAGGATCTCAAGAGGTCTTTCTAGTCGTATCTGCTACTCGCTATATAGGAATCCATTACACTTATTCCCCTCTAAGTACTATAAACGACTCGCAATTTCTCAAAACCCAAGCAAAAACATTATGTCGGTGAAAAACTCACGCAGATCCGCTAGAGGGTATAACGACGCTTCATACAAAAACCCATAAAAGCAACAGAAGCAATAACGCCGGATTAGAAGGGTTTCGTTATAAAAACAAATAAAAGGAACAGGAGGAATGAAACAAGGGGCCATATAAATGAAATGAAACGATATTTCTCCAGTAATCCTCTCAGGTAGGGGGCAGGCATGTCTATTAGCACTTCCACTAGTGATAGCGCCACGCTTGGCAGAAATATTCCGTAACGCCCCCATGGCGTCGCGGTGGTCCCTTCTATGATACCTGGAAACATAATGGGATGCTGCCCTAATAGCTTTTCCCTACAACTGGGTTATTAGCTACAAATGTCGCATCCATAGACTATGATTAAAAATCGGAAGAGAATAGTATATCTAATAGGCTCTCAGTATACAGAGTGAGTATTTCTTTGAGATTTGTGTGAAAGTCTTATTTTTTATTTATTTTGTAATATGAAAGTTTACGATACTTGTATCGTAAATAACTCTATCTATGGTAACTATCTATAGTAACATTTTTCTTCGCTTTTCAAGTTTTCTTACTAATGAATGATCCATTTAAATTCATGATTTATTATATAAAAAATCTTCCAGGAAAAAAAAAGTATAGCAAATATACTACAGGAATGAGACACTTCTTTTTTTATTTTATGTGATTCATCATCAAAATTTGGAAAGTGATTATGGAACCAAAGACTCGGTTTTGCCTTAACTTTTGAAATGTAAGTGGAACACCTTATATATTTACATAATATATGTATTTAACTTGATTTAATGACCCTGTTGGCCCATCACCTTCACTTTCTTGCCAGTTGAGAGCCAAAGATTTTTTTTATTTTTAATCCAGTAGGATGATGATTTTATGAATATCGTCTCTTTTAGTATTTGTATAAGAAAAACCAGAATAAAAAAGCTTCAGACAGTGTTGACTTTAAGCTCAAATACGTACATTATAAAAACCTTTTTTTTAAATTGTTCAGAATGCATCCTATTTGAATTAATTTTGATTCAAAAGATTTTTATATATTATCATTCATATTATTTTCAGACCGTCTTAGTGTAGGTGTTTGTCTCGAGGTATATTTTAAAAGTAACATAGCTATTCTGAGATTTTAACATTACAACCGAGCTGCATAAAAAGAAAACCACAATATTTGCGGGATACTTATAATTATAAAGGAAGTTTGACCCAAAAAATATCCAACCTGTATTTAAATGGCCGCGGCGTCTATTCACAAATGTTCTATAGCATTTTGTTTTACAACATATAATTGTGGTTACAGCAAAGACAGCGGATGAAGAATATTTTTAAACTAATAACAACTGTTGTAGAAAAACAATATTCAACAATACAAATCCTTATGGTTCAAGCGAGGACTTTATGTTTATGAGTTTCAAAAAATAAAGCCCCCATATGACAGCTGACTACCAAAAGAGGGAAACACCTAAAGTGTTTTATCTATACAGGGTTTTCAAACTTAAGTCGGCATTATTGCTAACTTCGTTATTATTGGAGATACGAAATCGATTAAATCAGTAAACTAGTAGTATTTTTTCCGCTGATTACGATGGTGAAAACGGAATAAAAATCAAACAGCGTTCGCGAGTTATGTCAAACAGTTCCATTTTTTCAAATGGGACACCCAGTATACAATATTCTCAATTGATAGGAAATTGAATTCTGAACAAAAATGTTCAACTATGACTTTTTATCCTAAAATCAAAAATGACAGAGCCATTGATGATTTTTCAAATTCGTCAAGGTGTATAATATAATAATAACGAAGTTAGCAATAGTGCCGATTTAAGTTTGAAAACCCGGTATTTTTTCTTGGCAATTCCTCACCGTTAATTTTTATGTAATAGTTTTGCCGATTTTGGCCTAGTAAGAATTTCCTCTGAAAGCGGTGAAGGTGAGTGAATTGTTTATCGTTATATTCACGGCTCTACTCACATCTAGGCTCATTCTGGCTCCCCCCCGAAATATCCTCGGCAATTTAACAATTTACATTAATACATATAAATGAGTTTATGCCAGATAGTATGATAATCTTAATAGTTTTTAAGAAGTTGGAATATTCAAGTAACCCGAGTGTTCGGCAAAAGTTTCTGAAAATAGGATAATTTGCAGGAATATATTTACAGTTAATTTAAATAAATTTAACCCAAACGCTATGCAAAATAAATTACACCAAGTACTCCGTTATTATAGTATTTCGGTTATTTTCAACGCTTAAAAACATTATTTTGTGCGTCTAGACGAGTCGGTAATTAAAGAATTACCTCTAAAATTGATAGAATAAGTGGCAAGCTTTTATTTATTTTTTTATGTGCCTCCGTACGCCGGCAGCTCTTACAAGTTTGTTTAAAAATTTAAATTAATTTGGTTGATGACCAATTTGTTGAGAAATTTATGGTAATGCCTCGGGCCCATTAATATGTCGATGGAAAACCTGTCTGATGTTGAAAAATGGCATAGACGCGGGCCCTTCGGAACTTGTAAGGGAACTTGAAGTACAAACATTTGGAACGCAGCGATGAAACAGTTATTGAAAGTGCATTTACCAAAATTAAATTTCAAAGCTGTACAGTTCTTTTTAGTATTTTTTGTGGCATGGAATTACATATCGTTTTTTTAGGTAGGTATGCACAAATATCGTGAATATTAATGTAAAAAATTATAATTAGAAAATAGTGAAATAAAATTGATAGAGAGCATAAAGAATTTAATTCAGGAGCATATAGAAATAAAAATTGAGGAAAAAGATATAAAGGAAATATACAGACCAGAAAGCAAAAAAAAAACAGTAGGAGTAATCAAATTGTAGTGACTTTCCTGTCTCACGAAACAAAATTCCAAGTGCTGAAGAACTCTAGGAAAATTAAAGGTAAAGGCGTTCATATCACAAGTGACCAATGCTGGGAGGACAGACAACAAATAAAAAAATTGTTGATATATCAGAAGTAATTTAGAGAAAAGGGGAAAGCAGCCTATATAAAGGATCTAAAATTAATTGTTGCAAATAAATCATACACTCTTCAACAGCTACAAAACCATGAAGGAATTGAATTTGAGAATAAAATAGAAGAAGGAGAAGCAAAAGAAGAAATATGGGGGTTGATTGATGCAGGTCAGAAACCCTTAGTAAACGAATAAAAAACTTCTCACTTCTCAAAAATGGTCTGTAATTTGGAACCATTTTCTAGATAGATAATTTAAGTATTTCATTTAAGTAATCTTGTGTAAAAGTTTTTATGTATATTCTTTAATATATATATATATTCGTGTGTAACTTTCAAAAATAGAAACTTATTGGATCTTGTAAATTAAAGGAGAAATGGACCCTTATATTAGAGATTTTAAATTAAAAACCATAAAAACAGTAGTAGCTGAAGATATTGAAGAATCTCAAAGACTTCTAGATAGTGTTTCTGAAAATAAATTTCTTATCTATTGTTACTCTATCTCTATCTCTATCTCTATCATTGTAATATTAGAAGCATATATAAAAACATTGATGAATTAATAATCAATACTAACGATTTGGAAATCCAAAGTTGAATTTAGATGTTTTGAATACATAAAATGCATAAATACATAAATTTGAAAACATAACTTGATTATATGAACAAAAGTTGTACATACATACTTTGCCACAATTGTGATTGAGGCATTAATGCTTCTCAGCATTAAATCATAAAAAAAATTTGCTCAATTTTCCTTCCTAACTTAAAAATCATTTACCTGGATAATTTTTTTCTTCAAACCACAAATTGCTTCGTAACTCATACTGAATGAAACAAGTTTCACGCGCTTTCGTGTAGAAGGGCTATTAAATCCAACTATTCATAATTTGACTATTTGTATCGTTTAAAAAATGATTTTAATCGCTTTGCTCAAAGGGACTATTATAAAGCTATTATCACCATCTTTTGTCCAACAAAATGGGAAATTATTTTAGCTATTATTCCCTGAATCATAGCTAACGTGGATGGATATTATAAAAGCATAATGATATTAATATAATTGGTTCACATTAGGTGCATCGTTATGTAAGTATTTATAAAATCATTAGAATTATGGTGTTCTTGTAAAAAAAGTATAATCGTTTGGGTATGTTTTTGATTGCTTCAGTACTGGACAGCTGTCCAATATATCTAGAGTGCCTGAGCTTCAAATAACAAATATTACACATCCATTATAAGCTTTTTTGTACTAACACGATCGAATATTTCGTACAAGTATAATTTTCCATTTTAGTCAATGACCTGATGTTCTTTCTTTCACATAAGTGAATTTTTATTCATATAATCAACATTTAACATTTTTCACTGGTCACATTTTTATGTGGTTGGAATGGTGGTATGGTGGTATGGAATATGATGCGTTTTGTAAAACTACGACGAAGATATGGACGTAGACAAAATGAGAATGAATTTGAAATTTTACAAGCGGTAAGTAAAAGAGTCTCGTTCAATAAATATCAGATAAGATGAAGCCCCATATTATAAGCCCATCTAATGAGTTTTTTACTAGGTTCAAGAAAATCGTTATTACCTACTTCCACAAGGGAAATTGTAGCGGAGTCGAATTTTGCAGGTTTGTGGTGGATCAGTTAGACCAAAACCCTAATCTGCTCAATAATGTCATATTTACGGACGAGTGCTAGTTTACAAACTCGGGCATCTTCAATCGTCACAACGAGCAATTTGGTCAGTTGAAAATCCTCGTCAACGTCAAGAACGTTCGAGATATAAAGAAATATATAATTTCTTTATATAAAATATTTTACTTTCTGAAAGACTTAATGTCCCCGTGCATGAACTTACAATTACACTGGCGAACGAAATTTTTAAAAGGCGTTTCCCGCAGGATGTTGCTCACATTTTCCTTTCCGTATCATTAATTACTAATAACCTTCCTTTAATTAAGCCTGTACGGCCAGGGGCACGCTATTTACTGAATTTTTTATGCCGACGGGTTGGGAAATCGTCCCAAATTTTAGGTGGTTTTAATTAAGATACACAACGTTGATATTATTAATGTCCGTCCACTGCTGTTATCGAAATGGGGGACACCGAAAGTGTTTTCGTTAATGTATTAGACCCTGGGAAAACCCCTTGGTGCACGGACGAAAAATGAAACATTTGGTTCGAAAAGTACTGCCGCACTTTTTTTCGTTTATATTCCCAATTACTTATTTCTCAACTTCAATGCCTTTCTATTATGAAAATGATCACATTTAATTTGTCTGAAAATCATTTCTTTGGTTGTAACTGTGACAATATATAGTACACCTTTTTACTAAAGCTGAACGTTTAACTATGGATAATTAACGTTTATTTATATATTATTAACATTTAACCTAAGTAGTATGAACATTAAATCATCAACGTTCCAAATAACTTGACTTTAATCTTTGAATATGATCATCACAGTAGTTTTATAAGTTTTAAGATTACTTGGACTTTTAAGTATTCACGAATAAACAGTTAATAAATAAATTCAATTTGTGGCACAAAGAGAAAAATTCGTTCGTGTTTTCGTTAATGTATTAGACCCTGGGAAAACCCCTTGGTGCACGTAAAGACGAAAAATGAAACATTTGGTTCGAAAAGTATTGCCGCACTTTTTTTGTTTATATTCCCAATTCCTCATTTCTCAACTTTAATGCCTTTTTATTATGAAAATGGCGTCACATTTCATTTTTCTCAAAATCATTTCTTCGGTTGTAACAGTAACAATATATAGTTCACCTTTTTACTAAATCTGAACGTTTAACTATGAATAATTAACGTTTAACTAAAGACGGTCAACGTTTATTTATATATTAACATTTAACCTAGTATAAACATAAAATAATAAACGTTCCTAATAACTAGACTTTAGTCTTTGGACATGATCATCACAGTAGTTTTATGAATAGACAACCTAAACGTTTAAGATTACTTGGACTTTTAAGTATTCACGAATAAACAGTTAATAAATAAATTCAATTTGTGGTACAAAGAGAAAAGTCGCTTCATGAATAGTGATTTTATACTATTACCGTACGGTAACGTTTCCTGTAAATATAAACGTTTAACGTTTAAAGCAACAATAAATGTTGTTATTGTTTTAAGACATTATTTATATTACGACACTGCATATTGTAGCTATAAACGTTAAACGTTTAATGCGACCATAAACGTCCTTATTTTGAGAACATCGTCATAATATAACGACAATTTTTATAAAACCAGGGAATTACAATCAATGCTAATAGATAATCTATCATTTACAACGGATTATTAACTTTTTAAAAGTACAGATTAACGTGTAATACTTTATTTCACTATTAACGGTTAGCGTTTAATGCAATTGTAAACGATTAACGTTTAATTTGATTGTCAGCGTACACATTTCACGATAAATTTCCTGTCATGACAGGTTAGCGTCTTCATTCCTACAAGAATAACGCCATAACGGCAATTTTTATAAGCCGTATAAAGTAGCGTTTTGGTAAACAACCGGCCAGCCAGAATAGCAGTTCCATTTATCTTATCTCGGCCGTTATTAGCTTCATTGTGTTTCTGCGACTGAAAATATGAGAAAATTACAATTTATGATAAGAAGCGAGAAATTCGGGCCTGCCGACGATTTATCATTTCAGCTCCACTAATTATTTCATTCAAGTTTGTTTGGATTACAAAACCGGCGATTGTACGTTCACAACACGAGTCATTCTTTTCCCCGTCCTCGTAGTGGGTGGCGCGGGAATGTTTTTTTGCGGCAAAAAGTTTTCCTCCGCGCAAAGAATAGACTCGGGCATAAAGAGGTAATTAGCAGTCTCGGTTCCTGTCAAGTAGCTTTACTCTTTCAGAACAAGGCCCGTTTTTTCGAGAGAGAAACAAAAGATAAAGATCACCTCGAAAAACTCACTTCCACGTAAGGATTTTTAAGGATGAGAAACGTTTCTAGGCAAAAAGCGCCGTGTTAAGACAGGGACGGTCAAATTCAAAAGGTAAAGAGTGGTTAAGGTATTTTAATATACAGGGCGATTTATTGAGTAATTACGCTTCCTCTATCTAGGTTAATATTTATTGATAAAGCGTACAAGCTTTTGTCCTGCTGGTTTCGGTAACAATTTTTACACTACCGTGGTCCTGCTAGCAGGACGCAAGTTTTCTATTAACTGTTTTTCTGGCAGGACCAGCGTCTTTACTCTACGTGTTGCAGTTTTTAGGTGGATCGAATGAAATCACATAGACGCCAACGTCAATTTCTCCTTCCATGGATCGGCAACTGGTGGCTTGGTGCTGACTCCTGGTGTGTATATCTAACTACTGAAACTATATGAGAAGTATAATGTTTCACCGAAGTCAACAGTGTGTTATCTACTTAGGTTTTGATTATCTACTATTAAACCGAATGAAACCTGTTCCTTCAGTGTTACCTAGTTTATGACTTCATACTTCCTAAAGATATATGCTGGGTTAGGTTAGGTTCAAAAGTGAGGTCGAAAACTACACCCTCCACAGCGACTATGTGGGTATTTGTTTCCTTCTCCATGGCAGATATATAAAATATATTTCTTTTTCTAGTGCTAACTCCTAGGCTAGTCCGACCCTGTCCTTGGGACATGCTGATTGTGTTATTGCGTGATGGAGTTTTGGATTGTAAGCTTATACGTGGATAAATTCAAATTCGCAACGAAGCTTGTATTTGTACAGCTGTGTTCAACATGTTTCTAAAATTACCCCATTTGTCCAAAAACAAACATTTTTTATACATCAGGAAGTAAATGCTTCCGCCGCATAGGTATTAGTTTGGCGATAAATGTTTTACAAGCTGTCATCGAGTGTCTATTGGAAATAAAGAGGAAGGTTTAGTTAAAGCTGGTCTCTGACCTGAATTTACACGTAAAAATCCGAATAAAAAATGTATTTCTTCAATCAAGAAGTGAAGAAATGAGAGAAGCAATAGAAACTAGTGGTGATTTACATGCAAGAAACACCTTATAAACACTAATTGGCAATTGCAGAAAATAAGAAAACTTCACTTCGACAAGAAACGTCCTGTATACATCCTGTAAAATCCTATACAGTCGCCATTGCCATTGACGTATTTCGCTATTACTATTTCTACGCAGAATCAAATTTTCCGGGAGTATTTTTGGTCCCACCCAATTCGAAAGCGAGATTTATTTACAGAGGTGGCCGTCTGCAAACAGATGGTTTTGAATTATATCAGTAAATATAGAACCATGGGGATTCACCGATAAAGGCGGAGTCACGATGTGGGAGTCGCTTATTTATACACATTAGTATAATTTGTTGACTAAATATAATATATAAAACAAGTTTCCCAGACGATTTAATCAACATATTACCGTTTTAATAAACTTGTAACTGTCAGACCAAAAATGAAATATTACTCATGCTTATAATATAAAATACATGTGTGTGGGCAAGAATTGATTTATTTATATATTGGTAAAGTAAAATAGAAAAGTTGCAAACTTCAGATTACTACACCATACATGGTAGCGCGTTTAATTTTGGCTTCAGAGCTAGAGGTAGGTAAGTGCGTATGACTGCATTTGGTGGCTTAATATTTACATTTTGGTACTCAGTCTTTTTTCTGTAATAGATTACAAACATCAAACATCCACCTTCTATTCATCAACGGAGTATATACGTAATAGCCAAATTAAACATGGATGGCCTCTAGACGTTACTGTAGTGGGCTAAAAAATTCGTACATAATAGATCATCTGAGCAACAGAGGTGGGCGATATTAACTCGTAATTAAGGGCATTACCACCCGCTCTCACCGGAACACGAGCTTACTTCCTGCCCTTCCAGTCGCGGCACTCTACGATGCGGAGCATAAAGCCAGCAAGCCCGTTCGCTACCTGCTCAAGACTTAAATATTTTACGAACTGAATCATCCTGGATTCGGGGAGTAGGAGATACAGGGTGGTTAATTTACTGTAATCGTTTTTGCTGCAATAGCTGATAAGGGTGGCGCATGATAAATTGATAAACAGGTCATCAGCTTGTAAAAAAAAATAAAGCTTCATCAATATCTCGTAGAAAATACAGACTGTAGACAACCTATCAACATTTTTCTATCTATAATATCTAATTATTTAACCATAATAAACATAGTGTTCATTTTGCTTACAATTTGCCGCTCTATACGTATTGTGAATGTCCACTCTAAATTATGCCCACCCTTTCACTACAAAAAATCCGTTTTTATGAAATTTTAATAACAATGGAACATTCCATTAATTTTTTATCCACCACCCGGCAAAATCAGAAGTGCATTAGATTAATTAAAAAATAATATTTCGGTGGGTAAATTGCAATTACATACCCGAGTGACTATGCTAATTTGCCGCCTCTTTTTTGCCGCGGTTCAACGGCGGCAACTGTTAAAATTATAAAATCCACTAGCTACCAAAAGTGAGTGCACCTTAAATCGTATCATATTAGATAAAAACAGGAGGTCACAGCAAACTGCTCTACCTCTCTAATTATGGGCAAACAAATCATCGAGCGTTTTGCCTTCTTGGTGCCGCGGCTTACGGACCGCCTTGCCTACAGGATGATTTGTTTTATTCCAATCTACATTGGCAGATAACTTTGGCAGAAAAAATAGCGAGAAATCATTTACATTTGAAATATCTTTAAAATATGCTATAATATGCCAATGCTTATATTATAATATTACTCATCTTTTTGATTTAACATCATTTGCAACCCAGCACTACTGGTGGTCGGAATAAAGTGACCACCCTGTTAATAATAGTTTTTATGGCAAGAAATCATCGCCGGCCTCGAGCTAACATGATTTCCATTTCCATGGTTCACTGGCTTCAATGGGTTTGTGTTGATTACTTCTTTATGGTTTATGGTTGACTCGCAGACAGCAAAATGATGTGCTACTGAAATGATCTTCCAGATGACATTCATGTTATGTACAAAAGTGTGTCCCATAGGAATAAAAATTATATACATAAACTGCTAAAAAATTACTGGCTGTTTTTCTTTATTTATGTTTTATTAATTTTTTACTCAATTTTGTTCTTCGTTTTTCTTTAATTTTTCTATTCTTTAATATTTCATGAGCAGCACATTATTTTTTCTCATATTTTTTACTATTTTATTCAGTAACATATCTAGTGAATGACGTGTTTCTTTTTTGATCTTTGTATTTTTCTTGTCTTAGGAAATTTAAACTATGTTTGTCTTTAGAATAATTAAAGGCAACATTACCATCACAATTAAAGTTTTCAGTTTCTTTCCATCAAATCGGAGAAGTCGCGTCGTCCTTTCTATTTGCCTAAGAATTCTACGACTACAATAAAGTATTTTCATTAAAACTTCTTAACTTTAAATTCAAATCAACTAGAAACTTAATGGCGTTTTTATTTAAATCGTACATAAGTACAAATTTAAAAGTTAAATTGCAAACTCTCTCGAAATTAGTTTACCTAGTTTTATAACAATATGCCAGAACCGGCATATTGGGAGGAACTGACGCGACAACCACTTTTGGAGAGGAAAGAATTTTTCATTTCCAAGGTAATATCTATATATTCTAATGTAATATGGATTTTAGAAAATTTATTTCTGCCAAGTTATTAATCAAAACAAGATATAGGAGCTACTAAATGGAATTTTGTCGAGAAATGTAGACTTGGTATTTTACCAAATTTAAAAGTCATGTATTTAGAAGGAGAATATCATATTCATACACATATACTTATTGACTGATAACAAAAAAGAAAGAAAAAGAGGAACAGGTTTATTCAGACTACCATCGAGCTACTACAGACAGCTATGTAAGAAAGATATAAATTTAGACTTGGTTTTTGCTGATAGATAATTTTTATGCAACAATAAATTAAAAATGAGAGTAGGTGTTATATTAAATATTTGGAAATATGGAGCCCTGTTTGGTTTATAGAAAAATAAATTACTTAAAAAATGAGATAGAAATGTATTTGATATTGCTACTGACTGTTACTTCTTGATGGATATAATAAAAAAATATGGTGTTCCATTTCTGGAAAACAACGTTCGCAACTCCCTAACAGTTCCAAATCTAACTGTAAATTTACCAAGAGGGGTGATTTACAAGTTTTGTTTGTATTTTGCAAATGTAAGAATTAAGGATTAAAGGGAAATTACACTCTACGAATAACCCTGTATATTTTCTTTTGTCTTTCCTAGAAATTAAGACATTCAGAATGTAGCCACAAGTAAATATTTTATGACTGTAATCACAAGTCAGTAAGTATTATTTAATATATACCATTACAAAATACTTATGTGTAAGTACCCTTAGTTCCTGTGCGCAAAATTTGATCTAAAAATAATTTAAACATAAGTAAATATTGTTTACTAAACAACGACGATTAATATAAGACAATTCAAGCATTGTACTCGAAAAGATAGGGAGTGCTGTGGACATTTTAACTTTTATATTTCAATAAAGTCTGTTTTCTCTATAAAAAACCTACTTTTCATTTCGATTTAATGTACACACATGTATTAATTTCGGTGCATATTTAACAAGACAAATATGGGAGAGACGCCTCAGGGGTAGATGCCACAGGTCTAGTTATTGTTGCTAACATTGTAATTAAATGTCCCATCCTGAGTGACCTCAATGGTGATAAGTTACTTCCATTTTTAGTATTGCAGTCTTTTAATAATAATTATTAAATTATAATATTTGTAGAAAATGTTGCAGTGGCTTAATAAAAAATTATCACATGTCTTCGAACATGAAGACTATGAATTTTTTTTTATGTAAGTTGTACAGAAACAATTTTAAAATAAACAAAGAATGAAGAAAATTGAGTGGAAACTGATTATGACATTTTGGCTGAAGATTACAGGAAATCCAACACAAGGAGAGAATTTGCTTTTATGTAGAATGTGATAAAGAAACCACCATACAGAAGGACGACCGTGTTCGATGTATAATATTCTTCAAAATTTCCAAACTGAATAGTGGCTATTGGTATAAAACTTAGATCTTAAAGAAATCGTAAAGATAATGTAAAAAAGTTTAGGTATCTATATCATTTAAAAATTGAGATTCTTCTTAAAAAATTGCCTTAACTACCCCACATGTAGGTACTTCTTATCTGTTTGATGGTTTAATACTAATTAAACGCTCAGCAAACGACAATTACCCGTTGGTATGCCTAAATACTAGTGTAATATAATAGCACCGATAAATACTATCATTATTACCCGTCATTTCAACACGGGGTCGCAGCCTTGACCCTGCGGCACCCCATTGCCAATCGCCACATCATAATAGGCCTAATTAAAAGACCGTTTATGTGCATCGAACGTGAGTCGTGCCTTGGAATACGACTCCACAGTGTGGTGTTTATAGAGAAGTAATAGGAACTTGTTTCTATTTACGGTTAAATGAACTATTTATACGCAGAGAACGTGATATTTTACCTTATCGACTCGGTACCGTATTAACAGCTTTATTAATGCCTTTTGTTGCTCTCCAATGTCGCCATTGTGTGCTGTATGAGTTTTATTGGCGTGCTTGTTCACCGAGCGAGCCTAATATGTAATATAAGTTCCTTTGTGGGTATTTTTCATTGATTTATTACTCACAATACCAGCCATTATTTACTGGAAAATGTGGTTGCTTAGAAAATTTTGCAGGCTTTTAAAATTTTGATAGATTATTTTGTTTTATGTTCGGTGGAAATTGGTCAAGAACCTTCAAACGGGGTGAAATCGATCAGCAGGGGTGAAACCAAACATCACGTATATTTTGGCTAATTTTGTTAGTATACAGCGTGCGGCAAAAGTCGACAAGTTACTGTAGGAAGTATCAGTCTTTACAAGAGTAGGCATGAAGAAGGTTTATTTTATCGATTCGTCGAGATACGTAGGTTGTTTTAGAGGTGTAAAAAAGTAGTTTTTGGAAACGTTTTTGAAATTGGGGAAATGGTGGGGTGAAATCGATCACTAACTAATTGGTTAAATAAAACTCTCTCTGCCATTAAAGTTTTTTTGTGAGTTTGTTTTGTAGGAAATCCAAGTACTTTTAGTAATTCCTTTACACTAAACCCCCTCCCAGTGTCACCCGAGGGTATAACCAATATGTTATATATTTTTAATTTTTGTTTTAGATTAAAATTGCTCCGAAAGTATACGAAAAAACTGGTCTATGATAATGTCTGTGCGTTTGCAAAACGAAAAATTAGAGGCCAACCGGGTCTATCTGCTGTTGAAGCTACCTATGAGGTACTACAACAATTCTTAACTAAGGCTGGAAGAACCGCAAAACGCTTTGAGAACAATTTCCCAGGAGTCGACTGTATCAACTCATTTATGAGCAGACACGAGGATTTGACCATAAAGTTAGCCGAAAATATAAAAAGGGTCAGAACAGTGGTAACATATGAGGTAGTTCAAAAGTATTTTACCGAATTGGCCACTACTGTCGATGGCGTTTCTCCCGCTAATGTTATACATTACGATGACAATATCGATGACGATAACAAACTTTTGTTATCCGGGCCACCGGGCCAAGCTTTGGTGGTTGTTAGAAAAGGCAAAAAACATGCCCATGGAGTGGTTGATACCTCTAAATCAAGCACGAGTGTAATGTTCAGGGTGGCAGGAGATGGTAAATTATTAGCGCCCTCTATTGTATAGAAAACCAAAAACTCAAAAACATGTACAAGCCTGGACGGAGGGCGGCTTCCCAAATGCCCGGATAGATAGAACCCTAAGCGGCTGGTGTGATGCCGAAACGGTTAAGGACTGGTAAACCGAAAAAAACAGCTTTACAGAAAACAGCAAATTTTGACCGGTTTCACTCCGTTTGACGGAACTTGAAAAGGAACACCATGATTTCTTATCGTTACATTTTATATCAAATCTTACGACAGAACTCTGGCGACAAATAGATGGGTGGACCTTTCTAGTCGGTATTAATCATATGCAGACAGAAGAAAATTTGACTTATAATACTGGGATCAAATACATCTATTATCTTCAGATACTATTGATCTAAGTTAAAGTACCTGTATGACAAGACGTCATGGAAAACTATTTTTTGCAATACATTTTAGCTGTGTTGGTTCTGTAAGAAGAAACCTATTACATTTATTTATGCCAACGCAAATGTACGCAAGGAAAGCAAGAGTTCCTCATGCTCTCTTGTTTGAAAAACACCTTTACCAAATCGCTTCCAACATATTAAGAAGTGACTACCGGTTTCCCAACTTTCACAACTTTGTTAATCAGTTAATAATGTACCTTTTTATCACTGATCTAATAAATACACGTTTGTGGTGAGTCAAACAATATATTAGTGTTCGTAATGTTTCTTCTTTTGTTATCTGGAGTGTCGTAACGGTTCAGGACATTTAGCGTTGTTATAATAATTATATAGTAAACACCACAGACGCGGCCTGCTTGTTTATTAAATTGTTACAATAAATAAACCATAAGGAGCGTTAAGTTGGTAGAATTGTACTGTAGAACGTATTTTATCAGGCCACTAGTTATCAGTAATGGCGCTTATATACCTTATGCTTTCTTATTTATCTTTACTGTTATTTTTTGTTAGGATTTATGTGGTATTCCTTTGAGTTTCACTGGACAAATAAAGTAGGAGTTATCTTTTTGTTATCATTGTACTTAACACTAATATTTAATGTGGTGTTTATGGTCTTATGGTAGTTATAAGTGTTTAACAATTTTTAGTAGTTCTTTACACTTACGATAAGCAGTGCAGGCTTCAAAGTTAAACGAGGATCTATTTAAAAATATTTATGAAAATAAAATGGAGGAAACACGTAAACAATTTACAAAAGTTGTCTGGGAAATCTTGCAGTAAATTTAGGAGCTATAAATTATTGTCAAAATTCTAGAGATTCCACGCTATAAGCAGGACATCTTAAATTTCATTTTTTATCTAGGCTATATTCAACATACTGCTCCTCTTCAGGACCTTATAATAATGATTAATAATAATGTTGAAAGCCTATGTTTTATATGTGATTCAACATTAATTTTAAATGAAATAGATCGGTTACTTCTTAACTTTTCTTTACCCCAACACAGATACGGCACGATAGGACAGGCAAAATAAGAAGCGGCTGTTTGGGCTTCATCGTGAATCAGGTTACCGATGATTGCTCTCAGTTTAATATCTGTATAAAACTAGTTATCAGGAGTCAATTACAACTTTCCGCACTCGTCAGGAACCGTCTAGTGCGTTGAACTCGTCATAGATGGCGGGTCCGGTGCAAAAACTAGTTTCAGTTTCCAACCGTCTGAGTGCGAGACGGACACTAGTAAATTCTACTTCGTTCGAGGGAAGTCCTACTTCACATCTGTGTTCTTATCGTTTCTGGAGGATTTTATTAGTTTAAAACTAATTGCAGCTTGACCTTGGGTTTGGTTTATCTTCGTGAGCTTCTACTTAAAGTTTCACCCACCTTTCATCTATTATGGTAAAGCATACGATTGCGAGGCGATACGAGCGGATTCCAATTTATTTTTATCAAATCTCTTGTGTTTGTTTCGGCTTTCAGCAACGCAATTTCCCCATTAGTCTGAAATCTGTGGAATTGCATTTACGTAAATATGTATTTTCCTTTTGTTCAGTTCCCACAGATTAATTTTATATTTCTGGCGGTTACAATCCACACGCGAGCCATAATATTTCTGGTATATTACGTTGTGTTTCTTTGTAACAGCCGACTTTCAGGAAATATGTTAAAAATAAGGAAACCATTATTTTCAACATGTTTCATATGCCTTCAATATTTGAAACTATTTATATTGGTCATACCATTTGTCGGTTTAATTCTTGTGAACCTGTATTAATAAGTCCATCCTACTCTATACCATCTACTAATAAAAGTGCTTGATTGTGTAAGCGACCGTGGAAATAATCGCGAAGACACTGATCCGATTTTAATTAAAAAACTCCGGTGACACGGTCAGGATTAACCCAGACTGGTAAGACATTCTAGGTTGATAGAAAGGCGGAAGAATTTCGTTAATCCTAACAGCAGTTACGAATGAAGTAGGCGCTGAATAGTGACTGATTTTTTAAAACGGATATGTATGAAAATGCAAGATTAGGCAGATATTAAAAATAGATTAAGCGACCATACACTATGCGTTTCACTCATCAGGCCAATAGCATGAGATTGGAATTAGAGAAAAAATGTAAAAAAAACCTGTTTGTTGCTGACTTATCTATTGTACCTACCACTTCTTGTTGATATAGTAATTTAAAATCAATGTTACAAAATGTATGTAACGAAAGTATTTGAAACGAAATAAATAAATGCCTTGATAAGAGTATGTTCCTGATTTACTTACTATTACTATATAATATACTACTAGGATTAATCTAATGTTCCAATATTTGTAAATATTGCTAAATAGAACCTACCGGGATATCAAAAATTATCTTGGTCAAGGATGGTTGTGGAATGTAAAATGTGTGTCTTACTTTAAATTTGAAATAATTATGTCACTGTCACACTGACATCATCAATAACCTACAAATTTCATACCTATTTATTTCAGTTGTAAAACAATAATGAACTACAAATTATGAAATAACGGTTTTAGTAACAAGAAAAACTAAATTACAGTAATTGTTGGAAATGCCCCCCGTTTTGTTCGATGGACAAGTTGACCCGCCTCCTCATGTTGTGAAAAGCGTTTTGCAGCATTTCTGGCGTTATGGTTGCACATTGCTGAACAATTCTTTGTTGCAGTTCTTGCAAATTATTTACCGGAGTTGCAAAAATCTTGTTTTTTAAGTAAGGAAATATAAAATAGTCCATAATTGTCAAACAAGGTGATCTCGGAGGAAACTCAACTTCTGTATGCAAACTTATCAGCCGGTCATCAAAAAACTCGCGGAGGAAAGCAATATTTTCTCGTGTAGTATGTGCTGTTGCACCGTCATGCTGGAAATAACCGTACCTAAGTTCATCATCGTTTAACTGTTGCACAAATTCAGCCAAAACGTTGTGTCTGTACCTTTCTGCGTTGACGGTGAAATCGAAAAAAATTGGCCCAATTATTCTTCTGCGAGAAACTGCCATCCAAACACCAATTTTTTGAGCATGTAGTGGCGATTCAGTAAAAAACATGAGGGTTATCATTGCTCCACATTCGCATATTTTGAGAATTGATGTATCCCGAAAGGTGGAACCACGCTTCGTCAGAAAAAAGTTAAGTCCAGAAGATCGTCATTCATTAAATTATTGACAAACCAATGGCAGTAAGCAAGGCGTCTGGTGTGGTCTGCGGGCAGAAGAGCTTGATGTGCTTGCATCTTATATGGATGCATGTTCAAGTCTTTCTTTAAAATCTTATGACATGTTCCATAAGAAAGTCCAATTTCCTGAGAAAGACGTTTCAAAGGTTTTGCAGGCTCCTCTTCCATACGTTGACACGTCATTGACAACTTCTTCTGTACGAACTCTTGGTCTACCAGCACCTTTTTTATGAGTCACACAACCAGTTTCGCGAAACACTTCAACACAATTTGTAAGGCACGCATAAAAATTGTCCGGTAATATTGCCACGTTTGGGAAGTGCTCTCGAAAATTGTCCAAACATAAACGTTGACTGTATTGCCAATTTCCATTAACTAGCGCACCCGTTCGAAAATAGGCTTCAATCATGAAAATTTTGTGCTGTGTGGTAAGAGGCATGATTCAAAAACTGGATTAGAAAATTTCAGCACAATGACTTGACAGATTCTGACACAACAAAACATATTCAAAAATTTAAAGTAAGACACACGTTTTACATTCCACAACCACCCTTGACCAAGATAATTTTTGATATCCCAGTACATTTATGACGACGTTATGCATTTGTAGCGCTGTGTATATTTAACAAACTAATTCTCTATCTTTACTAACGCCAAGCCTTTTTGGAGTAACCTTTGAACATATACATCACAGGCCCCTAAGTCTCTCGACACAATGATACAAACCCTCAGTAGTTTTAAATCTTTCTAAGCCTACTATAAACTAAGAAAATCCACCTAAGTATGAAGGCTGGCAGCCGACTAGATGTAGCACATCGTAAATTTGACTGGGTCTTAAGCTGATTAGCTCCTTCTTTTAATTGGTCAAATATAGAATTTCGGAGAACCAAAGCTAAGAAATAAATAGAATCACTTCTTGAGGCCTGAATAAGAGTTGCCTTACTTTTATATATTTAGGCAGGCCCATTATGGTCACCATATTGCAAAATAGTGAATTATTGAAAATATATGACTTTATAACATAACACCATCCAATTTTTGATTTTTGTCTACTAGTAGTGTTTAATAATAGGTGAATCTACTCCTTATAAAATAAAATTGTGTCAGTTAAATTTGTAGACAAATTTAGAAAAACATAACATTTGATAAAAATAACAAAGAATGCATACTACAAAAACAAAATCAACGAAGTAAATAACAATTATAAAAAAATATGGCAAATTGTAAATGAGGCATCGAATAGTGAAAACAAATTTAGAGAACAAAAATATAACATAACTGACGAAGATGGTAAGCAGATGGCCGATAATAAGAACAAGGCCAATTGTTTTAATAAGTATTTTGTTGGGATTGGCGAAAAAATGGCTAATTTAATCCCAAAAACTTTATATAAATCAACTTTACGAAGTAGTTTCACAGATTCATTTTTTCTGCACCCCGTAAATGAAAATGAATTAATCTTAAATATAAATAAACTAAAAAATAACTCGGCTTCGGGTACTGATGGAATTTCTACAAAAACAATTAAAACATGTCATAGATATATACTAAAGCCCCTTACACATATAATAAATGTATCATTTGCAACAGGTTTAATCCCTGAAGAGTTTAAAAAATCAATAACTACCCCAATATATAAATCCGGCAATAAAGAATTACTCACAAATTATAGACCTATTACAGTTATAAATAACTTTTCAAAAATTTTTGAACACTGCATAAAAACTAGATTAGTAAATTTTTTAAATAGAAATAAGATTTTAAATAAAAACCAGTTTGGGTTTCAACAGAATATCAGTACCGAAGATGCTACAGTTGAGTTAATTAGTAATATAGTAACTAATATGAACAATAATATAAAATGTCTGTCAGTGTTCTTAGATCTGGCCAAGGCTTTTGACACTGTCAATCACGGTTTGTTATTGAAAAGACTCGAGGATATAGGTGTTCGTGGATTACCATTGCAAATTTTTAAAAATTATCTGAAGGATAGAATACAAGTTGTTAAAATTAATAAAACATTAAGCAACCCCTTAACAGTAACTATGGGTGTCCCTCAAGGGACAGTACTAGGGCCAATTCTATTTTTAATCTATATTAATAATTTAGGAAAAATTGATATTAATGGTAACATTTTTTCATATGCAGACGATACCGCAGTAGTATTTGTTGGAAATTCATGGGATGAAGCATATTCAAATGCAGCTAATGGCCTTCAAAAAATCCAACTTTTTTTAAATATTAGTCTTTTAAGCCTAAATGTGGCAAAAACTAAATTCATGACCTTTTCTTCTACAGCCGCCGATCAGCCAAATAGAAATAATATTTATATTCATAAAACAACCTGTAATATGGTGAACTGCACTGCATGTCCACAGATAATTAGAACAGACTGTATAAAATATCTTGGCCTAATGGTTGACCAGCATTTGAAATGGAATAGTCAGGTGGATTATCTTACAAAAAAGCTTAGAATACTAGTGCATAAATTTTACCAAATACGTGATATTCTTAACAGACGACTTGTGCTTGCGGTGTATATTGCTTTGGCTGAATCAATTCTTAGGTATTGTATTATCGTTTGGGGAGGGTTATATGAAAATTCTCTACATAAACTTTCTGTTGCGCAAAATACAATAATTAAAATTATTTACAAAAAATCGTATCTACATAATACAGATAAATTATATGATGAGACTGGTTTATTTAATGTAAGACAAATGTATGTTTTTCAATGCATTCTGTGGATATTCAAAAATAACGATAAAATTGATATGTTCTACCATCAATATAATACGAGCGCCTTAAAAACCCAAGTCATTAATACTCCATTCTGTAGAAAGACACACACTCAAAGATTCGTTCTGTATTACGGACCAAAACTGTTCAATTCACTTCCAACTGATTTAAAAAATATCAAAAGATGTACAACATTTAAGAAAAAACTAAAAAAACATATTCAATTACACGGTGTACCAAACACATTTTGACTGATTTTTACGAAGGATCGGTTACCAATTCCTCAGCATAGACAAATCAAAATTAGGTAGGTACGTTATAGTATTCTTGTTATTTTTGTACAATACCATTTCTTTTTGTTTTTTTTTTATGAATGACTACTGAAATAGGTACTTAAATATTTCTGTTTTTATATCTTCTGGTTCCTTTATTCTGTTCTGCTTTGCTTTCGGGTCAGTCGCAATCAAGCATCTATGCTTAGGTGACAGCCTGGGAGACAGAGAAGTAGGGCGGGTAGAGGAGGAATAAAGAGGGAAAAGAAAGAAAAAGAAAAAAAGAAAAAGAAAAAAAGAAAAAGTTATTAAAATAAAATAAAGATAAGTTATTCTTTTATCCTTCAGTGGGCATTCATAATTATAATTAAAATTATAATTATTTATTTATTATTAACTGAGAGACGTGTTGGTTGTAGCGGTTTTGTCCTATGGGTAAATGTACTTAATTATGTGCCTGTGTATGCTAATTGTTTATACTAAATTTATACTTGCCTTCTGGAATGAATAAATTGAATTGAATTGAATATAAGTACCTAATATTCAAGAGTGTCGTAATTTCAACTAAGTTTATCATCTAAAGTTAATACTAGTAATGCTTCAACAAAATCATAAATCGGAAACAATGGCACTTAGATACTCACAGACATTAACAAAGTAAAAATTCTTAATGGTATATACTTAAGAAAATTTCGCCATAACAGCCCGAAGGCACCACCGATTTTTGTAATCAATGCGAAATTTCATTAAACCATTAATATAAATTACATGCAATTTGTCAAACCAACAATTTCCATAATAAATCTCCCGAGAGAGAGTTCGACGAACCCCCATGGGCATACATGGCTCACTCGACTTAAACATTTTCATTACGGAATGATACAGAAAAACAGTATCTTCAAGGGATAATTTGTATCTAACAACCCACCGCTCCAGGATCGCATCATCGTACGTGTTGTAATTAGTATCTAAGCCAAATCGTAATCACATGAGATTCCCATGGATTTTAATTCGAAATAATACAGCACAAACATGCTACCTAGAAAGTAACTGTACACTGGCTAATAGCTTGGATATGCAAATGAATGATGCACTGGCGTCCGCAACGTGGTTTCCCGCAGTGTGGCAAAGCCGGGATATTGCTGAATCAATTTATCACAACTCTTGCACAAAAATTACGTTATAGATGACTATCAGGTGGAAGAGTCATTGATTGGTTTGTTTTTGTTACACAACGGGTATGTATGTAATCTTCAAAATAAGAAGATTGTTCCTATATATATATGGATCCTGATATTCCTCCATAGGGAGCTACATATTTTTAAAGTTAAATAGAAAAACACAATTTTTAATTACTATTGGTCTAATTATCTACGATTGGTCGAGACTGGCACTAATTGGGGGACAGTAAGTTGCACTTTTCTTTCACTGACTTGTTTTTTAACATTACGGCAGAGGGCAGCATTGATTTCATCACGTTTGGTATATTAGGTATCGAGGTATTATATTTGGTATTGAAGTACATAGTGTAGTGTGACAAGTGTAGAGCAAGTGCTCCTGACCTTTTGTCTGTATTTTTTTAAATGCACACCTTACTTTGAAGTACTAAGTTTCTAAAAATTCTTTGTTAATAGATTTTAGACTTTGGACTTTTGGATTTAAAAGACTTTGTTTTAAAGTTAACCATTAACAGTTTTTTTTGGTATTCTTGGATAGATAAATGCGTAGGTATATAGGTATATAATATTATAACGGGTTAGGTAGAATGAAGTATCTATTTTCTATGTACTGGTATTCATTAATGGTTAAAATCAGAAACTGAAACAAAATGTTCTTAAGTAAACATGGCAATTTATTTTCTGAATATCACATCAGTCAAATGACCTCCACCTCGCTGCTGGCACTCCTGAAGGCTAGCACAAAAATTTTGCATCACTCGCTGCAACATTTCAATTGGGATTGCGTTAATCTCGGTTCGAATATTATGCTTCAGTTGTTCCAAAGTCGAAGGTCGATTAGCGAATACTTTTGACTTTAGATAGCCCCATAAGAAAAAATCACAAGTTGACAGATCCCGTGACCGTGCACAGTAAAAAAATCCGACTGATTTTAACACTGAATCCACACTCATCAGTGTGTATATAGTCCACACTTGGCAGTGTTAGACATATCGGTGTATTATTACATTACATAAAAGTAATTTAACACAGTAGATTTTACAAGGTAATGTGTAATAGTTAATTATTCACCGTGTAATTATTCCGTTTTTATGGCGGATTGCTTCATTTTTAACACAGGGTTTTGTAAATTTTACTACAATTTATGAGTACTTCTACAAACTTGGCGGGTATATCGTTCGTGTAATATGAGTTCTAAAGGTTTAGTTATTATACTACCCAGTTCGTGTTAAAAATAACACTGCAGCAAATTACGATTACCATTTAGTAATTTTACCATTTGTCTTTTTTTACTGTGTGCAGGTCACGCGACATCCCCAAATTTTGAAATCAACAGCAAAAGAAGTTGAATATTGGACCAACGCTCCATTTTCACTATTAAACTGACGTTTCTCGCAAACACTTTGGCAACTGTCATAAATTGCCATGTATCGGGAACACATGGCGATTTGATTTGAATTTAAATTCATTATTATTCAATAAATCCAGTTCAAAAATGGATACGTCATTCTGCCTAACCCTGTATAATATATATACATCGGATGAGAAATTCGGTACAACTAATTTTGTTTTGATTTTGATTATTAAATTAATAATCAATTGTTGCACTGCTGTACCACATCTAAATTGAATTCTCGAAGGACCAGAAACAAACTCACTTGTTCGTTCCAAAACATATATTACAAAGGAAAAACTTACAATCAAAAATATATACACATATTATAAGTAATGGTGAACAACTGTATCCCCCGAAATCTATATTAGTTCTACTTTTCATCTTGTCGTTGCAACCGGAGATCCCCCTTGCTGCCCCCTCTTAATCATCGCAAAGAGGGACCCTATTGGTCAGCATTGGGAAATTCCGTATATAAAATTCATAATAATAATTATACCCGGAAGGATAGTTACTAGCTGATATAACATTCAAATAATAATACCTACCCTAAATACTACCCTATTCTAATTCGAGCAATTAACTACACTGTATCTTGTAAATACTTCTTAGAATTATCCTACTTAAATATAAATGACGAAATATAAACTAAGGCTAAAAGGTAAATCATATTATATACATTCAGAGATATTATTTCCTATAATTCAGAGAAATTCCCTAATGACAGGTAAGCAATTCTAAACAAACATGCCGCCCACCTTGAAAGATAGTACTTTCAACTAGGGTTATAACGGAAATTAAAGTTTCCCTTGCTAATTTTAACCTTAATCCAAATGAATGTCTCCGAATTCTTAAGCCAACACTGATTACTACTGCGATCCACAGTCAGACACAGGCAAAACACAAACTTTAGACACTGATCGCTTGATAATGGTATCACCTTTAGTTCTTATGGATACAACTCTGATAACACCGTCTGCTCCGGGATGAAGTTCAACCACGCGACCAAGCCGCCATTTGAATGGGGGTAGATTGTCTTCTTGAATGATTACCAGCACGCCGACACTTAACAAATTGCTATGATTTTTCTTCCATTTGGTTCTAACTTGCAATTCGCTTACATATTCCTTTCGCCAGCGCTGCCAGAAGTGTTGCGTAATTTTTTGGATGTGCTGGAACTTGGTTAGCCTATTTTCCGGTATTTCTGCCAGATTACTTTCAGGTGCAGAAGTAAGTTTCCTTCCAATTAAAAAGTGTGCAGGGGTAAGAGGTTCTGGGTCATTAATATCTGAGGATAGGGGACTAATAGGACGGGAGTTCAAAACCGCTTCGATTTGTGTCAACAATGTATAATACTCCTCAAACGTTAGGTTTACATTAGAAGCTATGCGCCTTAAGTGAATTTTAACTGATCTTACGCCAGCTTCCCAAAGGCCTCCGAAATGAGGAGAACGGGGCGGTATAAAATGCCATGTTATATTAATATTACTTAGGGAGTTAACTATTTGCCTCTGATTCTCATCATTATTTAGGAATTCAGTTAGTTCAGTTAATTCCGAGGCTGCACCTACAAAATTTGTGCCATTATCAGAATATATATTTGCTGGTTGTCCTCGCCTAGCAATAAATCTTCGTAATGAAGCTAAAAAAGTTTCTGTACTAAGGTCGGTGACCAAATCAAGGTGAAGAGCTTTCGTGGAGAAACAAACAAATATACAAATGTATGCCTTTATGAGTTTAAATCCACGACCCCTTTTATTTTTAATCAATATAGGTCCAGCATAGTCTACGCCACAATTATAAAAGGGCGGAGCACATTCTGTGCGAGATCTTGGTAAACTTCCCATA
This sequence comes from Pogonocherus hispidulus, assembly GCA_963924545.1. Taxonomy (NCBI): domain Eukaryota; kingdom Metazoa; phylum Arthropoda; class Insecta; order Coleoptera; family Cerambycidae; genus Pogonocherus; species Pogonocherus hispidulus. Next base: position 34,313,854 of record OZ004699.1, read on the forward strand.
ATAGGGATATTAAATTTAGGTTTCGCTCGAAAACATTTAATACATTGGTGAATTACCTTCTTTACTATTTTTTTTTTTCCTGAGATAGGCCAATATTTCTCTCGCAAGGATGCTAGAAGCTGATTTGCACCGCAATGGAGCAACCGAGCATGCTCGTTCCTTATGATTAGATAAGTGAGATGATGAGCCGGAGGCAATATTATCGGATGTTTTTTGCAATATTTATAATTTGAATGCGTAATGCGGCCTCCCACTCTTAACATTTGCTCGTCATCAACAAAGGGATTGAGTGATAATAAACGACTTCTAGCATCAATTTGCCTATTTTCTAACAATTTTTTTATTTCCTGAGAAAACGCCTCACGTTGACTTATTTTAATCAATTTATTCAGAGACCCTTCCATCTCAGTAACCGTGAGAGGACCCTTAAATATTTTATCAGACTTTCTCGTATTGTTTACGAACCTCAAACAATATGCCATAATACGTTTAAGTTTGTTTACACAGGAATATTTGGAAAATAAATCCAGTGGCTCAGTATTCGTTACACTAACCGCGACTGTTCGAGCTTCCAGCAAATTATTTTCATCTTTTAGAACATTTAACGGCCATTGTAACTTGTTTTTTGCTAGCCACGTGGGACCATTCCACCATAAATACGCCTTATTTATTTGATCAGGATATATGCCGCGGGATATAAGATCTGCGGGGTTTTCACTACCTTTTATGTGCCTCCAATCGTTGGAGTTTGTTAATTGCTGTATTTCTGAAACACGGTTTGCTACAAAGGTCTTCCATTTATTCGGAGGTGCTTGTATCCAACTTAATGTGATCGTCGAATCACACCAATAAAATAGACTATCAAATTTGATGCTGATACATTTCCTTACCTTACAAGTTAATCTTGCTAATAATAATGCACCACATAATTCCAGACGCGGCAAAGTGACATTTTTTAATGGAGCTACGCGGGATTTGGAACATAACAATTTAACATGATTCAGACCTGTTTCGTCGGTACTTCTAATGTATATGCATGCCCCATATGCTTTCTCGGAAGCATCACAGAACCCATGTAATTCAACAGTATGCCCGTCCTTACAAATAACATGCCTAGGAATTTTCAGCGATTTCAAATGGTGCAACTCATCCCGAAATTTTAACCACATGGTGTTTAAAACGAGAGGTATAGCTTCGTCCCATGACAATTTATGCTGCCATAACCTTTGAATAATTAATTTTGCGTGTATAATGACCGGGCTTAACAACCCAAGAGGATCAAATATTTGGGCGGTTATGGACAGAATAGATCTCTTAGTGACCTGCAATTTTCTTGGGAATTCTTGAATTGCATACAATAAATAATCCGAAGTAGGATCCCACAATATACCGAGCGTCTTATTCTGTGAATCACTATTAAACTGAAATTTTTCCTGCTGTTGACTATCACCTAAGTTAATTTTCTTTAATAATTCTATATTATTTGAAGACCATTTACGAAGTTCAAACCCGGCTGTTAATAATATACTGGAAATCTGATTTTGAATTGTGAAAACTTCATCAAATGAATTTGCCCCTGTTAATAAATCATCAACATAAAAATCTTTTTCAATTATCTTGGAGGTATTCGGATATTCATCCCGGCCATCAAGAGCTAATTGTTTCAGGCAGCGTATCGCCAAGAATGAGGCAGAAGTTGTGCCATATGTCAAAGTATTTAATTTATAACAACTTATTGGCTGTTCCACATTAGACCGCCATAATATTAATTGGAAGTTTCTCTGACTATTTTGTACTAATACCTGCCGGTACATTTTCGCGATATCCGCTGTTAAAACGTATGTGTGCTTACGAAACCTTATCAGTATAGAAAATAAATCGTCTTGTATTATTGGACCGGTATATTGAGCATCATTTAAAGAAACCCCGGTCGTCGTTTTAGCAGATCCGTCAAAAACTACTCGAACCTTAGTCGTTTTACTTGCTTCCTTTATCACAGCATGGTGCGGTAAATAGTAATTCAGAGAGTCTAAGGAATTTTCCGAAATTTTTGTCATATGTCCTAGCTCCTCATATTCTGCCAAAAACTGCGCATATTCATGCTTTAAATGGCAATTCTTATTTAGTTTTCTTTCCAATGAATAGAATCTATTTAAGGCAGATTGCCTTGAATCCCCAAGTTTATCTATCATTTTATTGAATGGGATATTTACAATGAATCGCCCAGTATTGTCGCGCTCAGTGGTTTTTAAAAAATGTTCCTCACATAAACATTCCTCTGATGAGTATTTATTATAGTTATTATCACATTCATCTAATTCCCAAAACCTTTCTAATTGTTTTTCGATAGGTGCCTCTGCAACGCTACCGAAATACGTTAGTGAACTATGCACGTGATTTACTTTATTTTCTTCAATTAATTTTCCTCCCAAAATCCATCCTAACATCGTGTTTTGCAATATTGGTTTATTTTTACCTAATTCGTGCTGTCCAACACATAATAATTCCCAGAATATATCTGTGCCTAATAACATATCAATTTTACCAGTTACATTGCATTTCGGATCAGCTAAACGCATATTTTGGGGTATATCTAATTTCGCCAAATTAAATGAATTTACGGGCAAACAATTAGTGATATTATCTAAAATGAGACATGATATTTTCCCCTGATAATTATTTATGCGAGATTTAAAAATTACATTTGTCTTAAAATTTATATTTGAAGTTACTTGACTTATGCCTGAAACGATGGAATTATAACGAAATTTACGTAAACCTAATCGATTGCATAAGTCATTGGTTATAAAATTTGATTGCGACCCTGAGTCTAGCAACGCCCTACAGTAATGAGTATTTCCGTGTATATCACAAACAGCAATACTTGCAGTTGATAATAAAATTTGTAGGTTATTTGCACAATGATTTGAGTAAGTAATTTGAGAATTAGCTGGAATAGGCTCATTTATATTATTTACAACTGGATCAGTATTTTGACTCGTACCTGAATGATTATTATTATTGCTAACATTAGGTTCATTAGATGCGTATTCTAAATGCAACAATCTATTATGTTTTTTATTACACTTAATACAACCTTGTCCCCTACAATCTCTAGCTGAATGATTTCTTTTTAAGCAGTTTAAACACAGTTGCAACCGCTTCACTTCAGAAATTCTTTTATTTACCTCTAATTTTAAAAATGAGTCACAATTGTAGATTGCATGGGAATTTTTGCAGAAGCTGCATATAATTTTATACGTGCTTAGATTCGAATTGATATTTCTATTATTGGGTTTACCTTGATTTGAACTTGGATTCAACAAACTTTGACATGATTTATTTGCTTCTAATGCCCCTAGAAGCTGACAACGCTTTTCAAGAAAATCTAAAAGCTCCTCTACTATAGGAAACTCGCTGGCGGGCTCAAAAGATTCCCATTCCTTTCTTGTGGTATGACTGAATTTAGCTGTTATAATATAAATTAGTAAGGTGTCTGCGGTAGGCTGTTCATAGTTTTTTAGGGATTGTATAAGCTTACGAATATTATCTAGTAGTCTTTGCAAGGAGATATATGAATCCCTTTGGCTATACTCTAAATTAAAAAGTGCTTGAATTTTACTTTGTACAATGAGTTTTTTATTATCAAACCGTTTGCACAACATTTTCCACGCAACTTCATAATTTTCAGCTGAAATCTTTAATGAACTTATTGCATGGGCCGCCTCCCCTTTTAGTGTTGAATTTAAGTAATAAAGTTTTTGTATACTGGATAATTTTGAATTTTTATGAATGAGAGAATCAAAGGCATCGTGAAACTCTAACCAATTTTCAAATTCGCCATTGAACGACGGTAACGTTATACTAGGTAATCGTAACATACCCTCTCCTAATTCGGAAGATTCGAGCTTTACTGGCTTATTTTCATCAGTATTTAATTTTTTGTGTTTTTCTAAGAAATCCCTAATTTTTGATCTGACTGCATAAAATGCATTTTCAAATAACGTTAATTCTTTTTCGAATGAAGCTAAATCCTTGGATTGCTTAATTATTTTTAAATGAATAATATTATAATCTTTTAACAAATTTTCTCTACCGGAAAAATGCTCATCTAGCTCCCTTAAGTCGCTATTACTGATTATTTCTTTCTTTGACATTTGATTAAAAAAATTCTCTAACCTTGTTAAACTTAATTTTAATTGCTCTCTTTCGATCTTTAACTCTTCCATTGTGACAATCTAATCGAAGCTAGGTTGTATGTGATAGGTTAATAGGATACTATATGAAGGATGCACACTTACTTGTGTTGATATTTTCTTTTCAGGACTACAGATGCTCCCTTGGGTTGATGCGCTGTAATGTCGCACTCGTTCTCGAACTTGATGCCCTGCTATGTGGCACTCGTTATGCTTGTTTTAATTACAGTTTTTCCTCTGGCTGATTTCCTGATCCGGCTCGAAGGACCATGTTTTGATTTTGATTATTAAATTAATAATCAATTGTTGCACTGCTGTACCACATCTAAATTGAATTCTCGAAGGACCAGAAACAAACTCACTTGTTCGTTCCAAAACATATATTACAAAGGAAAAACTTACAATCAAAAATATATACACATATTATAAGTAATGGTGAACAACTGTATCCCCCGAAATCTATATTAGTTCTACTTTTCATCTTGTCGTTGCAACCGGAGATCCCCCTTGCTGCCCCCTCTTAATCATCGCAAAGAGGGACCCTATTGGTCAGCATTGGGAAATTCCGTATATAAAATTCATAATAATAATTATACCCGGAAGGATAGTTACTAGCTGATATAACATTCAAATAATAATACCTACCCTAAATACTACCCTATTCTAATTCGAGCAATTAACTACACTGTATCTTGTAAATACTTCTTAGAATTATCCTACTTAAATATAAATGACGAAATATAAACTAAGGCTAAAAGGTAAATCATATTATATACATTCAGAGATATTATTTCCTATAATTCAGAGAAATTCCCTAATGACAGGTAAGCAATTCTAAACAAACAAATTTCATGAAATGTAAAGTATTCATACGTTTGAAGGTAAGGAATATATTATAAATTTCACTAGTACAATCTGCTATTTAAACCACCTAGTGAACCTGACGATTGACCGCTACTCTACGCCTCTGAGCTTAATTATGCGGTCGTCAATACAGCGATTCAAGAGATAGCGTACCCGGCTGGACGCAACTTCACAAATAATTTGTCAGAGCCTTCTTATCGTCGCGAATAACCTGAACTCCCAGGAGCATTTATGAGTGTTACACCTCATTACAATAAAGAAATTCGGAAGCCCATCGACCCACCGACTCGGTCCGATTTATTTTATAGGTTTGTGGGATTTACAGCCCGGTATGCCGCCGGTAGGAAGAGGATATAGGGATGATGATTACAATTTCTTTGATAACATAATTTTTTATTTGAGAACATTAATAACTGTATCTTCAACATATAAGACATATTTATCATTAAACAAATGGCGGAGTCCTAAACCAATTAACAAAATGGCTGTATTTCCAGCATCAACCAACCCTTACTCGATTTTCGATTCCGCAATAAACCTGAATTTATCAGTAAATATGAATCGAAACGGAACTCCGCTCTATTGGTGGTTTATGTACTTGCAATTCTATTCAAAAGTTACAAAATCCGGTGTAAATGCAAATTTAGTATGCACGGAAGATATTATTGGTTTAAAATGGCATTTAATTTATTTATCAGAAATTGTTTTCGAATTCAATTATGCCAGTACATTGTTCGAAATTGGAAAAATAAATGGAAACCTGCATACATACAGTTCGGTTTATTTTGTTGTTAATCTAAAGTGCTCCGTTTGCACAAATAGACGCCACGCACAGCACAGATAAATAATGTGGCCAATCCAGCGATGTCTTTTTTAACAAACATATATATGTTTATATATGACTGATCAATTATCTGTTTATTGTTTATTATATGTCTTATACAGGATGTTACAACATCGTATGTCACAAACACGTGGGCGTGTTTTTTTTCTTTCTTTCTTTTTTGTCTTTTCAAGTTATAGGGGTTTAAAATTTTTCGAGAAAGAAAAATTTTATTTTAACTTTATAATGAATAAAATGATTGCTGTACAATTTGGGGTACTGTATGATACGATATGTACTAATGATACGACATTTATTACCGAAATATGGCACTTCAACTGTAACCAGTGGCGTAGATACAGGGTACGTCTGTGATCTTAGGCAAAAAAAATATGTGATGCTACAGATCGCAGTCAAATAAACACTACTTGCAAACTTTGCACTTCATTCTTAACAAATATGATATCTTTCATCTTTTTTGTTCCTATCTCTAATATTTTAGAAATAAATTGAAATGTTGATATTAACAGAAATTGTGCAATTCAACTGCAACCACTATTTAAACGCTGCCGATTTAGGTTATCTTGTCTAAAATTTACAATAATTGTTCAAAGTGAAGTCACTTCAACTTGAATACTTCTATGAATATTTACAGCCCGGAAAAAGTTGTGCACGCTTAATTTATATCGGATTTTTCGAAAGCTATACTGGCCCATATTCTTGGTCTAAAATGTGTGACGTAATTTCAAAGGTGTAAATTTTAAACAGTAATAAAATATTATTAAATAATGACACATAATTGACAGGTAGAATCTTCCGATTAGGTAATCCTAGTGTCTCACTAGGATCGTAATATCCTAGTAGCAATCCTAGTAATCCTAGTATCGTATCCTATCGTATTCTAGTAATCCAGTATCCTAATCCTAGTAACCGTAGTAATCCTAGTATCTCACTATGTCACTCAAGAAATACTATAAGTGCTGCAATTTCTACTAAAAACTATGCCTAGATGAATACCAGAAGGTATCAAAGGTCAATGAGTTTTAATTTTAGCCTTCGAGATGATGTCCTCTGAACGTGTAATGGGATTACACTTTCCCTTGACACCCTTCATTAGACCTTTAATACCTACTGGAATACAATTGGAAATCCAGATCAGATCAGATTCCAATCGGTGTCAAAGGTCGATGAACTTCGTTAAATGAAAAATATAATTAGATTTTCAGTACGATTCCAGTATGTATCAATGAACTGTGGTCATCGAGGTCTTTGACTTTTTAAAGTGTAATTGAATTTTCCATTGGATTCAAGTTGTAACAAAAAAACGTAATTTTGTTTTTCCACGGTCGGGAGTAGAAATCAGTTTCTATGACATCAAAATTGAAACAGAAGTAGTCGATTATTCCCAAGGGAGTATAATGCTCCCAAGGGAGTTTACATTGTGGAGAACGTTTTTCATGCAAAAAAAGAGGTAACATTGAAATTATTTATTGATATTTAAATTAAATGTAACATTTGTACAATTTTCAAAATTAATATTAGAAGGAATATTACTTTCGCTTACATTTAAAGTTTTTGTGATTGCGCTAGTGGTGGTACCTACTAAAACGTGATTAGCAATTTTGGTCTTATTTTCAATGGAGTTCTCGACATAACCCTCAGCGACTGTCGTTGATTTCCAACCAGCATGACGCTTTATTGTCGTGATATCCACACCAGCATCTGCCAGTAATGTCGCTGAAGATCTTCGTAAGCAGTGACCAGTATAACATGCAGCATCAGGTAATTTTAAATACGAAGCTACTACACTAGGAATTTTTCCGATGGTATTCTTGTCAACTGGCTGCGAACTACATTTTCCTGCTTTGTAGTACAAAAAAAGGCGCTTATGCTTGACGTGGGTAGAACGAAGGGACAGGTATTTTCGATACAATTCAAGCATATTTCCCACATCGGTAACCACAAAGGTTCGTGGAATCTTTGTCTTAGTGTTTGGAATTTTTACAATCAAGGATGAGCCTACATCCTCAATATCATCTACAGTTAAATTGACTAGTTCATCAGTTCGACAAGCTCCGGCAATCCCCAGATTTAATACAACCTATAAAAAATCAAAATACTAAATAATTGAAATACCTAACAACAAAAGTAATCTTACTTTAATCATTAAGAATGCTTTGTCATCTGCAGTTGATAAAAAACGGTCGATTTCACCCTTTGTCAATATTTTCGATTTTTTCGCTTGATATCCGTCACCGGTTCTTTTCAAAAATGCGATCAGGTTGGGGAATTTGCTTATATCTATGTTGTCGTAAATTATCAAGCATGACTTAACCATAGAATATTGCGCCCATAATGTGGAAGACTTGTAATTCTTTGCATTTTCACTGAAGTATGCCAACAAAACATTCTCGCTGTATACTTGAATATTTTTCTCGGCGCACCACGTTTTGAACCGATTGTAAGCTATATCGTATAAAGATCTTAACTTCGTAGGTAACAAATTGCTTATTGCAATATTTGCAGCCTCCACAATCTCTTCCGACTCACAATTATTCATTGTGCACTAAACAAACTGTAAACTAAACCAAACTAACATCTTAATTTGACAATTCTTTTTGTTTGTTTATTTTGTAGTTATGACAATAACTCAACGACTACTAAATAAATGCTCAAATCCGAATACAATAATTCTGGTGCTATTTACTTCATAATAACAAAATATGTGTTTTTAAGTTAATGAGACCGTGGAAAAAATAGTATATACCATTCGGGAGAAATGCTATTTTGTCCTCGGTGCATTGTAGCCCTCTGACTTCGCCCTCGGGCTTCAAATTGCACCTCTGCCAAAATAACGCATTTCTGTCCCTTATAGTATAATATACTATTAAAGTGATTTATAAGATTTCAGTTATTCTTTATTTGAGACCCTTTTCCAGGGGAGAACTCTTTTTCCTCTTAGCAATACAATTTCATCAATTTTTCTGAATATCCCAAGAAATTACGATCAAAATAATTAAACCTTACAAGATTTCATGTAAACGGGTAATTTATTAATTGTGAATATTTGTTGCACGGCACGATAGCTGCCCTACGCGACGATATCCTTTCCAGTTCATGGTATTTAACTAATTACAAACTAATTGTTCTGGTAGCGATACGATTTTTTAAATGCCCAGTGACGCATGAAGTTACAAAAATCAGCAGACATCCTTTCTGCATGGCTTAAGTGACCGCAGTTTCTTGTCCGGTGTGCCTCAAGCCCACAATTCCATGCTACGTAAATTTTAATAGTTCTTTTGAGAACAAATCACCAGAACAAGTTAATTAATTTTAATTTTTTTAAGCCAGTCTGAGATGAATGTGGATTACAGTAGAGACGGACGACCTCCAATGGCATTTTATTACAAAATTTTATTGCTGAGGACAAAATATCACCGACGATCTACGCGAAGATAAAAACTCATGGTGTGTCTGATAATTAATTAAATAAAAAGGTAACAAAACCGCCTAAATGTGTCTAGACTGACGTTTAGAAGCAGTAAAAACAGACTCGTAAAATCACATTGCCGTAAACAAATTCAAGAGTCTTCTCAACATGTGAAGCTAATGAAATATAGATTTTATTATAAGAGAGGACATTACAAAACAGCGTTGGGAATCATTTTTTGTCTGTTTAATTAGTTGGTCTTGTTAGCGTAGATCTAAAAACAGAGTTATCCAGGCTGAAGAATACATTTCATGTATTTTTCATTGCAGGTGCAGACCATGGCGCAAATATAGATTGCGCTATGGCACAGACTATCCCATTTCCTAGAGTACTCAGGAATCCAGATGAAATCCATCTAGATAAAAAAGCCCATCTACATTGTTAAAAGATTTTAATGCTATGCTAGGCAACGAATTTGAGAATGCTAATGCCAATGCTAACAAGATATATTCCTTGATGCTACCACACTTGGTCTTTATTTTGAATACTTCTGGATTTGTTTATATTATTCGACAGTTGATGTAATCCTAAAAGAAATTATCACGAGCTCTATATATTCTTACCGTTCTTATTGTCATTAATTTAAACTTATTTCGACAAACTTACAAGTTTTATTGAAGGTACGTGTAAATTACTGAGTTTTTTATTTCGAGCAATCACAGTGTTTTAAGGGATAATTTTTCATGAAACATATGTCTTTTTTTTCTCTCCGAAAAAAAAATATAGGCATCTAAAATACACCAAAAATAAACGAATTGGAATAACGTTAATAATTCTAATTTATGTAGTTTTGAAATATTTATATTATAGACCAAATATTGCTTATAACAAAAATAAAACCTAGATATTGACAACTATTCATACTAGTTAACTTATTTTTTGTACATTTTACCTTCCAGAAATAAACTGATGCTTTGGATCGTATAATACAGTCGTGCAGCGCCTGAGCATTTAAATAAGTAGGTATCTCTTTATGGAGGTGTTATCTTATCAGAATGCAAAGTGGACATGGACTTCAACTACTATATGGAGCTTCTGTGGTCGACATAAGTGGGTGACGAATTCGGCGCTATAAAAGAGAGAAGTTTTTACTTTTTGATAAAATATTACGGCCTTTGGAATACTTTTGCGCTAAAGCGAACGAGAAAATTCACTCGGAAATTTATAATTTTTTATAGAGACGCGATTTGCAATCTGCGTTTGCAACTATTTCGTCTTCCAAATTCGGAGATGTGTCGTCCCAAAGCTAATAGATGACCCCTGCTTCTATTTGCTCAAATTAAATATAATTTTAGGGCAATATTTTGGTTTGAGGTACTAATTTCTTTTCTACACAGTGCAAGGATCACAAAAATGAGCAATTCATTCTTCATATCTAGACAACCAGAAAAGATACGGTGACGTGGTTTGCACTGTGCTTTATCTTGTTCTTCTACATCAGTCATTTTTAAAATTTCTTTTTTCGAAAAAATATTGATCTTGCTCAAAAATTAAAAAAAAAGAAAATTAATAATTAACGAAAAATAAAGCATCGGAAATGTATAAAGAATTCGAAACTGGAACCAAAAGTTGCCTGAGATTATTATAAATAATTTTTAGGGAAAATCAGAGACAAAAAAAACTGTTTTCAGTATTTTTTTAATTTTTCCGTATGCATTTTCTTAGCCTCATGTACACTGAGAAAATGCGCAGGAGAAAACTCTTTGCTGCTGCTGAGATGAAAACCTTTCATCTCCAACAGGTTTGGGTTGATAGGTTTGATAATCTCACACTGAAATCCTTCATAAACCATTTACCTTAAATATGATAGAGTAGAGTGAAATAGTAGCTGAATCATTTTTTGTTCATTTTATTAGCAAGTAATATAATAATAATAATTAGGGCTGTTACAACTGCGCCGCGGGACATGGGCGTACGCATCATAATACGCTTATTATTATCAAATAAATTACGTAGGAACAGAAGCAACAAACTAGTACAATTTATAACAATGTATTCAAAACGTATCGGCACTACAACATAGGCAACAGTATATTAACGTGGAAAGCATTTTGAGCGGCTCGCGCATGGCTGTGTTGATCCGCTTCACACAGCCCTAATAATAATTTATTTTACTTTAGTAAGAAGAACGCTATTTACAAGTACTCATATATTATGTTATACACATACTTTATTAGTTTACTTATGTTGTTGGACGTCCCAATAGAGTTATTTAGAATAATTTATATAGTAGTTGTATTGAAATTAAACACGAATTATCACACAATAGAAAGATCATAAATAATTTAGTAGCTATTAAATACAATTTAATACAAATTTTGGAGACTTTAGTCCGACTTATCAATTGCTGTGCTATTATTTACTAATAAATTTACTATAAATTGATCTAGGCGGATGGTGAGAGGATTGGGGATGGTACTAAAATACCATTTTTTGAGCAATTTTTTTAATCTGCTTCTTTTCGAAAAAAAAAATGTTAAAGTTTTAAGCCAAATCACCATATTATTAACGTAAAGAAGTGTATTGTCAAATACTCATACAGAAGAGCTAAATTAATTTCTTCGAGGTAAACATGAAATTTTTATTAGTCAGTTGAAATAGTCAACAAGCCAATTTTAATAACTGATACATTCGACCACTCGGTCGCTACAGACTATTTACAAAACACTGTTTTTATAATTGATGAATTCAAAACATGGCTGTTTCGAACAAAGGCTGGACCGCGGGTCTATCACACCCCGGCGGCAAACTACGTCCTTTTCCCTCGACTTACCCTTCGGCGTGGTGATATTTGCAGATTAGCCGAGAGAGCATAAAGACTCTTAAAAACCCATAGGCGTGGTGAACAAATGACGAAACAATTCATAACCTGGATGTGTCGCCCTTTCTCTTGTGTCCCAGCGAGGCAAAAAGTGCCCTTACGGCTCGAATGATGGATGGACGGGCTCGGTGTTAAGATATTGGAACGAAGGGGGATGGGTTATTAGCGGGAAACGTCAAAACAAGTTGAGGAGAGGACAGGATGTTAACCAGTACTGTTTCCAATCGAATGGTCTCTAAAGTTCTCTTAAATCACGAAGGAACAAGTAAAAATCATGATACTGTAATGTGCAGGAAGTAAAATTTGAGGGCAGATTAACTTTTAATAATCTTTATAGAGGTATCATAAAGATGTGTACCTCTATAAAAATTCTAAATATATTAAATAGTTATAGGAAGGCTTGATAAAAATAACAAAACATTATGTGCACAAGCCAAAAAGCAAATAAAAACTTACCACTTAGGTAAGTGCTTTTTGGATACCCACACAATTTCTTTCAATTCTAGAAGGGCCTACTGAGTTTTGTATATCAGAGAGTAAATCTGTTTAGGTTTATTGAATAGAAATCGTTGTTTAAATTATTTTAAAGCAATAGATAGATATCTCAATCAGTAAATATTTATCTATAAATATTTATACCTATTATAGACTCAAATAGTTACTGTATTTGTTTGTAAATATTTACCAAACTATAATAAAATGTAAAAGGTGTTGTTGTTCTGGTTTTTAAATTGAAATTAAGCAGCAGTCGTTCTCCGGAAACAGTGGTCGGTGTAATTCCCAGCAATCGGCAATTCCAAAAATTCTGCAATTTTTTTAGGGAAACCCCGTATAGAATTTATACCAACGCACTGTCTTGTACATTTTCTATTTCTATATCCTAGGAAGAATCTTGAATGCTCAATTGGTGACGGACGAAGAGAAAAATACTTTCGAAACATTTCGACAAGATTGACTCCTTAGATGTTCCCTCTAGAAATAGTAAATTCTCTTCTCACGTTCGTTTTTTTGTTGGGAATTTCTAAAATGTTAGTTCTTCTCGACTGCATACTCCACTAATAACAACAATCAAATATCTAAAATCTAAGATATCTAATCTAAATCTATCTATCTATCTAAATAATAAACAATTTCAAAGAGAAATGTGAAAATTACACTTAACTTTCATCATCATGTAGGTTTTATGATCTGCCTCTTTCAAAAATTTCTCAACTTCTGATTTTCTTAAAACACTAGGCTTCCTGGATCTATAACCTACCGATTTACGTTTAAGGAAAGGATTTAAACTTGGAAATTTCTTTATGTCAATATGCTTTTTCACTGCCACTGTTGCTCTTATCATTGAGTAAAGATCCACAGCATGGAACTCTGGTATACCTACTGTGGATTTTTGTTCAAAATTGACTAGTAGAACTACCTCAGTGATAACAGTTACTCCCTTTTGATGACTCCAATCTTCAAATAAGCGATACGCTTTTTCATATTTATCTTTGGGGGCAATAATTATTGAATCACGATTTTTGCTGATTATTCTATATCATCTTCCATATTATCGTTTGAAGCAGAAGATTCGAACATTTTTCATAAATCACTGCCACAATAATATTAACGAAACGAAAATCTAATAAATAAACTCGTTTCTATATCAACATTCCCTCAGGATTCTTGATTCACATTTTCGAAATTGACAATTTTCAATAAAAAATTATGAAAAATATAGTTACTTGAGCTATTTTCAAAACACTATTAAAAAAATCATGTGTGTAACTCGCAGGCAAAGTGTCTTTTCCGTATATGGCATGCGTTATTTGATAGAGGTGCAAGCGGAGATGCTGAAGAAAGTCACCTTTCCTAACTTATTGCAAATAGCTATTTTAATGCGAAGGTTTTCTATTTAGGAAACGTAGTAAGTTTTGGATAATGATGAATGATAGTTGGTATAAGATATTTTCTGTAATAGTTTTCATAGTTAAAACTTGCAAGTGTGCCCATCAGCATTTGACCATAAGGCCAAAAAACTAGGTAAACTTCTTCTATTTGCATAATCTTTAGTTCATCTCAGCAATATTATATGAAAGGGCGATAACGATATTACCACGATTTTCAACATTATTGTCAAAAGTATCAGACCAACGAATTTAAGGAAATTTTGATACTTTTTTCAAAAATAGGTACAAAATTCAAATCTATTTCTCATGCACTTGCACGTAAATCTACAAAAAAAAAAAACATAACTCGGCCACATAATCTTCAAAAGCGACGCACTGTACGTCTATAACCCCTTTGCAACCCCTTGGAAGTGATGACTCTCCGACGCCACCCGACTCTTCCCGAGTTCCCACTCATTGCTTGTGTCCGCGAGAGAAGACCCATTGCGCGAAGCCGTAAGTTCAGTTCAGTGCGAAGGCCCTAACGTCGAGGTTGCTCGCTAATGCTCCTCCGATCGAGTCGCCACTTACGCGAACCCTGTCGCACACCCGTTTCTGTTTTGTGTTCAGTTATTTTATTTGTGTTTCTGTGCATGTGCCAGGTTATTGTGTTGGAGAGAATTTTGGCTTGATTACTTTTCGCTCGACATGGCACTCTTCAGGAGATCGCTGGTCTGTCTAGCCACTCTCACGTCGTGCATGGGCATTTTCATTGGTGGAGAACAAGACGTGGGGAGTCCCCTTAGGGTTGCCCAGTGCAGGGCCACTTGTCTCGAAAGGGTAAGCAGCCTGCCATGTTTGCGATTTGGGTCTTTGTTTGGCCACCATTTGCGATGGGACCACGGGTGTCTACAGTTTGAGAACTTGGATTCTGCATGAATTTTTGATGAAAACGTTGCTGCTAAGTCATACTGCTTTTACAAATATGTGACATATAACGGTGCTTTCAAATTTTACGAACTTGTTTTCCAGAAACCCAAATATAATTTAATGCCTCTGGCACAGTATCTAATGCTTATTCCTATACACATCACTCAAAAAATGTAATAGTCTGATAGAATATCTATTATGTAGTTACGGAAAAGTCATTAGAACTGATCAACTCGAGGTCAAATTGATATACGATGAGATGAGAGTATAGACAATATCTTCAGAAGATATTATGATGTTATCCACTTTGCATTATTAAAGTTAATTTCATAACAAAAAGTCTTTCGCTTTTATCATTTGTTCATTGATTTTGGAAACTGGAGTGAAAAATGATGATGTCGACGAAATGAAATAAGATTTAAAGTTCCAAAATCCGGAGAGAAGCCATACAAAACCTAGATAAAAATATTACAAAATATTTAGTAGCTGTAGTACTATTTTTGGTAGGTATAACCTCAAATCGAATGTTTCTCCAGTACTTGATGGCACATCACTCTAACAAAAAACGTTTCAAATAACATTTTTTTTAATAAAAATGCAAGAAAATTTTGGTTATAGTAATTTCATATAACATTGCAGTGATTTCAACATTTGTCAGGTTAATATTCAAATACCAGTGTAATAATTAATTGGAGCTCCATGCTCTTATAAAATCCTTCCAAATTGAAGGTGTCTATTAGGGGGTTGTATCACTGTGGTTAATAAATGTGGAAGGAACACCGAGTAAAATTCAGTACGTATATTAATAAGTTATTTTCAAAGAATGTTAATGTATAGGTAAATAGAAGAATTCTCTATGCTCATACATATTTCATAATATTAAGGCGCCTCATAAACAAATAAAACTAATGTAACCAATAAGTTGGTAATTTCTATAATTGCTATTTAATCTAAAATACGTTCCGAACAATTGCCAACTAATAGCAGAATAATTGACCGGTGCAAGAATTCCGAGGAACTAAAGGCAACTTCTAATTATGGTTTACAAAAAGTAGTCTATTTTTAAAAGTTCCTTTGAAAACTAACTAGGTACATAGTGTAGATGTCTAGTTTCAAGCTATTGTGTAATCAATCACATTGTCAGCTACTTTGATGAAATTTTAAGCACTTAATCGCAAAATAATCCATACCATAAAATAGTAATTCATTTGTTTGTAATTACTTCAATGTATACCTACACTTATTTTGTTATATATGTACCTATTTTATGGGCGTATTGCTTCGGAATATTTAAAGACCATAAGGTTAATATCTCAAAATGTTCCTACATATGGAAGTGTGGCTTTTCTGGAGCAACATAACTGGGAATTACCTATTATGGACTAGAAAATGCAGAAAAGTTATTACTGTTACTTACTTTAAAACTAAATTATAAAATAACTTTTTAAAGAAAAATTTAATAAAGCTCAAAAGTATTTTTCAAAATGAAGTAGTTTACTTATTTTGGGACTTCGTAGTCTTCCACATAACTTTAAAGTATATGATGAATCAGTAATTGAATTACATTCGATTTACATTTTTGCATATTTCTTTGGCTTTTTCCACGAACTGTGGATACCTATATATCAATTCGTCATTCGCAATGACTGAGGCGTTCTATCGTTAGAAAATCGCGTCTTATCGCATGGAGTACATTCCTCGTATATCAAGCATTTGTGACCGCGACTGCAGAACAAAGAGTCCCCGTTTTTTGTGTTATTAGATGCACCTGCTTTGAACTCTATGATTCAGCAACATTGAGAATCGTAGTCACGAACTGCACACAAGATCTGATCTGCCCAGATTAGAGATACGGATGTGATGTAGTTACAAAAAGTCTCTGATAGCAGCGCGCGTTGAAACTATCTGAGATGTTAGGTTATGTTTCGCTTGGCCGTTGATAATGCGATCCTTACAGGTCGCGGCAAAAAGGAAGACTCTGACACGCCGATTGGCTTGAGATAGATAAGATTGGTTAAGAGAAGAATCGGAGTCGTTTGAATGCATTATGTGCAACATTGTATTGAGAAATAAAGGATTTGTATAGTAACGCTTGTCATCAAATTCTGATGAATTTCACCTGTAAATTATCCTTGATATAATTTTATCAATAAATGAGGTGGTACACGGTCGTGCTTCGGCTGCTGTTGTTACTAATTTCGTTATTGAAATGTTAGGGAGTACGTGACTATATGATTCTATATAAACACGTTTTATAATGATATGATTGTGTTAAAGTGCATTGAATATCTATATATCTATGTGTAAGTGTAATAATTCGTCTTCAATTACTCCACTGCATAAATAAACTTTTCAGAAAATATTGGTAAATGGTTGAAACCAACTATTAACTGCTTACTCAAAAAAATATAGTGCCTCAAGGATCAATGTTAAGGACACAATGGAATTTACATCGTTTGTCAGGATAAATATGCAAATAAGAAATAAAAATACTTCAAATTGCTTCAAAATAAAATAGCACGCTGTAGGTATCTAAGAACAGGTGTGGCAGAGAAGTGTTGAAAAACCGTTAAAAATATTGAAAAAATTATCATATTATGTTGGGTATCATAATTACCGAATGTTGTTTTCAACAAATGTTATCTTAGTCGAATCGATAAATTTCATTGTAAGTAGTCGTCATTCCAGGAATTTCCATTATACTTTTCATTATTACATTTAGTCAGGAATTTGTTTATTATAAGGTAGAGATGACAGACTACTGATAAAATATTTCTCACTTTCAGATGCATGAATCGTGGAGTAATAATAAATATATTTTGATAATTTACTACAACAGATACAATAATGGTACAAAGAAGTTAGTAGTGGTGAGAAACACACCGTAATGCCCTCTTTGGGTCTTTGCTATTATCTGTCTGGCAATTATTGTTAAATTGAAAGGCAGATAACGACCTGCTTTTCTGCAGGTGCCATTATAGAGGTGACCTCTATTGTCTTTGAGGAAGACAATCCTACTTATTTATTTGAAGGAGATGCCGAAAACGGTGTTGCCTTTGTCTTGCACGGTGCATATTGCCCGTTGAGTAGTTGTTTTCGGCACATCCTTCCAATAAATAATGGTTCAAAGGTTATGGAAAGTATAATAGTTGATTCAAGTATACCATCCTTTCTGAATATCACCGTTGATGTTCACTAGCAACTGTTCTTCTGATCTTCATTGTTATGTATTCAAATATCATAAATATTTCTTTATGATTAACTCGTTAAATGTCATAAATTAGCTCCGTTGTACATATCGTACTGCGCAGATAAACCAAAAGGAAATCCAGAGGGAAACCCTCTTGGAAACCCTACACCGAGCAATTTAAAATTAATTTTGGCAAGATCATGTATATCTTAACAATTTTGACTAACCTATTCTGGCGGGTAATTCAGTTAACATAAGATAGTTTGTGGATATAAAAATATGTGTCACCTCCAGGTGCGTGCACTGTGGCTTAACACCTGATTTGCAATTTTTGTGCCGCCTCCCTTTATCGCAGCCGCCTCGATCATCCAGAAACAAAACCGTTATTAATTGTAGTATGGAGCCGAAACTAATCGATACACAACGCTTCATTTTGGCCGGGTTTTTTTTCTCTGGGGACCGTGCATTGTCTTGCACGGTGCACCCAATTTATTTTTTATTACCTAACTATGGGCACTGCTTCTGATGAATAGAACTATGTCGAAATTCACCGGGGAATAAAAATGGGCATAAAAAATCTTTTAAATTAAGCTAAAGTAGTGACTGCTTTAATTAAATGAGTAGGTACCTACCTCCGATTCGTTGAAAATTGGTAGGGAATATTGGAGTATGAGTTCTTTGAATTAATAAGTACTGATAGAATGTCTTCAAAAGTTTTACAGTCAATGTTAAAGATAATTAAAAAATCTCATAGGTGAGTTATTTAAATATATAGCAAACGCAGCAGCTTCCCAAACTACCAACAGTACTTACTGATTTTCAGTAGTTTCAATATGGCGTTGCTTTCAGTTAAGACCGTTAGTTTGAAGATGGTTATAAAGAGAAATGAATATTTAGACTGGCGCGACGTGAAGACATCCACATTCAGAGATTTGGTAGGACTATAATCGATAGGATATTCATGTCAAATGGCCACAAAATAAATTCTTGAATTAACGAAAATATCACCCAAATATTTATCTTCAGGTGGTTATAAATCATCCAATTAAGTAATTGGTTAGTCACACATCACTCCTCAGGAATCAGGTGGTAAGATGGAGATGATTTGAAAAAAAAGAAGTAATATATTTTGTTGAAGTTGCAAGTTGATCGGCAACACAATTGGTATTAATCTGTTAAAAGGATAGACACTGGTTTACTGCTGCTAGATACATGCTATCACTTTTAGCTACAGAGTTTTGCCCTTGTAGCAAACATCCCAAACTTGCAACATCGTAAACATCTTTGCGTGTGGATTGTGCCTTATGGAAACCTGCCTCTTTCGAGGCTATGAACAATTTTTGCATAGTTTGACCTCTAATATTATGGTATCATGTATAATAGTTATAACTGAATCTCATCATAATCAACCACATAATTGGCTAACCTTCAAATTGTAATAAACATTCTTAGGGGCGCATAATCCTAAAATTGGATCCATCAGTTTTGTGAGCCAACTTAATCGAGCGGGTCCTAATCGTTTTCCCCAGAGGCGGATTGTCGGACACTGCAATTTGGGCAGCAGGTAAAGCCTTTTCGGTAAGCTACGCGATCTCCGTTAGAAAAGAAATAAGAAAACATGTCTACGGCTAATTGCCCGGTTTTTTAGCCTTCTAATAAGAGGGTTCTTATAAACGTTCGCCACGGTTTCGGGCAAATTCAGGTTTGGCGCATCATTTCTACCATAGTGGAGTACTGTGTTTTTGTTCCTCATGCTAAATGGAAAATTTAAAAAAATTCAATACAAAATTTGAGTACTACTTCTTTTTTTTATTACTTTACAGATGAAACACCCTCAAAATAATTTTGCGATGCGGACACAGTATATATACCTATATTGAAAATTGTATAATGTATATAATTGTGTAACAATCAAAACTAACTAGGATGCCCAAAATACAAATTTTTAACAACGTATTTTCCATTTTACTACCTATCTGCTTCCCTATCTTTGGTGAGGCGTTGATTTCTTTAGACATAATGGCCGTAGAGTACCTACTTATTATGTATTTACGACTTACCGTTAATAGTAAGAAACGTAGTAGGAATAATTGTAGCGCTAGGAAAAATTCTAGAAAAAAATGCGAATTAGCCATCGGACGTATCACATAACGGTGACTCGGCATCCCCGGTAGCCGGTGCATAATTTATGCAATTGGTTGGTGCACGCATTGCAATGCAAATAACCATGAGCGTTCGGAAACATTTTATGGGGGCGATGAAAAAACTATCATACACTTACTTCTCAGCAAGTTAGATAATTTGATAATTAATTCGCAATAGCTATTTATTAATACGGAATTTGGTGTAAAGACTGTAATCAAAAGTATGTTGGACAAACGAGAAGGTCAGTTCAAACTAGATTCAAGGAACATATGGCTCATCTCAAATATGGTAGAACAGATAAGTCTAGTCGCCCAACATGCGTTTGAGAACAACCATAAAATAGATAGTAGCAATTTGAGACTACTTAGGAATGTGACAAATTCCAGACAGTGGATGCTTTTGAGTTTGGAAATTGCTAAATGAAAAAGTAGTATGAATGGTGACGGAGGGCCAATCCCATATAGCCCGCTTTATTGGTTAGTAAGTCACGGTTCTCTGATCCGTCGTGGAGGTTCACTGGGCAGTCGCGATGGATCACTGAGCAGTCGCGACGGTTTACCGAACCGTAGAAACAATTTAGGTATAAATAGGATACAATGTTAGTATAGATTTAGTTTTAATAATTTCCAGATGATGCCAATTTGGTTGGTGAAACGCGCGTCGAGTGCTGTATGGTGTTTTGGTGTTATGTGGAAAACTACGTTAGTGTTAGCTTCACACCAAAGGTTCCAACCCCCTTCAAGGTAGCTATTTGTTTACACAAATATGTTTCTTTTATACGTACCTAACGTGCATTTGGAGTAAGTCGATAGTGGTAGTATACAAACAAAGAACATGAGCTGCATGTGACCACAGTGTACACTTATTGCTATAGGAAGTTGTTTTCTACGGGCAAAGTTCATAGTTAGCTGCAGCAAATAAATAGTGAATACTGTGTACTTCATGTGTTATCGAGTGTGCTGATCGTGCAGTTTGTTGTATACTATTAACGCCTTTTATCAAATGGATATCAGTTCTTGACTTGATGAAGCAGGTAGCTGTTTTCTGTGGCATTTCTCTGGGTACGCTCATCCTATGGTACAAAAATTACTGGATATTGCCTACAACTCGGCGGTATAATTTAATGATTTTAAGAGACTGTTCATGGGTTACTTCGTAAAGGTATACCTAAGTAATCCACTCAAAATAAATATTTGTTAGTTGAACAAATATTTATTTGTCCGTACATTAAGTTGGCCGTACATTAAGCTAAAGTTTGTTTTTCGCTCACAAAGGCGAGCCGACGTTTGGTTGTCGGTTTTTTCTAGTCTATGTTTGCCAACCGTTCTGGTCAAGTAATGAACTAGGAGGACAAGAATTTTAATATGATCAATATATTATTTTAAATATATAAATTATTCTGTGACTTTTGTTTTGGTTGCAAAACTACGCAAAATAAGAAATTTCATTTAAAATTGACTCGTTTTGGACAACAAGGAAGCGGTGATAAATATATAAAAAAAATACATCAGCTAACAAGAGTTAAAAATGTTTTACAAAATTTTTTATTTTGTACTTCTGTTTCTGTTAATTTGTATTTTATTTTCAGATATCTATTTATATTTTCATCTTAGATTTTAAAAAGAAGCATTTACTTACTAGTATACCTAATTATAATACATAATAGTAATAATAGTCAAATCAAATTAGTAAAAACATCGTTTGGTATAAAGTTGAACTGGCTACGTAGCAAGTAGCCTGGCCTACAAATGTTACAACTTATGATTTCTTCTTTTTTTTGGATATCTACACTCGCCAACATAGATTATAAAAATTATTTACTGACTACAGAAGGTAATATAAAAGCAGATCCAAAAAAATTCTGGAGTTTTATCAACAACAAAAAAGGCACTAGTAGGATTCCCGATACAATGCACTACACTGACAACAATTCACTCAATAACCCCGCTGACATCGTCGAGTCCTTTAAGCATTATTTTGAGAGTGTTCTGATTCGATCAGGTGCCACAGATTTTGAAAATATTAGCAAAAACATGGATGTTAACCTGCCCTCAGTAAATATCAACTATTTATCTTGTGATGAAATAATAACATCAGCAAAAAAACTCAAGGACAAATTAACTTGCGGTCCGGACTTGATTCCTAGTTTCTTTGTTAAGGATTGTTGTCACGTGTTAGCGCAACCATTAGCCACATTGTTTAATCTGCTACTTAAACAGGGCAGTTTTCCTGATGTTTGGAAAGTAGCAAGTGTCTGTCCCATTCTTAAGAATGGTGATCCAGTTGATATAACTAACTATAGACCCATCACTTTATTGTGCAATTTTGCGAAGGTTTTTGAGATGTCCCTATACAGTCGAATTTATCCTCTTTTTAAAAATATTATATCACCTGTACAGCATGGTTTCATGGAAAAAAGATCAACTAACACAAATCTTGTTTGCTTTAACCAGTTTATTTCTAATGTCATTGATCATCACGGTCAGGTGGATGTATTGTATACCGATTTCTCGAAGGCCTTCGATAGGATTGATCATAACATACTTTTGCATAAACTTAAGAATTACGGATTTTGCGATAACTTACTAAAGCTCTTTTCGTCTTATTTATCATGTCGTTTCCATTATGTCACATATAGTGGATACAACTCGAGTCACTACCTTATTACTTCTGGAGTACCTCAGGGCTCTAATTTGGGTCCTCTACTATTCTCTATTTTTATTAACGACATTACTACTCTTCTCAATTGCAATCAGTTAATCTATGCGGACGACTTAAAACTGTATTTTTCTATATCGAGTATAGATGATTGTGCTTTTCTTCAAAATGATTTGAATGCGGTTGCGAGATGGTGTGATCTGAATAACTTACATTTAAATATGTCGAAGTGTAAAGTAATTTCTTTTACACGTAAATTGAATCCTATACTTTTCAACTATGAAATTAACTCAGACTTCTTGATACGTGCAAAGTCCATCAAGGATTTGGGTGTTTACTTTGACGATAGGTTAACATTTTCGGAGCACATACAACGTATAGTTTCTTCTTCTCTTAGGATGTTAGGTTTTGTGATAAGGCAAGGTCGTGATTTCCTCGGTAATGATGTACTGTTCAGGTTATTTTATGCATATGTCCGCTCCAAGTTAGAGTATTGTTCACTTGTTTGGAATCCTATGTATAATGTTCATATCAATCTCATCGAGTCGGTTCAAAAAAGGTTTTTAAAATTCCTCACGTTTCGTTCAGACAGAAGATATCCTGCAAGAGGCTGCGACTATAAACTTTTGTTAACTCGTTTTAATTTTGACTCACTACAATTTAGAAGATACTTCCACAGTCTGAAATTTTTACACGCACTCTTGCATAACCATATCGACTGTCCTGATATATTAAGCCAGTTAAATTTTCTAGCAGTTAGATCAGCCAGTCGTGCTCCACTAACATTTTATTGTTCTGCTGTCGACACTAATCTTGGATTAAAGTCTCCCATTAGCGTTATGACACGTAGCTATAATGGCATTTGTAACTCCTGTGATGTCTTTAACTGTAATGTAAAAAGTTTACATAATGTTTTTAGAAGCGTTAGTCAACTTTAAATTTTGATACTTTAATTAAATCGAATTTGAGCACTTACTTATATATATATGTTTTTTTTTTGTTGTGGTTTAAGTCACACTGTAGGTTTGCATACACGTATTTTTTTTCACTTTTGATCTTTTCATGTTCTTTTATATTATACTTTGTTCTGTAATTGGTGTTTACACTGTTGGACAAATAAAATTATTATTATTATTATTATTATTATTATATCTAGCCCCAAAGACGTCTAAAGTTGAATACCAATCAGTCGCCTACATTCTGCCCTGGATAGTATTCTTTTACTTACATTGATCACCTTTCTTTGGTTTTCCAGAAACTCCATTATTGATTTGTAACAATATGTTTGATTCCTATACAAAATACAAAGTTTTCAATCTGTTGCTGTGGGCGAGCATAATACGGGTATTAAAATTTATGATGCCCACGATTACTATACTAAAGAAAAGCGGAGATTGCATTTAATTCTTAGATGATGAACGTTGAGCGTAAATCAAATTTTTATGTACACTCCGAATAATGACTGTAATCAGTACGCCTATGATATAATTCTAAATTTATCTAACCTGTAATAACCTGAGAGCACTTCGTATTTATAATGCCATCAGATGGAGAAGATGGGACTGCAGACAAAGACAGATAAAGATAAAGTCCGGTCAGGTAGAGATGTCTTGAGGTAGGGAGCTGTAGACTAGCCGTGGGCCATCTAAAAAGAGTAAACGCTTATGTAGCATCACCGGAGAGAGTAAAAAAAAAATAAAAAGGTCCCAGATATTATCTGGTCACTGGGCTGATTGAAATAGTAGCTCGGTGCGTTGTATTTCCAGTTTTAAAAATGTGTTATCTGCAAGGACCATCTGACTAGCTAAAAGTAAAATCAGATTCTTCTCGAGCTCGGTTAGATGCGGAATGAGCCCCTAGTTGTCTGGAGTAGCAGACTGATTTTGACGAGATATTCTCAAATAAATGTTGCCAACTTAGAGGAGACTGATTAATTCCACTGGCTGGGCTCTGTGGCTGACAGAGGTTGAGATGCAATTAAGGGAAGTATTTATTACATTAAATATAAGTCTGCTTGATGTATAACGTGATTCTAGGGCAACATGCATCATGTATAATTATTAGTTTTAATTACTAGGTGTTGAAAACGTCAATTTTGTAACAAAAATATGTGGAAAGTCTGTCGCAAAAGAGCTCTTCCAAATAGCTTCGCGTTCTTCACTCACACACTGTTAGGTTCAAGATAAACCTTCATTTTTCTTTTTAGTATTTAATTAAATAATGAAATATTAAACAAGCATCTACTTTGTATTAGAAATAATTATTTTTGGTCACATACCTTTTGTACTAAATTTTAATGAAAAAATTTCTGATAATATTGGCGGGTGCATATAGCACGCAAAGTAGTTGTTTTCGACATATCTTTAAAATGATAAGGTTATTCCTTTGTTACCTAGGTTAGGTAACAAAGAAAACTAAAACTTTATTGAACCATAATATTTGATAATTTCATTAATAATTTATCTCTTAGTAAATTTTTTGGCGTAATTCCTATATAAAGAAAGATGTAAACAGTTAAATAATCCAACAAGTGTCTTGAACCACCCGTAAATAGTAAAATTTTATGGGCAAAAAATTACAAGAATTTTCTAATTTTCTATTCCAAAAAAAAGTTGTAGGAGTTTTGCCGTAGCACAAATTTAAGTGACGAGGAGAATTCAATAACGACCGAAACTTTTGCAACGCGTCTCGACTTGACAATATTAATGAATGACTCATCCGGCAAATAAACCCTGTAATTAAATTTCATCAGGTAATCGGAAAGTTCATTTTAAAGTCATAAATCATTCTCTTACTATTAATCAAAAAGAAAGTGACGAATTGGAATGTCGATATGCAAATACCTGTTTATTGAAAATTCTTCAGTTGATTAGTGCAAATTAAAAATTAATAAGAAAAGAAAAAGCAACAAGTATTGTTAACTCAATTGTCAATATCTGAAAGGCTTTTATCCTATTTGTATCTTACATACGATTGCATATTTGTATTTAATGCAGGTACGATACAACACAAGTGTGTCAGAAAAACAAGATATTGTATATAATTAATCGAGAAAAACGTATGTTGTGGATTTTTCTTTTGCCCTTTATCTGTGGATGCTAATTGTTAGGAATAAAAATGACCGCATTCAAAGAGTTAATCGGGGTCAAATAACAAAAACCGTTTTATTGAGGTGTGGGGTCACCAGCCAATATGCCCAGAGTATACAAAAACGGCCGTAAACCTTCCAGCAACAAAAACTACAATCAGGCAAAAAGCAAGTCACAAGGGCACGACTAACAATATTAGTGGAGCGCATAGGGTTCAACATTTTGATGGAATATAGAAAGTTTAGTAGGTAGTTATACAGAGCTCTAAATAAAGATTTGTTCAATTTGGAAACAAAGACGCAAGATATGATAATTAAATAACGATAAATAACAATACTTGAAAAATAACTCTTAATTCGTTAATTTGGTGTAATCCCAAAAAAGACTACAATGAATCATGAAAACGCACCCCAAATAAGTTACAAACATTATTCTAATTCGTTATTTTTATGGGGGAATGCAGTTGAGAGCCTCATATCTGTTTTCCCACCACCTCACGGTATATCGTAACCATGTGAAGTGTTAGGTGTGACGTCTCCCACCCTAAGATATAGATATCGGGGCTCCCACCCATGCGCCGTTCTTTTTCTCTGTTTAATACACATTTACTATCGACCCGTCCTTTTCTACAAATTGAACAAATTTTTATTTGACGTTCTGTATAAACAGTAGAAATATCACATAATTAAATGAAATTGTAATGTTAAGTTATGGGCCGGTTTCATAATCAACTTTAAAGGAACATTAACTAAAGTTGCCTTTAAATTCTTCCGAAATTATTGTTGAAACAATTGTATTATTAATCCCGTCCTAATAAAAATACATCTAATACTACTAATACTAATATTAATA
This sequence comes from Pogonocherus hispidulus, assembly GCA_963924545.1. Lineage (NCBI taxonomy): Eukaryota > Metazoa > Arthropoda > Insecta > Coleoptera > Cerambycidae > Pogonocherus > Pogonocherus hispidulus. The sequence goes on from OZ004699.1 coordinate 34,340,780, forward strand.
GTAAAATAAAAATATTTTCAAAAATATCTGTAATGTAAGATCCCTGATGAATATCAAAAACCAAAGTGGACCTAAATATCAGCCGTGAGGATTCCCCGATGGTATCAAATATTCAGTTAATCTGCAACTGTTGTATGATACGTACTGACGGATATGAGCAAGTAACATTATATTATTCAGAAGTTCTATTTTTTAAATATATATACTTATATTTTTTCGCCGTGATTGCTTTTCTATATGTGACAAAGATGCAAATAAAATATCGCAACGGAACAGGGTTCACACCCGACCACACTAATGGAAAAATGGTCGAGTCATCGCCAATATATATTCAAATTTACATCCCCTTCAGAGTTTCTCCCCTCCGAATGCATTTCTGTGCACGGAATACAAAGATCAATCAAAAGCACTTTACCTCATATTTAGAGGCACGCACGGACGGAATGCTTTTGTCGAACGTATTACGAATAATTGTTATTAGAAAGCCCCGATGACGCGAGAGGATGTGAAGAAATAATGCTACGCGCAACATACTACCAATTTACATACGTACCCCTCCACCCTGCACCACCCTGTTCTGTTGAGCTTGGCGATAACTCGTTTTGCCATCATCAGTTGCAAGTCAATTCGGATTTGCCAAAACGGCGAGATATATTTTGGCCGAGGGGTTAACCGCGACTATAATTTCCACCAGATTTCCTTCTCACAAGAGAATTTCTCTGATTTCCCCATGATTCCCTCTTATTTCCCCATGATACCCTCTTATTTTCCCATGATTTCCTCTGAGTTCCTCAGAATTCCCTTTGAATTCCCCTGAATTCCCTGTGAATTCTTCCGAATTCCCTGTGAATTCCCCCGAATTCCTTTTGAATCCCCTGAACTCCCCTGAGTTCCCCCGGAATTCCCGAGGTTTACCCCTCGATTTTGACCTTGTAGATATTTAAGGTACGTTATGAAACATAGTAGATACCAGTCAAGGTACAGAACAAGTACACACTAAAGGTGGACATGGGATACACCATTAGTAAATCTCTTCTTAGAGCTATAATATATTTAGTCTGGGTACGCGTTAAAATGCACCTGAATGGATAGAGAAGGAAAAGATACATTAGAGCATTACCTACCATTACTATTATTTGTCAGAAATTATGCGCCGGTGAAAAAAAAGTGAATATTATTTTAAAACTTCGTAATAAGTTCAAATTGTTTTTTTTGTTCGAAGGAGATGCCGAAAACAACTACTCCACGAGCAATTTTATCTCATAGGAGTCGCTACATCTTTCATCGAGACCAAAAACCAGACACCGATCGGTTTCGCGCTTATTATGTGCTCATTAGAGTGCCACAGGTAGTGGAATAAATGAACGATGTTGCGACGTGATTACCTAATGGGTATAGTGAATGCTAGTAGTGGTGAGAAACACCCTCTTTGGGTTTTTGCTACTATCTGTCTGACAATTATTGTTAAATTGACAGACAGATAACGACCTGCTTTTCCGCAGATGCTATTACAGCAGTGACCTCTATTGTCTTTGAGGAAGACAATCCTACTTATTTATTTGAAGGAGATGCCGAAAACCACTACTCCACGGCCAATGTGTCCTGACTGGCATTCCACCACTCCGGCATGTCTGGTGGTTGTACTCGATGAAAGATGTCGCCACCCCTCGATAATGGAATTCCCATGAGGGTATGAAAACCTGTTGATAATTACTTACGCTGGTTAGGAACATCTTATTTGCACACTATTTTCATCATAGTTATGTTATGTAGATCTATTAAGCTCTATTTAATGTCGATACAGGTAGCTCTATTTGAAAAAAAAACAAAAGTAATGTAGAAAACATCATAGAAAATTAGTAAAATAAGATGTAAAAAGAACTTAAAAACCAATAGACTTTATTTTGTCCTCGATTTTCAGTTTCAACTCCTTAAATAAAGTCACATTGCAGGTTTGAATTGGACATGCACCCAATCAAATTTAAATTGGGCCCTAACTCTACATCTGGAACTTTTATTAACGAACAGTATTCAGTACTCGCCTCCCTAGCTTTACAGTTTATTATTTGACTTATAATTTGCCTTCGCAGCTCGCTGTTCAGCCCATATTTTTAATAAAACTGAAACGAGGCATCAGCAAGAGGGGACAGGCGCATCTGAAATTAATTTACCAGAAGATCTATGGAGGAAATAATCCGCGAGTAAACTGGATTCCAACCCAGTAATGGAACAGATAGGAACAAAGACCTTCCCTGACAATAACGCTTCATTTTGGCTGTTGTGAAGCTTCATTTGGTAAATGCAGCGAAGAGATGTTTATTTCTATGCAATTATGCAGGAAATTGCATACTTATTGTTCTGAGTTGGGCACGCTTGGGATGATATACGTACATAAATAAATGTACCTGTATTTATCTTTCTTTGGGATGCTGAAATGTCGAGATTGTGCAGTAGTTAATTCTCGTTTTACAGAATGGGAGTTGCAAAATAGTTCTGTCCAAGTATTTGGTATATTTTAATAAGGGAACGAATCATCTGTTTAGCTAATTGGTATACGTATTTTAATAACGCTGATAGAAACCTCATAATGCATTTTTGCCAAAAAAGATGCAGTTTTTCGTCAACAGGAGGCTACTCACACCTCAATTCAATGCCGTGTTATTGCGAGAGTCTAATGAGAGAAAGGAGACTCTCAGGTTGTTAAGAGTCTATTATTTGGATACAAAAGAGCTAGTCTAAGGCGAGCCGGTGGTTCAGGGTTTAGTGTCTCGATCGCTCAAACCAGAGATCGTGGATTCGAAACCCCTTTCCACCAGATATTTTTTAATTAAATTGTCTACTCGTCGCTCAAGGCTTGTTCGCAGGGATGGGTTGAGAACCATTCTGGCGATGGCCTAGGAAAGAACGTCAGCTTGGTGTTAAAGTGAGAGATTACAATCAGTTGATGTTTGACTGCCCCCCTAATTAATGAAGATTTCTAGGTTAATCTCATTCCAGCACTGAATGGTGGTTCACAGAAACGTAAGTCGTTCCTGTGGCGCAAACACGACCCATGAAATAATAATATGCCGCCTCTTCTCCCACACAAGGCTCAGACTTTCGGGCTAATCCTTGTGATTAGAATGAGGGGTAGGGATATCATTATATTATTACTATCAAGGTTGTGGATTATAATAGAAAAGTCTAAGGACATTTTTCTACTCTGCAAAGGATTTTTAAGCTCTAAAATATAATGTATTTATGGGTGTAGGTCTACTGTTATCTTGACTATAAGTAACACACGAAATTTGTTTAAATAATTTCTTTCATATAAGAGAGAAATCATCTGCTCCGTCTCGAGAAAATTCAAGTTGTTTCTCTCAACAGGATTTTCAAACTGTATCATCCACATGTAAATAAATATTTTTATCTCTGTAACCTTTCAACTAGCCAGTTGTGGCTTTTTACGGCGCATATTAAAATTCAATCAACAACCTGCATATTACGGCTGCAATTTATGCGTTTTACCGCTGAGGGTAATCCATTCCAATTTATAGCCATTTTGGAATTCAAATAGCAGCTCGGCGATACGGATTTTTGCGTTGGTATACAAACACCAAACGATCAGGATTGTATATTAGTTTGAAAACTTTATATTAACTAGAGTCTGGTTTGGAAACTACTGATTTAAACCTGTGCAGCAAAAGTCCTTGAAATATGTCTGTTTTATGAAAATGAGTTATTGAAAAATTGCATCCAGTACGTATACGCAGGTAAAAATTGATATTAATGAGGTATTATTCCTGCGGCATGCTATAAAATACGGCATCCTCGTTTATTATTAAACATTTCGTTCTTGAATTATAATTTCAAAAGTGTTAGAGAAATATCTTGAACCTATTTATCAGCATCTTTATATGGAATTAGATATTAAATTAGATACTGCAATAACATACATGTCTTTGAGTAGAACTTCGTTTGATAGCTGTTATCCATATTGCAAATAGGGCTAGCACGAGCAGACTACCAAAATTGATCTGCAGTTTAGCATTACAGTTAGAATAAAATTTATAAACCAATCTTGAACTACTGAAAACCAAAACTAACCGGAATGTATCCATAGAGTTTTTCACTAAACCATTGAAATTTTGTATTTCACTCGGCGGGGGTTTCGCAGACAAAAATTGTATCATCTCTGAGTCATCTTTAACAATTTTAGAGATATTTGTTCGTGAGATAACATTTGCGGCTAAACAGGAAGTTAATCATATATCCATTCTAGGGGCAAAAGCGTGTTGACTGTTAGATTCTGGGATACCAGGTACTAACAGGCAAATAAATACAGAGGCTGTATAAGTAATTAGCTGAGATTTAGCTGTGGCTTGTACAAGGTGGCGCAAAATCAAGTCCCCGATTTGTTTTTTTTATATAAAACTAAGATTAATTAAAAAACAATCCCTAAACCCTAAAAATATTTAAACCCTAAAAATTTCTTTTGTTACCCACTAAAAAATAATATCGATCAAAAGGCCACCCCTAGCATCAGGGCAATAATGAGCTCTTTTTAGAGCATGTTCCATAACTTTTTCCAGCATTTCAGGTGGTATTGTGCCAATTTTTCGCCCGTATTTTGCCTTGTAGTTCTTCCTAGGTTTGAGAATGATTTGCATATACCCTATCTTTGAGTAGCCCCGTAACCAAAAGTCAGGCACAGTTAAATCGGGAGACCTCGGCGGATATGCCATAGAGGCGTTTTTGGAGATGAGACGTCCAGGAAACATTCAATTAAAATTGCCAATGTCTCACGGGCTGTGTGTGCTGTGGCACCATCTTGTTGATACCACATACATCCTCCTAGTTAAGGTCTTCCATTCTTGAACTAAAAAACTCAGCAGCATGCTTCTGTAGAGATCTTCATTAGTACATTCTAGCACCATCGCCATACCATAAGGTAACTTTTGGCTCATGTAGCGGTTACTGGTGAATAATTTCTGGGTTCTTGCTAGCCCAGAGGCGATGGTTTTGTTTATTTAGGCGAGCTTCGTCGCTCATTATGATTTTGTTTCAAAATTCATCAGTTTTATTTTCAAGTGTCACAATAGCATTACAATATTGAAGTGGTTTTCAAGGTATGCAGGCAGAATTTTTTGGGTTACCTAGGGGAACAAGTGTAAGTTTTTCACTAAAATTGGCTGCAATGAACGTCGGCTAATGGTTAATTGTATAGATCGTTTTCTTGATGATATTCTTGACCTTTTCATCACATCTCTACGTACACGGTCTATATTCTCTCTTGAACGAGTTGCATGAGGTCTGCCAATATGTGGTTGGTCAGATGTGGACCCGGTTTGTTCAAAATTTGCAGCTAACCACCAAAACGACTTCGCAGATATAACACGGTGTCTACCATATTATCCCCGATATTCTCGTTGGGCTAAGATGATGGACGAATTATTTAGATAAAAAGATTACGGCGCGTTCTCCAGGCTTATATCTATCGATCAATAATGAATTTCCCAAGTATCTACTTTACAACTGATAAAGAAACTGTGACAGAGTCAACTGCAAACGAAATAATAGCAACATTCCACAGGGGACTTGATTTTGCGCCACCTTGTACTTGGAACCAAACCAGCGAAAACCAATTTGAAATATGACCGCTACGGCTTTATTAAAGTAAATAAATTTGGGCCAGATAATTGCGAAATGCACCGTATACCCTTGAATTAGCCGGAATGGCTCTATGGTCGAGCATTTTAGTAATAATAGGTTAGCTGCTCTGAACATTATGAGTTGCATATAACATTGCACAAATCGTTGTATGGGAGGCATTATCCGTGATTACGGTCCATAAAAAATTAGCCGTCCTGTGCAAAGATATCGCGTTTCGAAAAATATGGTAATTTAATTATACCACCACCCAAATTGCCGGTTTCAAATTGTTTAATAAACTGGAATCGCTGGTATCAATTTGCCAATTTTGACACGTTTATAGGCTTTAATGGTTCGCAATATTGATATTACACGGTAAAACAACGGAAAGTGTTTCTTTTGATTAGCCCTAATGAAGTATTTATCAAATGTTTTATTTTGAGAGGAAGGGAGAATGTGACAGGGTCATTTGGGTAATGTACATTGTACATGGTACATTGTGTAAATGTACCATGTAGAAATGTTAACTAGTTTTCAAAAAACCATCCACGGACTAATGCAAATGTGCCAAAATTAACGGATGAGTAACAAAATATATAACTTTATTTAATTCTAAGGCAATGAAAATGGCTTTTACTGATTACACATTTTTATTACTTGGTAAAAAAGTAAATATAAGCATTTTATAGCTTCCTCTGCTGACTTGTTCAACTTTAACTATTCTTTGTAATTCAAAACCCAGGATATACCTATATTTCCTGTCGAGACTTGTTTATCTATATTTGCGGTCAACAAATATTTTTAGCAGTATTAAATTAAATTCATACATCAACAGAAACAAACAAGAACCTTAATTATAGATATATGATATATTATTCATATTTCTTACTTCAATCAAAAGCCTCAAAAGTTTCTTTTGTTTTAAAAGTTAGTTTGTCCAAAATAATTGTATAAAATATTTAGTATAATTGTTTGCAAAAATAATAGTTCATGGTATGTTTTATATACTATGAAGTATGATTTTTGCAAACAATTATACTAAATATTTTATATGGCTATTCAGCAGTTCAGAAAAGGTATTAAATATCTTGGCTTTCCCCTAATTTTTCCTGGAACTGCTTGGTTTTGTAGTATCCTTTCTGGAATCGCTTTAAATCGTTCTGGACAAGGCTAAATCTGTTGGTACCCGGAAAACACATCTTGGGACGGCGGCCAATATGTAGAGCACGACCAGAGACGCTTCGAAACTGGTGATTTACGAGACATAAGCCCCGGTCAGAAGTAGATGAGCCAGTTTGGTGGTTTGTCATTCGCGACTATGCGATACGAGGACCGGCCCCACCTGTCCTGCTATTTCAGGCGGAATTGGGTTCCTTCCAAGAGGGAGGGGGATTTTTACAGGTAGCCGCGGTGTTTGGAAAGTGTACCCAGCCTAGTTCGAATCCTGCTGACTCACAGTTATGTCTTCTACCAGTGAAATATAACTATGAAAGAAACTATAGTCACTGCTTCTACGGAATCTGTTTGTGTTTATAGAAACGTTACACAAATTTTGTAAACAAAAACCAAAAACGGAAAATGATTGACTTTTTTATGTAATCTTCCAATCACTGATTGTCACTAGAGGCACTAGAGAATGCCTCTAGTGAAGTAGTGCCTTTAGAAATAATGCACTGGAGTTTATATAAAATTGTATAATTTGTTTTTGAAGAAAACGTAATGGTTGTGAATGCAAGATTGATAGAACGCATTTTTTCTCCAAAACACTTATTAACATTTTGCAATGTCATTCCATCATTTTTTTTAGAAAACTATCTTTTACAATAATGTGAATCAAGTAGCCAGAATTATGTCAATGGGATAATGAACAAAATAGAAGTTCTAGGATACTCAATTTATCCAGCTTCTAGACACGGGTAATTGAAAAGAACTATATGAAAAAAGACGTTCATTAAAGACTGTATGTACAATCCAAATTTGTTGAACTTTAGGGACACCCTGTACCTATTTGTCTTCCAAGTCCATCCACTTTGGACTACCTTCACCGAACCACCAGGTAAATCGAACTGCGAAGCGCAGACCCAGTTTAATTACGAGGTTGGAGACGGTCGACTGCCTTGAGATAGCAGCCATGGGCCCATGGACATAAAAACTAAATTGCTGAATTACTAAGCATTATTTCCTCGGAGCCCATCAGGTAATTCGATTACGGCTACTAAATTGTTTTCTAATTAGTCTTCGTTGTCCATTGGCATTGATCCTGAAGTGTCCTTTAAAAACACATTTTCGGAATTCTATACACCGATCAGAATAAGAATATCAACCAATCAGGAAACTGAATTCAGTTAGCTTATACAGTTTAGATGATAAAAAGTGATTATATTAGTGATCCCAATAATCAGCGCAATAAATAAGGTTAATGATATTTTGTTATTTGTTTCTTGAACGTTTATTGATGTTTTGGATTTTTAGATGAACATTAATTTAAAATTGGTTGAAATTGAGAATTTCAACCAATAGTATAGTATATTTACTCTAGAAGTCTACTATGAAATCGGAAATGTAACTGCATGGAATGTTAGTAATTTTAGCGTCTTGCAGTAAGTCAGTCAGAGTTGTAGGAATAGTTCTGATTGGAAACTGAACAAAGTATATTCCCTATAAGCTTACAGAACACTTCTATTACTACAATTTTTTTCTGATCAATATTTAACTTGCCTGCGCCTACTAGTTCAGTTTATATGGTTAGTTTTTGTATTTGATGAAGATTCCAGCGCAAAGAATATGGACCAAGATCGACATTACAAAATCGCACCAGGCAACTGCCCAAAATCCCAGCCCATGTGTGGTCCGGGGCACGCACCTTCATGATTAACCTTTTCTTCTCCATGTCATCGATCTGGACACCGATTAATTGACCATCGAGTGCACAAAACAATCTCTGTTCGGTACCAGTGACTTTCAGTTTTCCGTTTGAACGGATCCAACGATCCAGCACGTACACAGCCTTGCGTTGTTGTGTGGTCAGAACTTTGATTACAAATGTTTTTGTGCTATTTTTACCAGGCACCGTCTCTTGTCTTCTTGACGGACCGAGGGAGGTCGATTGCGAATATTCCTATAGATAGACAAATAATAAACAATGTTTATTTACTTGTGAGCATCTTGTTGTACTAGTAAGCGCTTGCGTTTTAACATCAGCAATTTACAGTATCACTAAATATATTAAATTTAATAGAACGTAGATAGATTATTAACGATGATTGGGGTTGATTATTATTTTACTTTTGACTCAACTAAAATACATTTATCTCCAGTATTTTAATATTCTGTTTTGTTTCAGGTGAGTACAGTTGAACATTACGAACATTACTTGCCTATCAATGGTGGTAAGTAACAAACATAGTCTCTATACATGCACACTTATGATAAGTAGGTACTTTCTCAGTATATTTATGTGACAAAGGTTAATATAATAATGAACCACGTATGATATAAGAATGATTACTGGTTCAATTCCACTGTATTTATTAATGAATTGAACTGAGAACTGAACCTCACAGCACGGCTCAATTTCAAGTAACGTTGTAGCACTGTGATAATTCTGTTCACACAGTCACAAATGTTAACTGCTTGCCGGAAACTCTGAAACGGCACTTTTTATTTCGAAAACAAATGGAGCGCGTGGTGGACGACGAAATCCCATACGGGCAAAAGGAAGAACAAAAACAATTTTCAGAGGGATAAATGGCTGTTATAAAAATGTTCAGCCCCCCCGGGGGTGTATTAATGGCATAACTCATATGATTGATATGTGTTAAGGTTGCTTTATTTGTTTCTGTCGGGATGAGGCGAGCAGGAGACCGAGTTTGCAGGACCGGACTTCAGACCCATTATAGTCAATTTATACTTTCTGTCAATTATACAAAGTGCTATTCATTAGCTTGAAACTTGAAATTAGTGAAAGGTGGGTCTACGAATAATACCTATCTATATAGGGCCCCTTGTACAGTATTTACATTAATGTTTTGGCACCCAGATAGAGGGTTTATTATAAGAAATAGAAAAAAATATGTATACAGAAGCTGAAGGGTATAACTTTTGGACAAAGTATTACTATGAAAGTCATTAAATTCGTCATTTATATAAAAATATAAAATTATGTGAGTAATTATTGTCTACATTCATCAGTTGTGCTTTCAATCAGTATGATTAAATAATGGAGACATAAAACAAACGATGCTTGCATAGTGAACTAGAATACGAGGATTGCATAGAATATCTTGCGCTGCTCAAGAAGTGGGCCTAGAAATTCACGGAGCCGACTCTGTCAGTTTTGTTTTCCTTTTCGCTCCCCGCCAGTTTGTTTAGACCAGGTGTTTGGACTGGGATGAGCATTATTTATTACCGGTCGATCTGACAGGCCATTTCGTTTGCGGGGTTAATTAGATTTATGATGTATTCAGTTTGTTGGTTTAAATGATTTCTGCTGGAGGATGGGTGTGGTGGTAATATGCGAGCATACTGAGCTATCGCCGAGGAGGATTTCCGAAGGTGCTGGTGCTGAAAGGTGCGTAGCTCACCTTCGGGAAGGTATCACTCATCATAGAGGTTTACATAAAATTTTATTTTAATGTAATTCGATGGGTCGATTGAATCGAAAAACCTTAATTTTTTAACCACCAATTTGGTCACCAATTATTATCGATCGCAGAGGTGCTGAAAATAATCTAATAATTATTTTATATTTTAAGTTGTATCCTCAGATGGTAATCCTAAAGTTTGTGAATATTTTTCAGTATCCCAAAAACTTCTTTAATATTTTATTTCTACTTATATGAAAAATAGTTTAAATGTGTTAATATTTTCCCAAAAATGATGATGATGGATTTGAGTTACCTTCAATCCAAACTTTGGAGTAAACTTGAGATCCAAACAAACGCCATTTGCCAACCAATTCAATTCAATTCAATTCAATTTATTCATTCCAAAAGGCAAGTATAAATTAAGTATAAACAATTAGCATACACAGGCACATAATTAAGTACATTTACCCATAGGACAAAACCGCTACAACCAACACGTCTCTCAGTTAATAATAAATAAATAATTATAATTTTAATTATAATTATGAATGCCCACTGAAGGATAAAAGAATAACTTATCTTTATTTTATTTTAATAACTTTTTCTTTTTTTCTTTTTCTTTCTTTTCCCTCTTTATTCCTCCTCTACCCGCCCTACTCCTCTGTCTCCCAGGCTGTCACCTAAGCATAGATGCTTGATTGCGACTGACCCGAAAGCAAAGCAGAACAGAATAAAGGAACCAGAAGATATAAAAACAGAAATATTTAAGTACCTATTTCAGTAGTCATTCATAAAAAAAAAAAACAAAAAGAAATGGTATTGTACAAAAATAACAAGAATACTATAACGTACCTACCTAATTTTGATTTGTCTATGCTGAGGAATTGGTAACCGATCCTTCGTAAAAATCAGTCAAAATATGTTTGGTACACCGTGTAATTGAATATGTTTTTTTAGTTTTTTCTTAAATGTTGTACATCTTTTGATATTTTTTAAATCAGTTGGAAGTGAATTGAACAGTTTTGGTCCGTAATACAGAACGAATCTTTGAGTGTGTGTCTTTCTACAGAATGGAGTATTAATGACTTGGGTTTTTAAGGCCCTCGTATTATATTGATGGTAGAACATATCAATTTTATCGTTATTTTTGAATATCCACAGAATGCATTGAAAAACATACATTTGTCTTACATTAAATAAACCAGTCTCATCATATAATTTATCTGTATTATGTAGATACGATTTTTTTGTAAATAATTTTAATTATTGTATTTTGCGCAACAGAAAGTTTATGTAGAGAATTTTCATATAACCCTCCCCAAACGATAATACAATACCTAAGAATTGATTCAGCCAAAGCAATATACACCGCAAGCACAAGTCGTTTGTTAAGAATATCACGTATTTGGTAAAATTTATGCACTAGTATTCTAAGCTTTTTTGTAAGATAATCCACCTGACTAGTCCATTTCAAATGCTGGTCAACCATTAGGCCAAGATATTTTATACAGTCTGTTCTAATTATCTGTGGACATGCAGTGCAGTTCACCATATTACAGGTTGTTTTATGAATATAAATATTATTTCTATTTGGCTGATCGGCGGCTGTAGAAGAAAAGGTCATGAATTTAGTTTTTGCCACATTTAGGCTTAAAAGACTAATATTTAAAAAAAGTTGGATTTTTTGAAGGCCATTAGCTGCATTTGAATATGCTTCATCCCATGAATTTCCAACAAATACTACTGCGGTATCGTCTGCATATGAAAAAATGTTACCATTAATATCAATTTTTCCTAAATTATTAATATAGATTAAAAATAGAATTGGCCCTAGTACTGTCCCTTGAGGGACACCCATAGTTACTGTTAAGGGGTTGCTTAATGTTTTATTAATTTTAACAACTTGTATTCTATCCTTCAGATAATTTTTAAAAATTTGCAATGGTAATCCACGAACACCTATATCCTCGAGTCTTTTCAATAACAAACCGTGATTGACAGTGTCAAAAGCCTTGGCCAGATCTAAGAACACTGACAGACATTTTATATTATTGTTCATATTAGTTACTATATTACTAATTAACTCAACTGTAGCATCTTCGGTACTGATATTCTGTTGAAACCCAAACTGGTTTTTATTTAAAATCTTATTTCTATTTAAAAAATTTACTAATCTAGTTTTTATGCAGTGTTCAAAAATTTTTGAAAAGTTATTTATAACTGTAATAGGTCTATAATTTGTGAGTAATTCTTTATTGCCGGATTTATATATTGGGGTAGTTATTGATTTTTTAAACTCTTCAGGGATTAAACCTGTTGCAAATGATACATTTATTATATGTGTAAGGGGCTTTAGTATATATCTATGACATGTTTTAATTGTTTTTGTAGAAATTCCATCAGGACCCGAAGCCGAGTTATTTTTTAGTTTATTTATATTTAAGATTAATTCATTTTCATTTACGGGGTGCAGAAAAAATGAATCTGTGAAACTACTTCGTAAAGTTGATTTATATAAAGTTTTTGGGATTAAATTAGCCATTTTTTCGCCAATCCCAACAAAATACTTATTAAAACAATTGGCCTTGTTCTTATTATCGGCCATCTGCTTACCATCTTCGTCAGTTATGTTATATTTTTGTTCTCTAAATTTGTTTTCACTATTCGATGCCTCATTTACAATTTGCCATATTTTTTTATAATTGTTATTTACTTCGTTGATTTTGTTTTTGTAGTATGCATTCTTTGTTATTTTTATCAAATTATTTAAATAATTTCTGTATCTCTTGTATTCTGATAATGTTACAGTCGAATAATTTTTCCTTAACTTTTTCTTTAAGAAATCACGTTGTATTATTGAGCAAATTAGACCATCAGTGATCCATGGTTTAATTTTACGAAATTTGTTATTTTTTATGATCTTAATTTTAGTATAAGTTACCGAACAAACACTTGAGGTAAACGTAACGCCTTTAACAGTTATATTACTAAAACAACTGTGTTTTGATACCCATAACAGATAGTCCTTGTCATTATACATAGTTTTCAACTTATATAGAAACTAAATATTAGTAAATGAATTCGTGTTCTGGCTGCGTCTACTATACTGCTTATATTTGCGCCTTATTTTACAACTACCTCACGTGACCCTATTGTCTCTAACCAAAACTGTTCCCTGTTTGAGTTCCCTGACCCTCGACTCCTATTAGTATGCTCCCCGTCGTCCCTGTCCACCAAACAAGCCAGAACGCGCCCGGCAACCTTGTTACTCCCAAATAAAACCTTCATATGCACGCAGGAGACTCTCAATAAAGCGGCGTTTATCCGCCGTCCAGGATTTATGTCTTGCGAATTTTCTCTGCCTTCGTGTTCGGCCAAGATATATGGCATTCAATGTAAATCGGCCAAGAAGAATACACTGATTGCCGTCGGCGTGTGATGTCATTGTTTAAAGGAAACCGGCTGAATGTATTTTTATCGATTCATCAAATATACATTATTGATTCCCCGAGTTTATTTGCGATAACAGCTCACAATGGATATTGTCGTCTACTGCTTACGTCGTGGTTTTGACGAACGTTGATAATATACCCATTCATTTTTAATCCGGTCGCGGAAAATTATGCTGTAGTGTACCCTTTTTGATTGTTAACGATTTTGAATTCCAATACACAGATAACTTTAAAACAAAAAAATAGATGATGATGGCTCTTTTGCCAGTATTAATAGTAATATTTTCTAATATTTTAGATAATGTTGATAGATTATTTGAAGGAGATGCCGAAAACAACTACTCCACGGCCAATATGCCCCGACTGGCATTGCATTACTGCAGCATCTCCATAGGAGTCGCCACGTCCTTCCTCGAGACCAATCAATGACATCATCAATTGGTCGTGGAGTTTAACTGGGGCGGTACATCTGTTAAAGAATAACGCAGGTGTCCTAAGGCCAGCTCAGCGAGGACAGAAACCTCGCGTAGAGCAAAAGGGCAAAAGCTGGCTTGATCCCGATGTACAGTATGCATAGGGACTGCGAAAGCACGGCCTATCGATCCCTTTGGCTTGAAGAGTTTTCAGCAAGAGGTGTCAGAAAAGTTCCTACAGGGATAACTGACTTGTGGCGGCCAAGGGTTCATAGCGACGTCGCTTTTTGATGCTTCGATGTCTGCTCTTCCTATCATTGCGAAGCAGAACTGAAAACTGTAGTTTTCGGCATCTCCTTTAAATAAATAAGTAGGATTGTCTTCCTCAAAGACAGTACAGGTAACTGCTATCTTACACTTGCGGAAAAACATATCAATATGTCTGTAAATTTGACAATAATTGTCAGATAGATAGTAGGAAAGACCCAAAGAGTCAGACAAATTCTGTAAACCCACTAGAATTTTAACAGCATTGGCTACTTTCATACTGCCTTTTTATTTACAAATACTGCCTTTGTACTGCTAGGTTCTTTTTTATACTGATAAGTTCTGCCTTTGAACAGAAGTATTCCAAGGGTTACTCAGCACTAGGTTCTACAATATACTGCTTTGTGTACTATTACTTCCAATAGAAAGAAATGCTTATTCCCCTCGTTCTTTCTTTATTTTTTACCAAATTATTATTTTTTTTGGTTTCACCGGAAGTAATATATACTCTAGATTTTCACACTAAATAAAAAAATATGACAGAGTTCAAAATTCAATTTGACATTTGACATGTCACTTATGTTATATCGTTGGATTTAGGAAATGACGTATATACCAAAAATATAATAATATACATAACAATCTAGAGTTGGTATTATTTTATAATAAATCACAAGTTAATAACAAGTTCACAATAAATCATAAGTTCTGGCTTAAGTTTTTATTGATTATTTTACTACCCCAATATCCAATTCATTTGACATAAAGATGCGCCAAAAGACCAATTTTCCACAACAACGCCTCTTCCAGATATTTCCGTAATGCCATTCGGCCTAATTGACAGCGATGGTGTACACGACAAGAAACAATACCGCGTCTTGTTTCAATTTGTAATCCATGGTGCTGGAGCCATAAAGTTGCGATTAACAATGAACAGATATAAGGTGGGTTTCAGACCGACGGTCGATTCATTCGTCTTGCCAATTAAGATACACCCAGAGTCCAGAGTTCCACTCGCGACCAGATCACATGGTTTATGGTTGTTATACGCGGCGTTGCCAGGTGTACTGATTTGTCGGTAAATACAGGGTAAAAGGTGCGATGACGTTTCAACAAATGTAGTGGTTCAGTATACAAATGCGTATTCGATCTTTGAAGTCACTGGATTCGGAATATATTTTTTAAGATATTTAAATGTAGAGTGAAAAAATAGCTGATTGATTTTCCGTGAAATAAACTTGGATTTGTAATTTATTCAGTATAAAATAATTGCCATTTCTTTTTAATTATAGAGAAGGTTTTAAAATTTGAGACCTTGAGAGACCTTGAATGTTGAATATTTTTTGTTTGAATATTCCTTGCACTCCTGTATATTTATATCGAAAACTGTGAAAAACTTCTTATCCAGACATAAAACACTGTTTCCTTCCAATCAGTAAATCTACTGCTTATACATGCGACCTGGCAACGCTGCATCTAGCAGAATGACTCCACCATGTGGCAGGGATCGCGTCTATCTAAACAGCGTGAGCACAATTGTAGCTGAGTTAACTGCTTATTCTTTATTGCAGTCGTAAACTAATGTCGACTATAAAACGATTATGCATATGTTTTATTCCTCTCTAATGTAACATAAACAACCGCTAACAAGTCATCTAGAAGGAAATAAAATCGTATCTGATGGCATGCTACCCGCTATGAAGAATCAAGGGTTCTGCGTGCGTTTTACAACTGGAGTGCGTTCGGATGAAGTTGTTTTACCCAGCTGAATCGTTCACCCGGGTGAATGACGTCACAGAAATGTTACTCATAAAATACGAACGATTGTGGTAAGTATAATATGGCGGCAAACTTTAAATTCAAGCAAATGCAATCCAGATTATGTGTAGTTTACTTCGAGTGATTTTTGAGTAGGTACAATAAGATTTTATCTGTTTTATCGTCAATGGATCAAAATCGTATTCATATTTACCAGGCTGTTGTTTCAACATGCACTATTTATATGAATAACTTTATGATGGAAGACAGAGTTCAAGTGAAGATGATGATGAACAGGTACAATTTTATTTCGATCACGGCCTCATTTGGACAGATTACGGAACTGTTTGTTAGTGGAGTATGAAGTGTCTTCAAGAATAAAACAATTTTTGTTGAAGTTACAATTGCAAATTGCAGTGCAAATAAATTTCAAAGCAATTTTGGTATGAAAAGAGCAACTTCTCTGTCCTTGTAGTGATGTTTATTATACACACAAATACACAAAATATCTAATTATACAAAATCTCTGACAATGTTAATAACTGATAAAATGTCAAAATTCAATTTACTCACATCTGCGCATGTCGTGTGATTATCGTCCCAGTTTTAACAAGGGCGAAAAGTTGTTGTCCTAACGATTCTCCTCAAATAACCGAACGGCACGCTCGTACAAAACGCCTGTTAAAACCGAACGACTTTTGGGCGAAAAGTTTCATCTGGACGTCGCCCGGGCGTTATATCCGAACGGCCCCCTGTTGTGTTTTACATGAATTTATACCTATTGGTTTTTCTTCAGAATATCCGTTAAAAAGTAAACTATCTGAGAATTATCAAGAAGACTAATCAGAACTATCAATGGAACACATACAATAGAAAAATGAGAATATTCTTTAATTGTGTACTATTATGTTTTTTATATGGATTTAGTTTCTCTGTTTATATACCTTATGATTAAGAAACCTTATAAAATAGACTAAAGGAAAAATATTTCGGCTATTCTTGGAAATGTAAATTCATTCCTTTCTAAACTTTGTAAGAGACAAGTTCACTTCATTAAACTTTATACTATCAATATTCGTTTTATTAATTTACAATTTAATTTTTTTAACAACCCTTCCCTCAAAGAAGGATTGTTTTCACAACTGTAGTACCTATTTGATTATATCGGAATATCAGTAAAAGATACACGTAGGTAATATAATATGTATTTTACAGTTTTTGGGTTTTAAATAATATATGAGAAACTGTTGAAATTTCGTTGTTGTTTAAGTTGAAGGCTTCATACTTCATACTTTCATACTACCGTACAAAACACGTAAATGGAATGAATATCTGAGAGAAGTTGATTCTTCCTCTTCAAATCTCAGTTCCGAAAGCATTTCCAACTTTAATGGTCCATCTCAGTGCCCCAGTCGTTAAAACGGGAGATAAAATTATCAAAATCATGCGTCTTCGAGACCAGGGAGCCCTTTTTTAATGACAGGTCCTTCATTAGTGGACAGAAGACAGACAGATAAATAAGAGGTGCCTTGACCGAGAGAACTTAATGTTTCTGGGACAGAAATACTATCGAATTATATCTTTGTGGGCAAAAATGTAAATGACTGGACTATCATAAAAATAGAGCACCTGCTATGGTCAAAGATAATGACACTTTTCTTTGTGATTCTGCTGTAAAAGGCATTAGAAGATGAAACGTCTTGAAGAAATGAATAAAATCATGAAACACTGCCGGATAAACATGATATTTATATCTCAATAGAGCAAGGCATAATATTTGTATTTATTTTATGTCTCCTGTATCAAATTTTCAACATAATTTTAGGCGTTTTTGTATTATTTCTCTTTCTAAGCCGAAATCTTCGTGTCGCTTCGACATTTATAGGCACACCAACGACAGGCACTTCGCGCAAATGACTCGGAAAAAAAGATCATTTCGTCTAACGACGCGATAAGGCCGGAATGAATACACTCGGTGAGACACATACATCTAGCGTTCTGCAAATAAACAGTTCCAAATAACGACCCATTCCTAACCCTATCCAGCGCTATGGCTATTGTTATTAGCTGGGACCCGCTGTTTCGATAAACTGCCCGTTTGTTGGGCCAGATGTCCGGTAATATGCGTCATTATGGATATATAGCGTAAACATGATTGTTTGGCGCTTGTGAACGCCGTGTAGAGATCCAAAAATTATTCTTAAGGGAGTTGTAACGCTCTCGATCTGCTCTGCTCATTTAGGTATATTGTTCTGATGTTTTTAGTTCTGTCATTATTCATATGTACCTTTTTATTTCCGCTTTGCGAGTATATCAACATTCGACAGTAGTAAATTTAAAGTATTGTTACTACTGCCGGGGTTCTAAAGATAAGTGAGACTTTTAACAACAGTAAAAATCTTTATTCAACAATTTAAACACAATTCAACACTTCTTGTACAATATCTAAATAATTACACACTGAAAACACTTCGAAAATCGCACTTATTTTACTTAAGTATTGCTTCTTCTCTTAATCGCTGTTCTATTAAGACTGACTCCCTAGCCGGCACGTCACGGGCTTTATATAGGAAAACTATGCTTCTAGATCTTCGTAGTTCTCGATTTCATCTTTCGTGCTTTTCTGTAACTGTCCCAAAATGCTAAGAAGACTCTCTTGCATAGGTTTAGCGCAAGTAATGCCCAAGATACGAGAAGTCGAGAAATTACATCTTATATCTGTGGCAAAAGAGGATACATCAGCAGGAACTGCCGCCACTCTAGCTCTGAAGAACGTTACACGCGAGAAAACCAATACGTACGGAGTCGGGAAACGCCACCGTGTCAGTGTAAGGGGACGAACACTTGCAAATGATGTCCAAGCCCCCAGAATAAAAGCGTATACGATTAAGCATAATGACATGGTACGTCCAGACATGGTAGCAAGGACGTCGGTGGTTACCCAAAGGCATCAACCAATATTAGAAACAGCCAACGGAAAAGAGATCACTGTAAATGCAGAGGCGACAGTCAAGATTGGAAAAGGAAGTAGTCATGCCAACGCTGATAGCTTATCAAGAAGACCCTGTGCTCAGAAGTCCTGCAAGTATTGTCAACGGCAAGAAGAGAAGGCGTTATCCAGATGTGGAGAATGCGTCCAAGTCAGTTTTAATCAGGCAATGATCAAGATAAGAAGCAATACTTAAGTGAAATAAGTGCGATTTTCGAAGTGTTTTCAGTGTGTAATTATTTAGATTTTGTACAAGAAGCGTTGTATTGTGTGTGAAGTGTTAAATAAAGATTTGTACTGTGTATCAAAGTCTCGCTTATCTTTAGAACCCCGGAAGGAGTAACAATATGTTAGATACAAACATGTATGTAATATACAAAAATAGTAACAACATTTTTGTTTTGAAATGGGTTATAGGTACAATGTCCACTTTACTTTGTATTCGTTTAGCGTCCGATACCACTTAAAAAGCACGACTTTTTGCCAAAATCTGCATCGAGAGACTCGATCGAGGACGTACCGTTACAGCAATGTTTTTGTCCGCCTGTCTTATAGATCTGTCGTTGACATTACGTGCGTCATATTGTGACATAAATCTTTAGATTTCGCTTGAGGTTAACAGTTCTGTGAGGCCAGAGAAGTGTACCAACTGTTATCTCTTCTTATCACTTTAGTAGCACATTTCGGTATCAATAGTTTCAATTCACTGGCCTCGTTCTTGGTAACATTCTTTTTACATTTCTTCCGCTGGTTATGAAATGTAGCAGTGAGAAGGGAGGGAGATAGAAAGATACCTAAAGCGTTTGTAAATTAATTCCTATATTTGCATGTTAATCGAAAACGCAGCGGTATTTCTTGGGATCAGTCAGTTTTCGCTCTCTGATGAATTTCTCTCTATCTGTCATAATGGTTGTTTGTAAAAGCGCATGTTTGTATTTAGATAAATTAGGTACAAATTAAAATTTGGTAACTTCAAGGTCCTATACTGGGCCCTGTCTTTATCAACATCTACAAACGTAGATGTGTGTTGGTAAATTTGTGCAAAGTAAGTAGTAAGTAAGAAAGTAGCACGTTTTGTAACATATTAAATACCTAAAAACATTAACAAGGATTCATCCTTAGAATATTACTAGTCAGTTATGTAACTTATAGAAAACCGGATCCCTGCTTTAAAACGATCTCAAATCTGAAATGCAGATGCACGGCTTCTCTAACACATCCGTCTGAGATGAATTTCGTGTAGTGTCGCCCTAAAGGGCATTAAACACAACGGAGCGACTTGCATTTCTCAGATAAAGGTTGCAATTCCGCCCGGGAGTGGCATACAGCCGCATTAACTGCTTCGCATTAAACTCAACTGTTGTCTGGATTTGTTGCCTTAAATGTCTGTTGTTTGGGCGACGCTTCACGCGATAACTGCAGTTTTAAAGCACAGAGATAGATGGAAGTGTTTCAGATATTCAAGATGAGAAGTCAGTAAAGTGTTTCTGAACCTTGTGATTCGTATGTCATGATTATGCAGTCTCTTAGTCTTTTAAATTGTATTCCATTCCATTTATCAAATTTAATAGCATAGGAGAATATATAATACCTTAAGAAGCTACCGAAATGAACTGTTTATTAACAAGGTTTTAGAATGACGGCCTAAAGAAGCGTAGCTGTTTAGTGTCTATATTAAAATAGGAATGAGCATAATAGGAACCTTTGAATGTATATAACACTGTATAGGTAACGAAATAGACTTTTTTACGGAAATTATATAATATATTAACAGGTATATTAACTTGTAGTAGATTAATAGTTTATTGCAGAACATTGTTAAAGAAGTATAAACGTCTGAAAAATCAACTGACCGTCAATTCAATAAATTGGTTAAAAATCGGCGATACACGTTCTAAAGGAGACATTCAGAGTAATACCAAAGACAATAATTGCTAAATTATTAGCTATCTCTATCTTTCTTTTCAATGGTGATCATACTAACACTGTTCGCATCATCTGGATCGTTTTTGTGTACATTTTGATAGTTGATTTAGTTTGTATATAAACTTTCTGATGTTTATTGGTTTTAAGTTAGGTAGTCTAAAACTATTGACCACGATTTTGACCATATTTGACCACAAGCTGACTTACATAATTCATCTCGCTAAAGTTTCGCTTTGTAAATATTTGATACTAAGGAATAAACTGGAGCGGGCCGGGGAACAATGAGATCTAACTGCACTGCGCCACTTAAGCTAATAGAGTGATGTCGGGGTCTCGTACGTTATACAAAACAAACAAGTTACATCCATTTGAATTGGTAATGGGCCCCGATCCAGGCTAGGTTCATATCGGGGATGTCAGAGGTCTCCGAGCATTTTAAATTCGTTCGGTGAGGTCGTAGCGGGTTTGACGATGTTGTTCGGTGCTTTTGGATTGTCTTTTAATGCAGGTAAGTGGTTTATTCTGATGAGAAGCTCTGGTTGTGGTGGAATGTTGGTTCAAAATACATCGGTTGTAGCAGTTTTTGTTATTTTAAGTTCGTGTAAGAAGAAATAAAAAAAATGGACCCTGAGAAATAAAACTTGTCACTTTTTTACCAGATTTTGGAGAAACTTATGTATCAAGTTTAGGTTATGATGAGTTGGTTCGAATTAAATAGATAAAAAAAAAAAAAACGTAATTTTTAGGAACTGACATTTTATTGAGCAATGCAAGAGAAACTTAAGTCTGAATTGACGTGCTCATAGAAAATGTTGAAAATGCTTGCTTTCTTCTTGCAAAAGTTTCGAAACTACTCTCGTTATCAGTTCAAAATAATTTTGTAATTATTGAGTAGAATGACATTTTGGTGTAAATTCTAAATTTCAATTCGATTAAATAATTAAAACTAGTGTTGCATATTACCGCGTAATATAGATAAATAATGTATGTATTTATATTTTTGTTATTACAAAGAAACCCATGTTTAACAGAAAAAGTACCGCTTGAAAGCTCTCTTTGAAAACCAGTCATACCCATTCGACTATTTTTATTAGTCTGCTTGTCCGGTCCACATGAATATTAAAAGCTTTTATCATCAAAAGCACACACGTATATAAATTATTTAACGAGCATAACACGGGATGTACGTACACTTCGGCACTTTATGTATCTGTGTATGTAAATGCGGGTTAACTATAGGAAATCATCAAAGGGCCAACGCGCTACGTGCCAGATGCGAATTATCCTTTTGAATTATCCTTTGTGTCCTGCACACACGGCCAGATTTGGCCGAAGGCCTTGGGGCTGGCGGCCCTCGCGTGTTTACGTATTATTGAAAAGCTGTGTATCAATTTCGGTGTAATACATCAGAGGGTGGACGGATTTGGTCAAAATAGAAGGTGGTAATGGGGATATGCTTCACATTTGTGAAATTTTGACACCGAATCTTCTTATTTTTCCCTTCAATTGTATATGTAGTCGAAACGTTTGAAAATAAACAAAGGGGTATTTTGAGTCAAAGCAATAACAGTATTTTCAACATACGAGTAAAATTTTACCCAACTGTTTTAGGTTGTTTGTACATATTTTTTAACAGTATGGTAACTAATAATTAGGTCTGTGCAGTGTTTGCTTTTGCCTTAGCAAATATTTGTGTTAACCCGCTCGTTCTAAATAATAAGTTAGAGAGTTTATATTAATTAAAGTCTTTTCATCTCTTCCGCGGAAATGGAATTAAAGGCGCCCTAATACAGCCCTCGGCAAGAACACAATGGAAGTCCTGAGGCATTGTTGGTGTAATTTCTGTAAATTTTTAAGGCAGGGAGATAAGAGGGTGGCGGCGTCCGGCCCCGACGAAAGTTTATGTAAAGTCGTCTCGGCGTTTAAAGGAATTTAGATTAAAAGCGCTCCCGTTCCCCATACAGTCTAGCCCAGAAAAGGATGGCTGAAAGGTGAAGGCTTAACCACAATTTCATAAATGAAAAAACGAACGACATCGATAAAAGCAACGATAAAACCACACTAGATAACACTAGAAAGAAAGCATGATAGCCATCATTGTCACGTAGTAGTAATGACAAGAACAGGACATTGTTTTATTGGCATACCTAGTTCGCCATAATATGAGCGAAGGCGAACATGTTCTAGATTCGACGAACTAGTTGCGCAACTGCACTTTTCTTCTTCTTCTTCATGTGGGTCGATTTCTCTGAGCGAGTCCCAAGACACTTGTTCACAGCTAGGCATATTGTGCATTCCACAGATTTCCTATTCAGTGAGCACCTTTGTTTTTTGTATGAAGTCCAAAAGTCTACTCTCTCAAATTTCTCTCAGCTCACAAGGTTCCAAAAACGGTTTACCCAGCATCTTAGATTATAGAGATCTTTCCTCAAATGGCAGTGCCCTGTTATGAGCCCTGTCATACTCACTGAGCTGAGGTTTCCGCATGCTCAACATCTCTACAGTCCTTGTCTGCGAAGGACCTCCCATAAGTGCATTTGCATGACTGTCCTGGTTTTAAAACTCAGTAATTTCTATGTTCTAGTTCCACTCATTTTCCCAGAGCTATTCTGATAGCGCTATAAGCGACTCCACAGGCTGGGTCCGGTCCTATGAAAGCCATTTCAGATCATTTTATAGCAAGATCATCTGCAACTGCATCTTTACTCAACATGAAACACAAATTCACCATAATTACCCCACTGTTTTTAACATGAATCTATTTATATAATTTTTAGTCCTTTACTAATCTTCACTTGTTTCATTTACAATAATTACAGTTAGGCATTTTTGTGTCCAAGCTAATTGAAAATCATGTACATTTACTTTCCTGTAGAATCTGCGCAGAGTCCGGTAACGCTGATTTGGTCCAACGCTTTTAAGTTGTGTGCCATCCGTCGTATCATTAACATTTAATGGGAATTATGCCGACGCGCTGCCCATATCTCAGCTCACAAAAGAAACATATGTTTTCGATGTTTCGTATAGGTACCTACACTGCTCAATGAGGCCATTCTTCGTGGCTAAGTAATGTGCCCGAAGTCGCTGTTGCCTTTTTTGATTGGGAGCGCTTGGATATACAATGGGTTCACTTGAACTGTGGTTTTTCAGGGCACGGTGTTGGCAGGGCTCGTCAGGGCAGGAAAACAACTACTCCACGGCCAATGTGCGACATTGTATATTTTTGTATAAAATGCAAAAATTGCATTTTGTATGCAAAATACGTGTGCAAGATCCATCTCAGAACTCATATTATTGGATCAGTAGATGTCGCTCATGATCTAACTCTCATAACCCGTTTTGCAATGAGTGCCTTTCCACTCTTAGGTGAAAGTCTTCTTAATTCTACTGGAGTTTCATTTTAATAACAAACTTCATTCACGTTGTAACAGTTTGTAGCCACCCGCTACAGGATCCAGGACCTTGGCGTGTGTGATAAAATCCCGTTATCTGTTGCCATGACGACGACGTCATTGCACCCTCCGTAATTTGGTTAGAGTGTGCTGGCCCTACGGTGACGACGACCAAACTCCACGTTCACGTTATATAAACACTTGCTACGTGTCGATATTGATGTAAGCTGGAACGTTTACACTGCAGAGATTGTTTACGCACCCGCTGATATTTGCGAGATTCATTTTAGCACCGAACTATGCATGTCTCATATTTACAGGCATGTATATTATTATAGTATAGTTAGATTGCACTAAAAAACAACTGCGCCACACATCACTAGAAAAACCTAAAAGTAAATACGGGCAGTTTTAAAAAATATGTGCAAAAACTTACGCATATTTCGCACACTTTCTACCGAAATTGCCCATATAAAAAGCTACATTTCTTTGTTTCAATTCGCTAATTTTCTGTTAAAAGTAAAATTGTTATTGTTGTTTATAAATTTATTTACTGTCATATTTATAGCAAATGCTTATTTCATCATTTTCGTATATCTGATCTTATTGTTTATATGCAAATTATAAAAAAATGTACCTACTAGTATATTGTAAATATTTTTTCTTTACTTAAATCGTTTCTGTTTCAGCAAAATTATTTTAAAATTTGTTGCACCCTAGAAGTTAAATTTAGTTATTTCCACACGTGGTTAGTTAGTGTTAGGAGTACTTATTTGTGCTTTTGATGTAACTAAGCATCAAGTCTATTTGCTGAAATTCTTGGTTATTTCGAAATAGATAATATCCTCTACAAAATTCATGTCAATTATGACGTGGCTGTGTAAACCCACCTTAACAATGTCTCAATTTGGTGTGCAAACACAGCTTTAGCTTGGACTCTCGCCAAACGACAATATTCCCTTTGTGCTTTCGTACCTACACTTCTGTGAGTCACCGTATGCACCAAACCAAATTATATTCAGTTCGGTCAGTTAGACTTGCACAAAGAATTCAGTGGGGATTTGCGAAAACACAAATGGGGTGAAGCTGCAACGCACGGGGATGACAGCGGTCCCTTCCGAAGGGTAGACGTTGGAAGTAATCGACTTGTTTCAACTTTAGTTCAATTAAGTGCGCATCTTTTCTATAAGGTGCAACGGATAAGGGGCTTAACTGAGATTTTGATGTAGTTGGTGTCTATGTAAGTTAGTTTAGCGGATGAAAATATCTTTTACGGTATATTGTTACTTAAAATCAATCAGGAGTGTCGGATAACATGCCATTGTGTCCAAATATCATGGAAAAATATTATTGGAATTTAAGATATTTTAGTAGGAGTCTGAGAATGTTGAATAAAGTCTGAAATTTTGTTTCTCCTATATTTTGATTATTGGTCATGTCTATCAATTATTTCCTCTTTCAAGAAAATTTTTTAAATGTTTCAGTTATGTTAAAATATATAACCTGTGTAGGTATCACGTTAAGAACATGTGATACAAACATATTTCAACAAATTTGAATACACCGTTCTTTCACGAATAAAATATAGGTATCCATACATCAGTGCATGTCGCGGCCATAGCCTCAGTCTGTTAGGTGCTGGGTGGTAGCTTGTGACTAACAGAATGGTATATTGCACCTCTATTGCACTTCTTTTTTTGTGAGAGAGGAAACAGATTGGCACCAAGATCTTGATATCTGTCGGCTCCTGGTAGTGTCGGGCGCTACTCCGACTAAATCCCCTCCCTTTTTCCCAGGAACCAGTCATCGGGACCGTTCTTGGGAACGTACTTCAGTGACTAGCCCAATGACTCTAACCTCTCTTGTCCTGCTCCTTCTTGATCATAATCTTTCCCACCGCCTCCTCTATTGCCTTCCAACCACCTGGGCTTTGAAGCATTATGTTTATCATGGTTTCAGTCCGGATAGCCTGCCCTACTTTGGCCTTTCCTTTTCCCATCTAAGGCACCAGAACATAGTATGTTAAGCCGTGTATATCTTCTGCCCCACACTATATACAGCCGGGGTCTCCTACTTTTCCAATACCATAGGTATATATCCTAAAGGAACCGTGACCAGTAAGTACCTGGGTTAGATGGTAACCCGTCTGCCCATGTTTCCTGCCAAACTACGGTCTTAGATGGATCAGGGCCCTAGTCCACGCTCCCTTCATCCCCGAGCGCCATTCCTCCTGCGATCTTTCCACTGTGGCAGCTCTTTTCTCCCTGCGCGTGACCTTCCTATGCTATGCTATGCCAGATTGCACGCCTCTCGAGGGCCAGTAGATGGATAGGGATCATAGATGCTACCACCACTTCTATTGCACCTAAAAATGGCACCTCTCCCAAGGAATGGTTGTGTGCCTACGTTTTTTCATGTATACCCAAGTCTGAGGCTTTCGGAAGGGGGGTTGTCCATTTCTGTGGTGTGTTTTTTATGTAGGTCTGTTAATAGGTTCATCTCTAATAGTGTGACCGCTATTATAACCACATAACTAGCGCCTGCAATAATTATGGAACCCAAACCCGAGAATAGATGTTCTAGCTTGTAAAAATCAACCAATTGGAACTACAAAATTGCATTGCGTGCACTAATCAGTCGACATTTCCGCACGTAACCAATTTTTTCCCTAACGAGCCCACCCTGTCCCGAAGCGGGCGATTAAGGCCAATTTGGGAGCAGCCATCGACAAAGAAACAACAAACTCCCGCCGCTGATCGAGCCAAATATTTTGATAAGCCGCTATTACGGCAACCGCAGACGTTAGAACGCGAGACTTAATTCGCTGCAGTGCTTGCCCGAACATAAACAAATGAATCCATCGGCGTCGAACAAAGCCGGCCGCACGTTCTCGTTACTAACTCGTCTCGGGCTAAACAATTGCGACGTCGCAGGTACATTATACAGCTGTTGATTGGATTTATATTGCTGTGCGGAATTAAATACGTCACTGGGTTCGATTTACATGTAAGAATGTCGTCTCGCAATCACCTGCAATTATCTGGTTCTGCCTCGATAGATTTCTGTGTGCGGAATCGTGGTTGTTTGTGTCCAATATTTTAATGGTATCGATGTAGATCGAAGGGAGCATGGTTTTCTCTAAATGCATTGTTTCCCCATTAAAACACTGTTCGAGATAAGAGGGGTAATAATTAGTTTCATCTATAATAACTAAGAGTATGGGAATGTGATACTTATATGATAGAAAATTACTTTTTTTCACAACTACTTATAAATATATCTAGCACCTAGGTAATAATGTTATTACTGACTTTTTAGATGTTTGAGCGTTTTAGCGGACTGGCAGACATGGGAAAATGTTCCCAACCAATCAACAGGGGGCGGCATTCACCTTGAACCGAAATCGCCACCTGTTGATTGGTTGGGAACATTTGTCCGCGTCTGCCAGTCCGCTAAAACGCTCATTTGGGGATCAAGCGCTATTAACAGTCAACTGTCAGTGTGACAGTAAACAGTATATGTCACATTTGTTAAATAATAATGTGAGTGCCATAGAAACGGCTTTTCACTGTGTTTCAAATTAAAAAGAAGTATAAAATATATGAATGAATAAATGGAAAAATTCTCTCTGGGTTTTTTTTTGAGATGGTTGTGAATAAAATGTGAGATGCTTGTGAGACCTGATTGTATTAAAGATCTGGGAGTTATTTTTGATCCTAAACTTTCTTTCACTTTACCTATTGAACGCATGGTGGCTAGTGCATATAAGAGCTTGGGCTTTGTTGTACGTAACATGAGAGATTTTCGAAATCCCGGCACACTTTGTACGCTCTTTACCACTTTTGTTCGTCCTAAGGTGGAATATGCTTCCTTGGTTTGGAGTCCCATTTATAATAATCATGTATTATATATTGAGAAAGTACAACGTAGGTTTTTCAAATCCGCTGCATTTGTGCTAGATGGTTACTATCCAATAAGAGGATTTCCTCAGCAAAGTTTCTATGACCGCTTTAACATCAATAGCTTACAAAAAAGACGTCAGTTGAACTCTGTCATTTTTCTCTATAAAATTCTTAATAATAAAATAAATTCTCAGAATATATTGGAAATGATCGATTTTCACGTACCTCTACGGAATACTCGAAATCAGCACCTTCTCTCAATTAAAAATTACCGCACAAATATATACAAAAGCTCACCCATCTATCAAATGATTACTAACTATCATGAAATTGAGTCACGGGTTGATATACTTTTTTCCAATATCAACCAGATTAAAATGTGTTACTATACATCACTTTAAGCTTTTTGTGTGTGTGTACATTTGTTAGTCTGTATAGAATTAAGGATGTTGTGACCGTGCTTTTATAAATGTATTATAATGTATGTATAGTATATTATTTTTCTTTGTTAGTTATTACGAATATTTCTGTATTTTATGTTTTTCTGTTTTATGTGTGATTTGATTTTTGTTTTTCTTACACTTGCATGTGTACTGTTATTTTTCTGTTGTAGCCTTATCCTGTTACTGGGCATATTGCCCGTTGGGTATTGTAGTAAATAAAATAAAAATAAAATAAAATAAAAAAAATCGTATACATATCTCGACGAAAGGTGTCATTCCTGTCACGCACTATAGCTATAGCTAATCTCGGTGCTTCGCACTTGGGTTATCTGAACAACCCTCGGCAGTAATGAAACATTTTCCCTAATGTACTATTCTTACTTTGAAGCAAGCAACGGAGAGATATATGTGGTCTTTAAATCTAATTCATATTGACCTCCTTGACTGTCCTTATTATATATAATCCTTATAACGTTTACGAAATATTTTTGAGAATGGAATTATCGTGATCATTTTCATTTTTGTAACTTCGTGCTGGGTAGAAGTGAATGCCAACGCGTAGGTATGCCAACGCGTATGCCAACTCCACCATTGTGCTCCGATTTAAAAGAATACTGACTAGAACACAGTTCTTGACAGTTCCTCTTATCCCGCCGCCCTTCATATTCAATTCACCTCCTATTAGCATTCATAATTCTCGATACATAATGGTCGGGATAGTTTGGGCGTGTGCAAAATGTCGCTCTAATGAATTCCGCGGCCAGCTGCGAGACATTTTTGCACTTGGAACGACTGGATGCATAAATTTCTGCGAATGCAGCATGCCCACACTCCTCTCCTTATTATAAACGGTCTGAATCGATGTCCTCTTCAATCTGAAACACTCCCTGCCTTGCCTGCTTATTTATGGAGGCTGGACGCAAGTTATACGCCACTTTGTTCGATTTAGGTGAGCGTTAATACAGGGACATTAATGCACGCTCACAACAGATTCTGTCTGGCGTTTTCACAATCTGGTCATGCCACTTTGTGGTAACTTCTGTATACGTAGAGTGTTCAACAGTATTAACGATTTGAACTGAGCGTGTGAACTCATATTTCATTATTTAATTACATTCCTCTACAATCGTCATAAAATTACATCTTTTCAGTTGTCATTTTTGTGTCACTTCGCTCTAATGCCAAAGTGGAGCGTCGAGAAGGCAACACCACCCGATATAGAGTATTTCATTTTTTCAGCAGAGTATATTTGTTGATTTTTCGGTGGCTTGCTTGGGGATGTTATTCTGCTTATCATGTTCTGACGAGAATTAATAAATTCGAAACTGTGCAGCCTACGAGTAGCAGAATAGCTTTGAGAGATATCCCGTTTCATTAATTGACGAAGTTGCAAACTACAGAGGACCTCACAAACACATAAAACACGACACTATCAGCTTCCTTCAGGGGTCTATGACCTGTACATATATTTTAATGATAAAATCGTGATAAATACTAATTGTAACTATAACCACTAACCAGCTGTAACTGTGCTGTTTTTGTTTTTGGATTTTTCTAGACAAGCTAAAAGGAGGAAGGGAGGAAGGAACTCGTCGTGCCAGATTTTTGTCCAGCAGTTTGCCAGTTTTAAGATCTGTCCCCACTTTTTATTGTCGAGTAAAAAGTCAGACCAATAGAAATAAAGCCATTTAATGCTTGTCTTATATTCTTTGAAAATGAAGCAAATAAAAACAAAATTAAATAAATTTTATGTTACATAGCTTATACTACTTATCTCTGCTTATACCTACATTATTTCAATGAAATGAAATTTCATTGAAATAATGTAAACCTATGAAGTGAATTTAAAAAATTTTAAATGTGGTTTAAAAAACGACGCTTTGATTGAACACAGAGGTTGTTCATCTACTATGTATAGTTCAGTAATGGATTTGAAAATGCCATTATTAATTCAAACAATTTATGTGTAATGGTTAGTAGCATTCTTAAAATGCCAATAGAATAATGTTTATAAGGCCATTAAAATTAATTAATGAAATAGTATTATCTCATAGTGTTTAATGAATACATGAAATAACAAAAAATAATTTTTCTTTGAGGTAAAACGAATAAGTATCATAAATTTAGTAGCTAGTGAAAAATCAAGTGCTGTCTGTTGTCTTTGTCTCTGACGTCTCACGCATGTATTCAACTACATTTTTCCAGAGGTTCTCAAACTTTGGCATTAAAATGTCAACATTTTTAAAAATTAATAATAGGCTTAATATTCCGAATTTCGAGATGTGACTTGTACTGTACTAATTTATTACGGAAAATATATCACCCTTCAAAATATATGTACACGTCAAAGATTCACCCTGTATAGCGAGTAGGGAGACTTGCCCAATTTTCGAAATTCTTGTGGATGTGTTCGAAATGTGACATATATTGGTAAATACGAGATGGAAAGCCAATCTCAGTAGGGGTCATGGACCTATCATAATAATTTGTCTATTTCATCATCAGCATTTTTTTGTATCTGCCAGCACATATAATATATTTCTACTGCCAGTTCTTTCTTCGCAATGCAGATTTTCATGAAACAGACGCTCCGCATCATTCCATACCCATTTACCCAATCATAAAACGGCGAGATTCCAACCCGATACACAAGCACGGTTTTCCAATTTACATCCAGCTGAATAGTTTAATCAGAATGAATAGCGTCCGTTTTTTGCGCGATGCGTTTTGAGCGGCGCGCAACCCGGCATTTCCTGCACCATAAACTCCCTGAAAAAGCCGTAAACATCGCATGGTAAATGAGGGAATAAATTATTCAATTACCCAGTTCCTAGATACATCGTCGCATTCTTGACTGTTACAGTACAATACTAGATAATAGTAGTAAATAAATTGCACAGTCGCATAACTTCCATATGTATGCACTGCGGAATCCCGCAGTAAAAGCTGAACGTGATACGTATTTTTTAGACCCTTGGTATAATTATGCCGTACGAGAACAAAGCCTTGGTCACAGGCGGAGAGGTTAGAGTACATGGTAAATAAGCTGCATTTATACCTCATTTCGTGCACACAAACTTACTTAATTACACAATAAATGTGTGCGAGGGGATGGAATATTAATATTCTGTTAGTAGTGATGGGAAACACATCGTAGTGACCTCTTTAGATCTTTACTACTATCCGTCTGCCAATTATTGTCAAATTGACAGACAGGTGCCATTATAGCAGTGACCTCTATTGTCTTTTATTTATATTTAGGTACTCCTGAAGGATGTGGCGACTTCCATGGAGATGCCGGAGTAACGCCAGTCGGGGTACATTGCCCATAGAGTAGTTGCTTTCCGCATGTCCTTTAAATATTAATATTCTGTATCTAAATATGCATTTAGTCAAATAATGATTAGCTATTTGTTATAGAGAACGTTAGTAGGATTTAAAAATATTATTACAATATTATGGTCTTAATTGTAGAACCGGAAATTTGAACATTAAATATGTAAAAATAATGCCAGAAACTATGAAAAATCAATTAGATATTTAGAAGGGAAGACAGAATTTAAATGTGTTTTTTTACTGAAATAATGTCATATTAAAGATCTCTTGAATCTCCGCCACTGCTGCCATAAACGTAAAACAATTAAAAACCATTCTTCCCACAGCCGCGCACGACAATGACATCGGATGTGACCGTGGAACATCATAGATGGCTAAGGCGGGCAATCATTGCCTTAATGGATCCAGCTACGAACACTTCGCGTAATGAACGTCCGCCTCTCTGTCCTTCTCCAGCGATAAGGGCGGAAAAGGACAGAGTCCGCATACGTTAAGCCCGATATAGCGATCATTATATAAGAAACATGTTTAATTATAAGGGAGCACCAAAATCGTGACTTTTCAGGTCGAATTCGACCGAGGAACTGCGATCGAATCACGCCTTGGTTGTTTTCTTAAGCGTAAAAAATAAAATTGCGCTGAATATGCAACGGCATGGCAATCATCTCGATTCCCCAGCTACGAAAAATCCACCGTGACTAATGTAACAGCAAACTATACTCTCTTCCATTATTGAATCTTGGAGCTCATGCCCGATTGACAAATTGTAAATCTATCAGGTTATATATGTAAATCTAAATACGTTAATAATCTGATAATGATATTGATATAAGAGAAACTGATGTTATACGTTCGTCGTACTTATCTATCAGGAAGTTACAGCGATGTGTGTGCGAAGCAGGGACGTGATAACTTTGGAAAATCGTAACCACCACTGGTCATTTCAGCCAACCCCAATAAGGATTCAGAAATATTAAGTGCCTGCGGCCATCAGAGCTAATAAAATTCAGTTTAAAAACCCATAAATATCCTTGAAAGAAAGGGTGTGTATAATTACATCCCATACGTCGACCTAATAATATGATGCGAGAGCGCAGGAAGCTGGATTATCCAGATACTGATCTAAATGGGTCGGGATATGCGTTCCGGATTCATGATTACACCTTGGAATTCAGAATCCCTTCTCCCTAAGCTGGCTTACATGGGCTCAGGACCGGGAAGGAATTGTTTTGCTTAGCTAATCCTATCCATCATGCCACACTAGCAATTGTCCAAGAAAATACAGTGAACAGTATTAAGACGGTTACAAAAGATGTAAATATTGTCATACATTTTCATCTGCTCCGGAATTACTATTATTTTTTACTCTATAAACAGCAACAACTATAGGTAAGCGCACAAATTAAAAGCATCCTATGGATGAAATGTGTTTCTGTTTTATAGATTATTATCAAGAATAAAATAAAACCGATGCTATTGATTTAAATAGTCGAGTAGCGATAAAAGTTCTAGCATGCTGACAATTCAAACTTCGTTATAGCATCTTCTGACACTGTCAAAATCTTTAGTGGGTTTTGAGCGATCGGGGAATACTGAATAATGAAAAAACAAATGTTTTAGCCATAATTTCCCTTTTTTATGTGTATTTATTCGGACAATTTTTCTTCATTTCCTTCTTTTCCTACTGACTTGAACTACAGCTACCATTTTACCTTGATATTCAGAATACTAAATTTCTAAGCTGGCTTACACAGACGTAGAAGCGGAGGGAAGGGGTTGTTTTGCTTGGCTAACACGGGCGATAATTCGATACAAATTAGAACTTTTGCGTATTCTCATTCGAAGCATACGAGAAATGCCTCTGGCGGGAATATTAGACTGTGTCGTATTGGAGGAATTTGAATATACAGCCAGGGAAAATGCAGGATGGACTTCTTACATTCAAATCTAGGCCAACAGAAAGGTAATTTTACCTGGACCAGAAGATAATTGAAGTAAAGGGCATTACATGTCCTTTAGTTAAAATGGTTTATTAGACTTTAAGCAATAATAGTTTTCTACAGAACACAAAAACACTCCATTATCAATCTGTTGATGATTCTAACTAGGTGCACAATTCATAGTTTCTTTTGGGATTACACCACCTGTAAAATAACAAAAAGCAAAAAGCCAATAAATAATCGGTATAATAATTATAATTTACTTAATTAAATAAAACAATACACCTTTCTTCACATATATATTAGCAATGCTAAATGTATACATTTCGAGTACTATGTACTCATCGTCGCTAGCTTAAACACTAACAAGTTTATCAATAAAGCCACCCAATTTATAGAGGACGAGGCTGTAAAATAAATTTATTTAGGTAAACTGCAGATATCTGCCTGCCTGCTCTTTTTCTAAATTATGGTTGGATATTTACTATTGTTGACTATTTTTAATTTTATTTTTCTTGTATACAGGGTATTAAATTTAAAAGGTCATTAGATAATAGGCTTAAATCGAAATTCAGTAGATGATTTTTATATTTCTTCATATATATTGATTCTAATGTATTTAGGTTCTGAGAAGTACTGGCTTTTATGAGGAAGGTATTGTTTATATTAAATTTATGCCCCGTTTCGTAACTATGTAAGGCTAAGGCCGACTTGTCTACATTAACGTTTTTTGTGTGATTTATATGCTCTTTAAATCTAGTTATTACATTTCTTTTTGTTTGGCCTATATATAGTTTGTTACAAGTACCTACTACAGTTTATTTTGTATATCCCAGATTTCTGAAGCGGATCTTCTTTTTGGAAAGTGGATCCTAATAATGCTTTAATTGTAAATGTATTTTTGAATGCAGGGATGATATTGACTTTCTTTAGTAAATTTGCAAATTTATGACTGATTTGAGGATGGTATGTGAATTTTCCATACATATATTGTCTTTCCTCTATTGGACTTAGGTGGTATAACTTTTAATTGATAATTTCCACTTTCGTTTATAAAAGATTGTCTCTTTTCATAACCGTTATCTTTAGCAATGCTGTAGATGAGATCACATTCTTTATTGTAGTTGGTATTATTGAGTGGTACATTTAATAATCTAAAAACTAGACTATTAAATTCAGCCATTTTATATTTAAAGTGTGTTACTGAGGAGTTGTGTATGTAATTATTTGTGTGTGTCGGTTTTCTGTAAAGTCAAAAGTCAAAGATTCGTCAAGTCTGATTATTTTAATGTCTAAGAAAGGTAATGAATGATTGTTTTCTAATTCAAAGGTAAATTTAATGGAATCGTACTGAGAGTTTAGTACATTGACGAAATTGTGTACATATATCGAAATTGTTATTTACCACTGCGAATACGTCATCTACATACCTTTTCCATACTGTGGGAAATTCTAAGGCGGTGTTTTTGACGTTATTTTGAAGATGGTTAAGGAATAAATCTGCAATAAAAGGCGATAGAGGATTGCCCATGGCTGTGCCATGTGTTTGTTTGTAAATATTATTATTGAAGGTAAATGCGTTTTGGTCCATACACAATTTCGTCAATAAAATGCATTCTTCCACTTCTATTGTCGGTACTTTATTGTGTACTAAAAATTGTTCTAATATCTTCAAAGTTTCTGGGATTGGAATGCTGGGAAAGAGTGCTGTTATGTCAAAAGATACTAATTTGTCTGTCGTGTTAATTTTTAAATTTTTTAAATATTCGATTAAGTGGAGGAATATTCTTGATTGTCATGTCATTTTTGAATGTGAATTTTTGGTACTTATCGTTCAACCACTTTGCTAATTTGTAAGTATTACAGTTAATATTTGACACGATCGGTCTGTAATTATTTCCGGGTTTGTGAATTTTGGGAAGACAATATAATTTACAAAGGTTTGGGTTAAGTAATTTTAATTTCCTCTTAAGATTTCTTGTAATTAAGTTGGGGCACTTTTTTAAAATTTCATGAAATTGCTTTTTATACTGAGGTAAAGGGGGCTTTTCTAATCTGACATAGGGTCCTCTTTCTAGCATGTTAGTAATATCTGAGTAGTATTGGTCTTTATCTACTATTACCGTACAATTACCTTTATCCGCTAGTGTTTAAGCTACCGACGATGAGTACATAGTACTCGAAATGTACCTATACATTTAGCATTGCTAATATATATGTGAAGAAAGGTGTATTGTTTTATTTAATTAAGTATATTTCATCTTCACGAACTCACTCAGTCAGCTCAATCAGTTTTTATAATAATTATAAATTCAGTATATATTCTTGTTGTTTTTTGTAGTATTCTAAAAACTTATTTATGCAATATTCATTTTTGCAATTTACAATAAAAGCTCCAGCTGAAGCACGGAAGTATTATTCTGCTTTAGGAGGCACAGAATAATTATACAATTAATAATGCCGCCCCAATTCAGCTAATTGTACATTTTCCGGAATACCGGAAGAGCATCGACTAGTGCTCAACAACACGCCGATATTCTCTGAACGTGGAAATGGAAATAAAAGCAATTTCGATGGGGAACTGTAGTCGATTCTAGAACAGTTCTTTGAAACCGAGCGAATGGAATACACCCGAGGCGTATACTATGCGTCTGGCAGTGCCGGGTGGAACAAGTGACGTTATTGAGATGCAAATTTTAATCAAGTTTTTAATCTGCCCGAGTTTCGGGATATTAATATTTAATTTTCTGTCTCTTTCCAGTTCTCCAACGACGGGCCCAACGGGGAGTCGATGTGTCTACAGGGACCTGACTGCTTCATGGTAAGTACCTGTTATTAACACTATAACAAACTTAATATATACAGGCTGTTACAAATTCGCTTCTCATCATTGGGATCTCAGAAACTGAAAGATATATGGAGCCATAATCAGGGAACCAATATAATGCCTCAAACCAATGAAGGCTAACTTGATTAGGTTTTGAGATATTTGAAAAATATCTCGAATGAATTATACGAAGAAGGGAGAAAATGAGAAGCGAATTTGTAACAGTCTGTATGTATTTTAACAGTATCACTCTAGGCATAAAATTGACAAAAGGGTTTAATCTCTTACTACATAAGGGTCAAACACCCTAATATCAAACTATACATCACTGTTTCGACCTTAAAAGTCCTCTTTAGTGCCAAAGATTTTTATTTTATAAGTAAATTGAAAGAATATTTCATATTGCCAAAATTTTTTATTGAACATTTTATTTCTCGACATACTATTATGTCTTTTACAGTACAAATTCATTTCAGAAAAGGAATTATTTAATCCTCACTATGAATTAAAAATATGTGTCTAATAAGCTAATATAAAGATTTTTTTAAATTATCCAATGATTAAAAATTATAAAATTGAACGCAAAACAAACACTAAGATTGACCGAGTTTTGGTATCAGTCTTTTAAATGGGCAAAGTACAGTTACCGTTTCATGGTAAAATCCACCCATTGCACTTGGTGCATTTAAGTCTGCTGTGTGTGTGTTGCACTTTCGGAAACAATCGCGCCGATATTGATCTTTTCGGTAGCGTCGGAACCTCTTAAGGAGCTCTGTAATTGTGCCTTGCACCTTGTAATTTCATTTGCTCGAGGATAGGTTCGTTTAACACCATCTGTTCCGATACGGCACTATCACATATTATATTAAATGCCTCGCGAGTGCATTTTAGAGGAGCGGTTCATCGAAAATACTCAATTATGTAACGAGCATAAGTACCTATTCTATTAATTTACTTACAATATGAAATCAGAAGTATATTAAGTTATAGCTTATAAAAATTATCAATGTTTAATTTTAGATTTTAAAAAATATCTTCCAAGTAGATGACTCTTTTATTTAATAATATATTCTTTTTAGGATGGTATCAAAGTCCCATATAAGTTACTGATAATCAATTTTTAACACTTTTACACTTTTACTAATGGTATTATTTTAATAATTTACTAAATTATTCTATTATGATTACAGTTCCTTTTTTCTTTTATAAATCCTGCTTGATATATACAGGGTGCCTTAAGACAGTGAGCCGTTAACTTTTTCTTGCATTTTGAGTCACAAATACGCTATGCTTTTCTATTAGGTAGTTGTAGGGAAGGTAGTTAGTAGTTGATGACATTCTGAGTTTTTACATTTCGATATTACTCTCATTTCCAACAAATTTACCTTTTTCGAGTTATCCGCCCTTTTAAATCTACGTACGCCTGTATGGCAATGCATATACTGGTGGCTCCAGATACTTGCAGTACCACCGATAAATAAGCCTCCGATTTTAACTACCGTAATAATTACAGACCTCAAGATTTCTCTTTGTATCTGTGACAGTTATATGTTAATAATTTATCAGGATGAATGTTTACAATTAACTTTATCGTCTACGATGCTCTTGTCAGTCGTTATCTCTATTCTAATGAATTTTTAAATGGAATATAATAATAAGAGCGGCAGCGATAATTTATGGGCCGTTTGTTTGTCTCCAGGAGATGGTTTGTTGCTCTTAGATATCGGAAGCTGAGAAATTTATTAAAAATAAAAATTATGTCGCTGTAAATAACTCGATAAGGGGTAGAGATATAGTAGTAGCTGACGCAAGTGCTGTGTTACAAAATAAAACGACTTCTAGCTAAAATAAAATGGGGACATATTTATTACTCTGAATGAAGTAACGGTTTCTAGTAATTAGTAAACAACCACTGGTGGCATTAGTTATTCAACGCAAATTATAAATCTGTTTTTCTTTACGTCAACATTTACCAGCTGTACTAATTCGTTTATTTGTTGGATAAGTAATTTTTTCTCTAGATCTGAATATATAAATGATTCTGAAAAGATAACTATCAGTTACTTACCAGTAGTTCAGTTCTGGTTTCAACTGTCTCGTTGAAAATTGGAAGGTGTTCCTTAAAAATCAATTGAATATTCCTTAACGTGTCACCATAATTTTCAAGGTTGTCTCTTGATGAAAGGCAATCCAAAATATAACCTCGTTTTCTGTTCCAAATATACATTGTAGAATATGCCTCGAATGAAGTCATTGTCCGATATAGTGTACATTCCATAACTATCTATTTATTATACGCAGTACAATATGAAATACCGAAATTGTAACGCTGAACATACAATAGTTTATACGAGTTTGGCAGAAATAATGGATTCAGCATTAAGTGGGTTAGATCTTAATTTGAGCAGAAGTTTCAAAAGCGTAAACCATCAGTGTAATTTTGTACGTTGTTAAAAAATTAAGACTAGGTACTAGCAATATTAACATACAAGAGAAGGCAAGTCAAGAAGAAAAATATGTGTTAGAGTAAACGAAAATCCCGAATGAGTCTTGCTGCAAGTCATACAGTCGCCGAAAAGAAGTAGGTACCTATGCGAAGACCTGCCATAAAACTGGGTTTAAAACGAGAATCTTTGCGTTTAATGGTCAAGGATATTGGCGGTTTTTCATACAAAATTCAAATGTACCATAAATTGAACCAAAATGATAAAACATAACGTTTAAATTACTGTACACGGATGCTGATTAACATTTATTAATATGACGAGTTCTTGAATAATGTCTCGTTTTCAGATGAATCCCATATGTCACTTTCAGGCCACATTCATAGGTAGTCTTTTAGATTTATTGGGTTTACTCCTCCTGAGGAATTGATTGAAACACTTCTTCATGAAGAAAGAGTGACTGTGCAGTTTGTATGCGGAGTCTGTGTGGAGTATCGTGTACTGTTTTTTGAAATGGGATTCTCGTCCTTTACTTTATTACTGATGATGCAGACCGTAGTGCCACCAATGCCATCAATAGTGGAATATATCAGCAGCAAGTTCTGATACATTTTGTACAGACCCTGAGACACTTCATAGAGCAAGAAATCTGGTAGCTTCGTAGACAGTGGTTTCAACAAGATAATGAGTCACACTGCTAGTCAATCGTTGAGAATGGTTATGGATAATTTTGATGACAGAGTTATTTTCCGAAAAAAAAGCAGACTTTAATTATCCTTCATATAGCCCGGATTTTTCTCACCCCGATGAATATATCTAAGGCATGATGAAAACAGCA
This sequence comes from Pogonocherus hispidulus, assembly GCA_963924545.1. Classification (NCBI taxonomy): domain Eukaryota; kingdom Metazoa; phylum Arthropoda; class Insecta; order Coleoptera; family Cerambycidae; genus Pogonocherus; species Pogonocherus hispidulus. Next base: position 34,380,924 of record OZ004699.1, read on the forward strand.
GTTTTTCAAAATGATCCGAAGATTACAATTCCGGAATTAAGAATGGCAATTATTCGCTTCTTCCGAACTTTACAGCAACCTACGTTTCAAAATATAGTACGAAACCTCCAAGACAGCATTGGGGTATGCTTCCAACAGAATGATGAGCATATACAACATATTATTTATTCACTTTTATAATAGACCTTAACTTTGTCGATCTTGTTAAATTTGTTAATGTTTATAGGTAAACATATATTTTTTTATTTCAGTACTGCATATTACTGGTCATACCGTATTGCAAAAGTGGTTAACTCCTGAATTATTTCCTATACCTATTTCGCATTTCAGCAAATGGCTAAATCTTCTAGTGTTACATTTTTGCAGCCACACTGTATAATAGCTCAACGCACCGGGGTCAGGTGACCCCACCTCGACCATTATAGGTTTTGTTATCATCGGTGGCTCGCTCGAATTGGAATTCCCGGTATTGTCCAGTTCTAAAGCGCGCGTCGCGGTTTTGCCAACGTGCTTAATGCCATTTTGGATCACGTACCATCCTGTCGGCGACGAAACCAATGAGGGGTTCGTGAACCCATGGACGCGAATTCCAGGTGAAAATATGAAATGTGTAGTTAATAGGTTGAGCAGGGGATATTGGGGAGTTGGTATTACAGACAGACCATCTGTACTCTTGTGACCTTTTTTATTAAAATGCTTTTCCTGTTATCCTTTCCTTTTCTCTATCTAATCTAATTCTTTTCCTATTATGTTTATTCAGCTTTCTAGGTCATAATTTTTCATATGTTAAGTGTATTTTCTGGTGAGATTAATACATTTGCTAATTACTGATATTAATAGAGATATGGCAAGAGACTGGATATTGTTTAAAATTTGGTATGTCTCGTCTATGTCACCTGCAATCTTGAACTACATATTTTAATAAATGGGTAATGATACTATAGCAAACAATTAAATGGAAGATTTTACCTAACAGTTATGTTAGTCTCTTTAATAACAACTTTATAATCAAATTACTATGGGTATTTATCCCCATGTAGCGCCTCTCTCAGATTTAACTGAGATGGATCCAGATCTTTGTTCGACTTGCATATGTTTCCAACTGTTCCATGTCCGTCTGTTGCATTTTGTTAGATGTTCACTCTCAGAGATTGATCATATTCACTGAAACTTAAACCATTTAATACTGTTTTTAAGTTTCAGCTACCCTGTATTTAATCAATTATGACTGTTATACTCTCTATACGAAATAACATAAATCACTCCAGAGTTTCACCTAGCGAGTAAGTGGCTGTATTCACGAACGGAACAAATTTCCGTACCCGTGGCCCGGCTGCAGTGTCTGTGACAGTAATGGCTGTGCACCGGAAATATACCTTTTTATATTAACCGTATATTTCACTGCCGCCTTGATACATTGGTATTACCTGTGCCGCCGTCGGTCTGCTCTTTCTAAGAGACAGAAATTCCACCGAGAAATTCACGGCTGACTCGATTTCGGATGGGCATGAAAAAATATACTTACTTTTGTATCCATTATACATACATTTGGTAGGTTATTAACCATTAGTTAATTGATTTGAACGTTTAATGTTAACAAAGGGCATATGAAAAGTAGAATACAGATAATGAATATTTAATTTAGTGAAGATCAAATTTGCTAAATATGATGTTATTTTGTACAAAAATGGCAATATACTCAGAAAAGCGGAAGCATATATTAATAGTACTTCAAATACACAAATAATAGTTACAGACAAAAGATTAGATACGTATTTCTTACTATTTCCCCATTAACCTGTTATCTGTGGAGAACAAAAGAATAGAAATTCATTTTTCTTTTAACACTCTTTCTGCTTCAAGTCAAGAATCATCTCCCAGTCCTCCTAAAGGGCACTGTCTTTGAAAGGCACTGTTTCTTCAGGATAATAAAGCTGCAAATTGTCTATCAATCACTTAGCCTGACAAATTTGTCTACCGGTCACAAAAGGACGCATAAAAGCAGTACAGCGTCCGACTCGCAGCACCCGCTGTTAGCCAAGAGTAACCGAAAGTAGGACTAATGGTAAACCGGCACGGAGGGGGGCGAAGAAGCTCACAAACCAGCCCCTATGCAATAAATAACCCTCGTAAATTTGGCGGCTGGAAGGTCGTTAAAGTCAATTATGGTATTTGTTTATTTTTTGGTCAGGTCTGGTAAGGGTTATAGTTGCCGGTCAGTGGGACTGCGAAATTTGTCACTTTCTGAATGGGATGGTGGTAGCCGGTAGGCGTAACGTCATTGTCAGGTACAGTAAATTAAGTGATTGTCATGAGAAATTGTAAAATATGTTCTATTTAGGACAGTAATAAGCTTCAAGGTTATTTCTTTTAATGTTTATAAAAATTAATTTAAATACATATTCTTTTATTTAGTAAAAAGTTATATACATATATCTTTTGTGAACAAACTTTAAAAATATTCTACTTTCTAGATATACGTCCTCATTTAATATAATTTTAACACTCTGTAACATTTTTAACCTTGAAATTGCATTTACAAGTCTCAATATTTTCTATTACAATCACAATTTAAGAATTAAGGTTCCTTAAGTTATCTAGCTCTTCCCTGCCGTACGTCCCTGGGTTCCTGTAATCGAATCTACTCCATCAAACAAATAATTCACGTTTTGTATTGTTTCGAGCGTTGTTTCGACCGTATCTCCGGCGACAAATATCTCAAAATTCGTTATAGCTGATTTACTGACTTGTATATACATATTTCGCGGCTATATATCTTTACGTAATGGCTTGCACTTCAATTTTTCAGCGTTCCGAATTCGGTCTGAATCGTTCCTGCTTGCCGTTTGCATAATGCGGGCGTAGTTTTCAGCAGGAAAATAAAATTGCAAGGTAATTTTGCAGGAAGCCAGTATAAATTGTGTGTTTTATGTAGTCAAGTCTCAATTTTCTATCGACGAGATGCACATCGTTTCAAACCGTGAATACACTGAAAAAAGGTTCTTTTTTAATCGAACAACTACTTTTAGTACTTAATTTTGTGGAAGTAGTTGTTTTTGATGCTGTTTACCGGTACATCCTCTTAACGATATCCTATTGAGTGAATTATTGAGTCCTCAAGCATCTGTATGAATACGGCCACTTAATGTTTTGTTTAGATTATCAACAGATTACGAGTAGATGATCAACAGAACTTAAACTTTTTTAGACTGGATCGGTGCCAGTAAGTTAAGATACAATTCACATTTTAATAATTATACTTTGTACCATCCCCATCATAATCATAAGCACCCAGTAGCTATCGTTCTTCATGTGTACTGAAGGTCTTGATCTAACCCGTCTAAATTAACCTCCACTTCCCCACCAATCATGCTGTGGTGAAGACAGAGCTCACAGTGAAGGAACTGTATTACATCGTCGATTCGATCTGACTGATGCACATAATGCACCGCGTCGTGTCCGTTTCACCAAGCCTATCGCGATGCAGCCTAGACACGACGTGACTATTCACAATGCCACTTCTTCAGTAATTACAGAAACCTCGATGGTTCAGCTGAACTATGCGATCTGTGGCGATTAGAGTGGATCAGATACCGCGAGGGAAATAATCCATATCGTGGCGTCAGATCGCATCTCGTCACCCGTAGACTGTAACTGTTGATATGATCTCGTGGTAAATGCGAAGAGGAGTTGGAATCTACGTAATAAGAAATGTAATACACAAAAGGTGGAGTTATGTATAATGGATCAAAAAGGTTACCTATAGAAAATCTTTTTTGAAATTCAGTATTCTTTAGGGATCAATACTTCTATTATATTATATCGTCATTATTAGAAGTAACGGTGTAAAAATATCGACTGCAATGCCACAGGAATATTAATATTAATTTCACTAACTGATTTTGCATGTGAAATTACAACCATGAAAGTGCGGTTCAAAACAATGATTGCACCTTTGACAAGTGGTAGGCATTGCTCATATACTGAATAATTAGGTTCATCATTGTTGAAAGTTTAAAAAGTTCCAATGTATTGGTTATTTCGTAATACATATCCACATACAGGGTAGTCAAATCGAACTGCTGAGCTAATCGTTCATTCGAGCATTTTCTTTTTTGTAATTAGGACAATTAAATGTTTATTGACAATGTAAATACAGATTTTATAAGAACCCACTTATTATCACATTATCCTCGATGTTTTCCATACATGGTATGCAATGCATTACTTTACTGTTGATTTCCATTCTTGGTAGATGCATTAAAACATGGCCTTGTTACAGTTACAGCTGAACCGTTAACTTCAAACTTTTATATACCCTATATTAGTATTCTCTTGGGAGTAGAGCTACTCAGGTGCTCATCGAGGTTTCCGCAAAAACCGCGGACGTATTAAGAGATCTCGTTATCGGGAACAATACAGGCATTGTCTCTGAGACCGTAGCACCGCGAGGTCAGTTGAGCTCTCGAGTTGTTCCCACAACGGCGGCCCAGTTCGGAAATATGAATTTATTGCACATATCTGCAGTGGGTGGCGAGCCTCATGCCCTTCGGTCCGCAATTCGTGAGGTATCGGCATTAAGTAATGACCGTGGCACGATCACGGTCACTGCAATTTGTTGAACCCGATATCTCGGCTCGATTTAACCAGGTAGTAATGAAAAAAATAATTTAGTTCACCTCGGTGCAGTGTGCATTAGTCGAGCTTCGATTTTGATCCAGTTCAATCCATAGCAGAGTTGAAGATTGCTCGTGGCGGGTTTCGTCGCTGCCTACGTACAGATAGTAGGTTTGTCTATGGTATACAGGGTGCCCGGAATAATCGTGGCGGTGAAAAGTTTAAAGCAAACTTTAAGTCATGTCGTCTCACTTGAGACCTCGATGTCTAAAAAGATTGATAGAATGACAGAATGTTCTGATTGTTCTTGTAGAAAAGTTCTTATTCATATCAGTGATATGAATCATCTGTGGTATGAATCAGTATCATATCTGTAGATTCATATCAGTGATCTGTATCAAGTTATAATAAAAGTAGTAGAAAAATAGGTTATTTTCACACAAAATGAAGATAATATCTGGTAATTTATTTTAGATACATCGAAGTCGAATGTTGAACATATTATGTACAGCATACCGAACAGCTTGAATTCACAACCCACTGTGCAGTATCTGTATCCTCATTTACTGCAGTTAACACTCAGGCTATCGAGCTACATCAGACAAATTAAATTTCTAATATTTTCTATCGAGAATCTTGGGCTTAACAAAGCCCAGGCAAACACTACCACCGTGACACAAGACTCTTAATATGTAAATGAATCATGGAACGTAGGCGAGGGCTTATTCAGCTGTATAATTAAATAAATGCATTTCCTATATATCTATCTGATCCCTCAGACGTCGCGTCACCCCCCAGGCGAGGGTACGACAGAATTTAATCTCTGGAAATCCACCGAGGATCTTTTATTGCGTGCCTTCTGGTCGCGGCGTGACGAACGCATGTGTCAATGGCATAATGAAGTACGGAATGGATATTAGTCCCACTACGGGCAGGATAATTTATGGACGGGATGTCCTGTATCCTTGCGTGAGACCCGATACCGGCGGAGTTAGTCACAGTTCAGGAGCGTCGCGGCGCGTAGCCTCATTTATCAGATAGAGTTGAGATATAATATGCACGAAGTGGCATGTGTTGAAAAAATAAAAGAAGCATACTGCAGTTAATATATTTTTAGATATATATGGAGTACCTTAAGGATCTGTACTGGGTTCAATACTTGTAAATGATAACTTTGATAGCGATAATATAACAAACTATAGTTTTTTCTGAAAAACTATCTTATTGTATTACACTATAGTTAAGATGATCAATCTATATGCAGTTATTGCAGTTGAAGATCTTGTGGTCTTATTCGTCCGTCGTTAGTTGATATCCTTTAACCACATTTAACAATTTAGAAGTTACAATTTAACTCTAACTTTAGATTAACGAATACATTCGTTCAGCTGCAGCTAAAGCTGTAAGAGCATGAATAGCATAATTGAGAACTTTAAAGAATTTTGATCAACTGATGTTACCTACTTTTGTCTTTACATTACTGTATCCTTCAGTCAGGCCATGACTTAGTCCTGGCCAATACATAATTATAGTTGAAAATGTTCAAAGAAAGCACTTAAAGTATGTATCAGGTTGATTAAGCCTTAGATATAGATATCTTGTTATGTTTACTGTTACTAGAGTTACTTACACACTCAGTTACTACTAGAGATACACTTAGAGTCATGTTTACTGTTACAATTAAAAATAATTCATTTTAAAAGAGGATGCCCAAAATTTGGAATAAACTGAATATAAACATACTACGATAGAACTAGATGTATTAGGAAACATTTATATTATATACTATTTGAATTGGTCTCATTTGAGTAGTATTTCTTGTACAAATGTTATGTTCAGTAATGATATTACGCCCCCCTGGCAGTCACATGACTGTCGCGTTGGCAAAGCGCGATATCGCGGTTGTTTCAGTAGGCGAAACGTGGATCACAGCGTGGTTAACAGGGGCGTTTCTCCCTCATACAGAGAGGGCTAATATCTAATATCAAAGTGTACTCGTGGGCAATCTGGCCATACTTCTGCTTTCAGTTTTTATGAACCCCTGGCGTTGGGTCTTTTCTCATTCAGAGTTGATGTCGGTGGAGATTGTATATCAGTAACGATTCAGTTTTCATTTATCGTATTAGTTACAATTGATATCAATTTCGATAGACTCCCACAAACAAATTAAGATGATAATACTAATAAATTATATAGAATTACAATACAAATAATGTAGTGAGTGTTATTAAAGAGAATCCTCATTTGTATAAAAATATGTTACTGAGTTAACTGTGGTTTATCAACTTGCGAGTTCACTCAAGAAACGCTTGTAAATTAGGAACGAATAACTCGATTTTAATTTTTCAAAAACGAAGATGACGAGAATTGAATTACCTACAAATTATTGCCAATATGTACCCCTTGTGATTGTGTTAACACTTGTGGCATTATAATGATTAATAAACATTAATTTGTTACATACAAACATAAATCTTGTATGAATTACTTATCTAAAACAATTAGTTCAAAAGTTAACAAAGGGGACACTGTATACATTATCTTTGATCTCAAAAACTAGTACTCAGTGACAGAAAATCATTTGATATTATATACGTTGCTTTAACAGTACACATAATACATATTATACTTCAAAAAGCCCCCTATTCTGCTATTCCTAATACCCTGTAAATATTTCACCGAAATAGCTTTACCAGGGCACTGACGCGTTGACAAAAATACCAGAAATCATTACTAAGCCGGGATTAAAATTTCAGAAACCCTCCTTTGTCACTGCGACACCTGGGTCCACCATTCACGGCGTGTTTGGAATAAATAAGCGTCTTTTCTTGAAAGTGTCATGCATGGAAGTGATCCAACAGAAATTTTTGGGCGTTAATTTTTACAAACAGTATTCCGACCGGTAAATTTGGCCCAGGTGTGTCGTAACTGCGGACGTTTTAGGACAAATTGAACCAAAATAAATGCCCCTTTGTGTACCATCGTCTCGATGGCGTTTAGCCTTTGTTGATGTTTGCACGTTTGGTCGACTATTCAATGTCCTGGAAAATGAATTCTGGCCTTATTTCGTTTCCTAGCTTCCTTTTGAAATTGATTCTGCTGCTGAAATAATATTTCTCCCAGAAGGGTTACACTAACTGGTATTACACTTCTTATATAACGCAAATAATATTTGTATACACTATTATATGCAACAATGAGAAATTTTCTCACATAAAAAATATAAAAAAAAGATTGCCAGATTGTAGAATGAAGTCACCTCTTTGTTATATTCAGGAAACATTTGTAATCTCAATTTCAGGTGTGAATAAGAAGGAAATAATAATGAGATGTAATTTTCAGGAACAGAAATTGACAAACCTGAACTAATGTAGGTAATTCATCAGTAAAAATAAAGAATATGTAAGTATTTTTTGTAACTTAATACCTCCAAATTTAAAGTAAATCTAGGATGATGTTGGTATAAGCCTTAATATTTTTTAAGAAACAAATCCATACATAATCTTTAAAGCCCCCAACAATGGGTGTCTAAATTCAAGAACTTCTCAACAATTCGAATAGTCTTTTAAAAAAAAGTGGCAGTCTATAAGAAATATGAGGAAAATACGTTTAGAAATATGCAACTTAATCCCCGAAGGAGCGATAAAAACAGAAAGTTCCTCTACAAAATCCGACATGACAAATAGTTTTTGTCAAATACCCTTGATGTGTAGGTATAAGGATTAGCGCCTCAAGTCTAGAATTTCTACTGGAATTAGGGAGGCTGTAGACATAATTCAAAATAAACAAGCCAAGGAAATTTATTAAGGGCTTATTACACCAATTTCTGTCAACATGTCTTGTATAATTGCTCCTTACTCTGTAAAACGACGTCTAATTAGCCTGGGATTCTTATAGACTAGTCGTAAGAGGAACATGCTATTGCTTTATTTTGCTAAGACACATTTCAACGCAAATATTTTTGAGAAAACCAGAGGAACAGAGAAAAAAGTTAGTTGTTTGATTAATTTTATTGTCTACTTTTGTATACTTTTTTCATTTAAAAAATATTATGAGTACATGTAATTTATAATAGTTCAAATATTCATTTGCGCTTAACTAAAAAACTACTGTTTAACGTCCTCAATTAAATAATTGTTATATTTAATGGTGTTTTTTTTTGAGCAACTTTAAAACTTTTCCTTGATACACCATTAAAGCTGAAACGTTAGGATTAAAGTTTTTATCTTTGTTCTATCAAGGGATGCGTAAATGTCCAGCTCTCAAGGCGACAGGTGTTAATTGTTTACTTTTACTTTCTAAACAAGACCTGAAATTTTGGTCACTGTATATCTTCGGTTACAATTTATCGATTGGGTTTAAATTGGTACAGCCTTAACGTACAATTTATTAGTAATTTATACACTGGCTATTAATTACGAAGTATTTGTATTCTATGATGTACAGGGAGTTCTTCAATTCCCTTACATTTTTACAAAAATTTGACAAACTCCCAATTCCTTCACAGCCGTTGCGGATTTTCTTGTATTAGTTATATTTTATTCTTAGGCTCATACCCCAAACATTTTTGCTAGTTTTGGTCTAACGCTGTTCTTTTAAATTTTTTTGAAAAAATGACTTGAACTCGATTCGACTCTATACATACAGAGAATTTGGAACAGTTAGTCTATGGATTTTAATCACTTTGATTGTATCTACAGGCTCATACCTCCAGACGTTTTAGCCAGCTTTGGCCTCATGTTATGGAAATACGAATTTTTTCGAAAAAATACAAAACGACTTTATAATTACTTCATAAATTGGATGAGACTTTGCAAGTTCCATGTTCAGTGCTTGTAATGATGTGTAAGGATAAAAGTTGACCAAAATTTCAGGTGCTCCATGAATTTTGCATAACAGTTTAGTTCCTTTCTGTACTTATAGACATATGTAGACTTTGCTTATAGGTTCATATTTGAGGCTCCTCCTAGAAGTCATATAACTCCATATCTAATTCAAATTAACGAGTTAAACATCAGACTTAGAGTTCAATATCTATTTAGTGTATTTGTTTATACATTGTTAAAACTAAGGAACCTGTATATCTTTATGAAATTATATCTAAAAGATCTGAAATCCATACTGTCAATATAAGAACTTTCATATTCCACAGCGGTCAACAACACATTTTCAGAGTTGCTTCTCCTACTTAGTTCCATTTTATATCAATCAAAGAATAGTTATCTCATAGAGCCTATATCAACTTATAAAAAGAAATTTAAATTACAGGTACTAAATAAATGATTAGAAAATGTGTTGCATTAAATAGTAGGTATATGTATATGTAATTGTGATATGTCATAGTTTATGGTAAATTACTCTTTCAAGTTTTATTTTTTCTACGTTTATTTGGGCTACTTTTATTATAGCAATATTAAGCAGGTGAGTTGTAAGAGAGCTTCGGCTAACCTCAAACTTTTGTGTACATTTCTACTTTTGTTAATAGATTTTAATATTATTTGTTTTATTTATGTACTCAATAAACGATTTATTTATTTATTTATTTATATATTTATATTGTGTTTTCCACTTTTTTTATTATTCTACAAATGGCTTATTTGCAAAAGAACTGGTTGTTGAACCTATTGCAATATCCGTCGTTCTTCAAAATGACGGTTTATAGGCTCATAAAAACATGTTCCAAATTAACAAAAAATAAAATATAAAAGGTTCCTTTCCTGATTTCTCGACATCGAGGTCGCGAACTGGACCAATGGCTGTAGCATTTGCAATTTTTTGGTAAAACTGTGATAATCCAACATAAATAAATCCCCGTTCTCGTCGAACTACAATGCCAACGATTAATTAGAGCCAGTGCTGAAAGGCCTACTTGATGTATGCGCTGCGCAGTCACATAAATTTGTCCCGCGTCGTATAAAGCTGTGAGCCAACGGCATTATTTTTATTTCAATATCGCCCATTTGGGAGTCATTTCAATACACCATAAAAATAAATCTAACTTTTTATGTACAGCAGTGCCGCGTGTAAAAACAATTAAACTTTGATTAGCCATAAATCCAAAACCATCCGGCTCTGTTTAGTTTTGTTGAATTATCTCATCCAAATAGATTGAAAGATAATCTCTGTGTTAAGACCGTTAAATGACAATAACATTAATTAGTTACTATAAACATCAAAGTATTAAGTGCAGTAATAAAAACACTGTTCAAGTGTTTCTTTTTGAAAGGTCCTCCTTGAAAGGAAACTTCCAAGTTTTAAAAAATAAACGAAAAAGATGTTACTTTTGTATATTGTATTGTAATTGTTCCGTTGTGCCATTTTCCAATTCATTTTGTTCGAATAAAACTTCATTGGACCTGACGTCCCGCTAACCACCACACAGGTATCCTTCCTATCAATGAGTTTATCTCTAACAATTATAAATTGTATCCTTTACCACTGTCGTCGATCCAGCACTGTACAAGCTGAGAGGACGGCTTAATCTTGTCAAGTAAACAAAGCATCTAAATCATCTCCAAAGTGAATCAGCATCAAATTATAAACAAAGTTTTATTGTTCGTTTAATGGTGCCTGCCGTCGGTGTTTAGACATAAAATTCCTCGTCTCAATTGTTATGCAACGTTTAGGCTATAAAGCGGATGGCTGTTACTTCCAAACAGTACGTAGAAAGCACATTAAAGCGGGATTATTTTGAATCTGTTATTAAAGGTTTTAGTGTTTGATGTGATGTGAATGCATCTGCTGTGAACAGTTTATACTGGAACTAAATACTTTAACATACTGTACTCGTAACGTTTACAAAGGGATGATACACCGCCCCCTCCCTACACAGAGATACGTCGAAGATCAAAACATATGATTAATGAAGCTAGAGAAAATCTATTACTTAATGTGAAACGTATGTATTAATTTTATACAAGAATTCTTTTAAAAACCCCTATTTATTTAACCCCTAAGTTTTTAATCCAGTTTGTGTTATATTTCTTCTACCTTTGGTTATTCCTCTTATATTTTCACAAGTCTTAGTAAATCCGATAAGGCGACTGCAGCAAAATAATTTTCATCTCTGCGGTATCGAAAGGCTCTCGGGACAAAATACCTATAGAAAGTTTATAATCTTATTTTGCGAGAGCAGTTGCTCGCTCACGTTCCCGACGGATTAAAACTACGCCATTTCACAATAACTGCGTCTGGGGCTTTAATTAAATGATGGAATTGTGCCGCTGTAGCACACAGCTACGATCCCATGTTCTGGAAAAGTCCGTGACAGTACAAAGTCTTTGAAAATAGAACTAATCATATAGAAACAGCATTCGACGAGAAGCCACTGACAATTCGGTGATATTGGAGTATACGAAGAGATATACAGCTTGGTTCGTACGATTCCTAACCATAATCGGCCAGATCAAGTCGCCTGCTCCCTACTGGAGCAGATGACGTGATCTAACCGATTATGTTCTAACAAATGGAAAACTGTTGTTTTTTAGTATCTCCTTAAATTGTAATTTTATAAAATAAATTATCTGATCTCGTTCACCAAAGTAGCTCTAAAATATTACAAATTTATTATTTTTTCGAATTGTTTCATAACGCATCGCTGATTTGTCGGACGGCACTGATTTCAACGATTCGCGAGAGCGCGCAAAAATGCGTCGCGGATGCTGCAAAGTATGAATTTCTTATTTATTTGAACAAAAGTATAATTTCAAATTTGAAATACTTCGTTTGCTGTCGACTTTTATTCCTGGAATTACGAGCATATTTTTCTTATTATTTTAAATGTTTTCTGATATAAACTTTACAGGTATGAAATCCTGAAAAATAGCATGTTTGTCCATGAAAATATAAAAATGTTGATATTATATTCCTTTCGTAGAGGTTAGTCAATTAGATAACGAAATATGTATTCAAATTTTTGTTTAGATCTCATTTCCTATATGAGATTTCGTTTCCATAAAACCAAGTTCTGAATTTCATTTTATTTATTGTAATAATATTTATGCAATGCAATTATTAGAAATTATAAATGATACATTTTTGTTTACCATAAAATAATGTGAATTTCCTTATCATACAAACCATTTAATTACTGGAAAAAATAAATATTTATCTGGAGAGATGTCAAGGAATTTTATATAGGCCTTATGCTGGACACCCTGATAATAAATATATCAATTAATAGTTAATCATATCGTCAGTTGGAAGGTAAATAATATAACTCTCGGCTAAAGTTGTCTTTTTGTGTTTTTGGTTAGAAAAAAGTATTTCTGCGAGAAGAGAAATTCATCGATCCTGTCTTGTATGAATCTGCGGTTCCTTTTCTTTGGTACAATGTATGCAAACGTTTACTTAAATTCCTGATCCTGGAAGTATGCGGTGGCTGCTAATTTGCAGCAGCGTAAGTGTATGCAATAAAAAGCGAAACGCGTTCAGAGCAGCCGTAAAATTCTGCGTGACGTAATTCTGCTGAAATTGCTGCTTTTAACGAAACACTGCGGAAAGCGGGGCTGATGGCATGAGATCCAATCCAACGCCAACTCTTTCATAGGCGTTACATGGGATGAATGCAAGAACCACATTAGGAAGAACCGTGTTTTTGTGGACTGTTAAAATCTTTCCACATACTTCCTAATAAAATGGATTAAGTTATTTAAATCAATTTTTATTGGTTATTTTGCTTGGTATGGTTACTTTTTATCTCATAATTGTCTGTGTTAATAACAAAGATGTCATATGAAAAGTATGTCATATGACTAGTCTAGCATACTAGTGTTATGACATACTTCTCTAAGTACTTTTATCCAACAAGGTCCAAAAACATTGCTTAGTAACCACTTTATGATATGTCAAATATTATATCAGCTCCTTATTGAGAGGATGTTTTATCCAAGTCTGTAAAAATAGGGATGCTCCTTGACAATACACTTTTTTGTTCTAAGTATGTTTCGCTTCGGGATCCATTGGGCTTCGTACTCGATGTTGAGTTTTTTTTTCACCAAGTAGGTATATCGCGGGAACATTGAATTATATTAAATAAAACAAGATATATGCATTAAACTGATGCAAAAAATAAAGAAATATACATTAAACTAAACTGTAAAAATCAGGGAATTTCAAATACCCTGTATGTCTTTTAACCCTCGAAATTAATAGCTATAAAAATAATTGGATTAAATTTTAATTGCCTTCCAAAGTTATCAACTTGAAAACTAAGCTATTAACAGTTAATTCAGTCAAATATATTTATTTATATTTGGAGACAGTTTAAATTTATTTTCTTACGACACTTAAGTTTTTCCTGGACAGGTACCAACTTCGTTTTTCTAAATGGAAATATATATTTTTTATTGCTTTTTCGAACTAAACCCTTGATTTTAGTAGGACTTTCATCAGCCTTCCCTATACCTAACTTAAACTGTTTTTGAAATATTGACGGGTGAATATTGACATTTTTGCAACTTTGACACCCTGTAAAATCTAAACGGTTTGAGATCAAGCAAAACGGTTTGCACATTCCTATCTTAACTTTTCATAAGCTATCGTTTGATACTAATTTCAAATTTATACAGGAATAAAAAATTTTCAAAATTTTCAGAAAATTTTAAATTTTTGGATAATTCTGAAATTAGTACCAAACGATAGCTTATGAAAAGTTAAGATAGGAATGTGCAAACCGTTTTGCTTGATCTCAAACCGTTTAGATTTTACAGGGTGTCAAAGTTGCAAAAATGTCAATATTCACCCGTCAATATTTCAAAAACAGTTTAAGTTAGGTATAGGGAAGACTGATGAAAGTCCTACTAAAATCAAGGGTTTAGTTCGAAAAAGCAATAAAAAATATATATTTCCATTTAGAAAAACGAAGTTGGTACCTGTCCAGGGAAAACTGAACACCCTGAATATGTAAATATATTTTCATTTTGTGCAGCTCGGGATATTAGACAACCCTGTAGAAAAAAATATTAAGTTATCTCTTTTATTAACCCAGATATTGGACTTACGCGCACTAGGTGGACACCCTGTATAGATATATTAAGATGTTTTCAAGTATCTACTGTGCGTTTCACGAAGTTGAATCCCGGATTGGAATGTTCGGATTGTCAGGATTCGCTGGCAAATCCTGTGGGAGACTGGGACACGCGCTTAAATCACACCACCTCAATTTGTAGCGGTCCGTAACCGAGATGTGCCAATGCATTGAATTTAACTAATAACATGACGACGCTCCATACGTTGGAATTTATACTAACATTCCAATCCGGGATACAACTTCGTGAAACGCACAGTATATACTCTGAGCATTGAGAAAATCTCTTCTTCAAACATTGTCTATATTTTACCACATTGAGGATTAATCTATTTTTACAATTTTTTTTCCATTCTAACAGTATTAATCAAAAATGTTATTAATCTGTACCTATAATAAATTTCGCTAAAGATTTGTTGCTAAAATATTATGTTGCGCCACTGCGCTAACCAGTTTTCGCCATCGCGTTGCCGAAAATGACAAAAATGCACTCGTCCACTCCGCCGGCAATCTATCTTCGTTCCGACTTTTAAACCAAAGTTATTTTCTAAAAGGCTCATTGTTGGAAACAACCAAACCAGAAAATGCGTTAAGCGCTGCTAACTTAACGCTATATAGACCTCAAAGCTGAAGGAAACTGTGACGGCTCGCTAACACTTTGCAACACGTTTAAGTCGCAAAAAAGTTTGTGGAATTTCTCGGAGTATCGACATAAAGTGATGCTTTCTCGCCGCTGGCATTTTTTACATTGTAAACTCTTGAGTGTAGTTATTTATTGGGTAATAATTCAATAATTTTGTCCAAAATCTATGTATCTGTTAATAATATGTTATAAAATATTAACCTAAATCTATTAAAAGTAAACCAGACCTCTATCGAACCTCTAAGTACAGATAGATACATCATTAAAACACACTTATATCCAAACTAATCTTCTGGTACCCAGATGATAACCGTTCGCTGGTACCATCGGAGCATGTGGTGTGTGCGCCTTCAAGAACCAGTGACAAACGGCTAGAAAACGCACATTCATCATCCGATTTGATAATTAAACTCTGTAGGAGAAAAAACAATTACACCGCGGCCAGTCTGCCAGTCAGGATCGAATTCGGCCGGGGGTCAAACACGAAAGCAGTCCTCCGAGGAACAGTAGGTAGCTCGTGATTAATATCTCAGTCGGATTTACAAACTCTTCAAGTGTGAAAGATGGATCGTCGGGCAGGCATCGAGGAACAATAACTCACCGTAAGATATATGAAATAATAGTAAGGCAGGACGATGTGGGGCAGACATACCGAACGTCAAGGCCAAGGATCTAATAGGACATAGATAGCAGTAGTCGATAATCTCTGCATCAAATTTTATACACTTGATAATTTTTAACTGTAGGTACATATTAAATAATCAATGTCAAGGCCTAAGACAAATAGAAGGTGTCGAGATAACCATTAATAACACAGTTGAGATGTAAACTTTAACAACGATTAAAGCTGTCTCACAGGACTGGCAATAAATATCAGATTGAATAATACAAGTTAACAAAAATTGTAAAATGCATTTTGCTAGCAACTATTTTGAATGACGGAATTATTAATAGTATTATTTCATTCATTTGCTTATAATTTGAATGATTACTGTTCTTTTCCTGTCGCAACAACACAAGCAAAAATTCTAGTTTTGAAAGCTACTTTCACAAGGCTGTCTAGAAATGTTTACGAAATTTTTTATATGTTTTCTGGTATAACATTATACGGTCAAATAAAATTTGTACTCCCGCGTTTTCTTTAGAACTCTTATTGGATCTTCCTCCAAAATACTATGGAAAATCTATAAAAGAAAATGATCTCAATTTCATTGGTAACTTCTTTCGTATGGAGAATAGACTGCCCGATCAACGCTAGAGAAATAATTATTTACCATCGGCCAAGCTATGAACTCTTCTTCTCTATACCAGACCGTCTTGGAACTAGAGAGCCTAGGTGGGTGATATGTGGGTATAATTCATTTCAATTATGTATTTTAATCGGGTTAAATCTCCGAGACAATGTGGGTATTATTATTATTAGATGAGTGTAATTCAATTACTAGCAACAATGTAAATTGTTTATTTTCTTTATTAAGAATGATGGCCCGTAATGAATGCGATCTCATCGAGGCGATTTACAATCTTGGAGCGCGTTCACCTCTGTTACTAGAAGAATAAGAAATTACGGAGATACCGTATTATATAACTAACGATATTTTAGATACTGCACAAGCAAAAATGTGACTAGATACTTATTTATGTATTAATTAGTCAATTGAAATAATTGTTTTCCTATACAATGGCAGGGGAAAAGAAATAACCGTGTAGTAGTAGTGAATGTGCTAAATATAACTATATATACTCCACATATCTATCATGCTGAGTGCTCTCCATTCTAAAAAAACAGTCCTATTTATTTTGAAAACAACGGCTGTTATCTTTTCGGTTGAAGCATATGTTTTATGTTCCCCATCATCGAGAGTCGATGTGAATCAAGTGCTCCGTAAAAAAGGATTCAAATATGGCGCCGATTCATGCCGTCAACGTCGCGATTGTGCTCAGGCTGAGTTCATTAGAGGACACAATAGCGAGTGCCTGATTCTCTTCGAAAAAATATGAGAGAAGGGACTGTTGTAGTCGTTTAGTCATATTTTTACCTTATTAAATTTTATAAAGTGATAATTGTATCCTCCCATGTTGAATATAACCAGATACAGGGTGTTTTAAATGATCAATTCAACACAGCAATGTTTTTTAATGCAAGTGGCAGGTAGTATTAAACAGCAAAGCTACTAAACATCGAATTTCGAAATATTGATTAAAGTTGATCACATTTTTTAAATGGAACATCCTCCGAAATATCCTGAATATATTTCCATCTGCATCGAAAGTCCTGTTGAAGACATACTGGAGTTATTTGCAAAAATATAATAATATGCAACTTAATTTGTTAATTACGGATCTGATTTCTAGTATTTTTCGAAATAAATTGGCAATAAATTATTAGAAAAAGTGATTGTGAAGTTGGTCGTTTCAAGGAGCCTGAGGAACGACTTATGTTCATCCTAGGCGCATGCCAGGATGTTTGCCAATCGATTCCTGCGAACAGGTGTAGGTGTATGAGTAGACAATTTATTTAAAAATTATCCGACGGAATGGGGAATCGAACCCACGACCACTGAGTTAAGCGGTCGAGACACTAAACTTTGAGCAACCGCACGGATTCGATAACTTGATTATATTAACTCGATTATGACTTGTCAATATTTAAAATCTAACGATTAACTAATCCTAATTGCTGTACACGTATCTTCTCAAAACTTTACCTCAACTACTGTCTTCAACATTTCTTATATCTCTGTAATGAGCTGTACACTATATTACATGCTACAAGGCTAGTTGGGATCATTAAATAACAAACACAAAAGTTGTAAAACCCCATACTAGAGGATATACACAGCATTAAAAACCTAATAAAGTTTTATTTGTCCGGAAGCTCCGGTAGCATTTTTCTTATCCTTATCACATGTTGTACTTTTACCTCTTCCTTTTATTATGACTTTATATCTCTGCTAGTCGACCTGTAGTAAAACCATAAAGTTTGCTAGGGAAGTAGTTATCAGTGTTATTATTAATTAAGATAGAGTTTTTTATTTGAACTGTAAACTGCGATGTGATTACAAATACATAAAAAGACTCATATGGTCGCCTAGTTATAGAAGCCATAAAGTAGGCAATGAAACCCAACTAAAAAGAGTTTATAACACACAACATGCACTTTAAACACACGTTTGATTCATCTTAAATTAATGAGGAGAGGAGAACTGGATACCCAGTTACTATTTATGGATTCTAAAAGCTGTCTTCAAAGAATTAGAAATCATAAATGTCGAAACATCAATATCGTTCGTTTGTTATTAAACAGAACGTTAAACAATTTGGAAAACGTTTTTAATACCAGAATTCCTTCAAATTCTGCTCACTTAGGTTTCAACAGGGCGGAGCGGCTGCTTTTATAATTGATTTATACCTCTAAAAATTATTCATGAGAATACTATTTGCTATTCCAAGCATATATGGTGATGTCACCTTTAAATTTTTATCATTTGAACGTTCCATTTCAAGCTTGACTGTAGATAATTACAGAACGTATTTCTATCGTCTGCATCTTCTCACACAGTCGTTGTTCACAAGATAATCGGAGCATTCTAATTGCAAAATATTTATAGCCAACTCACTCCCGGTGTATGATTATGACCATACACATGTATACCGCCTGCAGATGGGTAGACAGATAGACCTAGTCATGGCTAGCTACAGTAGCGGGAACGGATAACCCTGCGGGTATCCTGCGATCTCAAATCAGATGCATTGTATTTAAAATCAAGTCATTACATACCGATGAGATTAGTTGATTGGCTATAGAAATCACCATTTATATTGGAGCTTGTATACCAGGTCTAGACGTATTATGTGCAGATGAAGATATGAACAAATTTGCATAGTCCTTTGCTAAGAAGCAGGAAAAATTGTGAGCAAAGTTGTTTCATATGACGATGAACATTATTTGATGATAATCACTGTCCTAGGGCGTTGAGCAAAAGAACCATTTAGAAAACTTACATTCGTCTAAAATTCTACTTGGAATCGTCTATTCGCCGAACTAAAGCACTGGAAATCTAGTGGTTGTGTCTTGCCAAGCTCCATGTAGGCTACTATTTTCTAGAGTTCTCTAATATTATCTACTATTCATTTAAACAACGGGTGAAATTGAAAATACATTTAATGCTTGATTCTAAGTGACCTAGAAAACCTAGAGAGGATGGAAAAATTAGGAAGTACCTTGTTGTTGGCATGTTAGTTTTAACTTCTTTTAGTAACAGAATACACTTAACAGTTGATTCTGGTTGTACTGCAGTATTCGTCTATTATATTTTGATTATTGGATTATCTCGGTTATTTTTACATGGAGATAGGAATATGAAAGTTACATAGTTTCAAAGCCTCTGGAGCCTCTGAAGCCTATAACAACTGATATTCTCTCCATATTTCTCACACCTTACTGTAATGGCACAATCTTTTAGATTCTTTTAGAAACAGACATAATTACCCAAATGTATTCATGAATACGTTTTATCCAAATATTTATTTGGAAATATAATTACATTTTGATTTTGCATTGACTTATTGCTTGGTAAAAATAAGCTTTTTATAAAACCATGCATGAACATGAAAGAATTAATTGACAAATATAAGGAATCTATTCTCAACTCTCTCATAAGTAATATTCAAGCGTCTGGGTGCTACAAAAAACAGATTAATGTCCATTACCTGCGCGTGAAGGTCGCCATATTGTTGCGATGGCATCTGGTAATTGAGTTTAACTCAACAATGACTCTTTAACAAGCGCCTAACCTCTCCTTCTAACTAGAATTAGATCTCGACAGCAGAAAGAGCCGCTCATTTATTCCTTATCATTCTGGTTAATAGCGGCTGCAAAGAAATCGTGATACAGTGATTCTGTTCCTCTCAACGCCGCGCCGCTGTCTCTATCTGGTCGCTGAAAGGGCTGTGACAGATTGAACAAATATTATCTTGTAGTGACACCTCGACAATGGGGTGCAGCAAAAAATTTTACTGACAAAGAGACAAAAGCACTGTGGAGTGACGAGGCGCTGTGTCTGAATTGCAGTATTTATGAAATGAATTGGAATTTAATTAATTTATTGCGAAAGGAAACGTAGGCGTGGGAAAAATTAATGATATTTGTTTGGAAATATGTCGCCTGTAAAATAAAACAACTGCGGCATCAATTTAAGTTTGTTCCAAACAAATGGAATGTGTAAACTATATTTTAGAGAATAAGCCAATTACCGTTTTAAATTATTATCGAATCTTTTTATTTATCTGAATTCCTCTTACAATCATACGTACAGCTTAAAGTTATCAGGTTGATGGTCATTATTTGTGAAAATTCGAAATTTTTTAGAACGATATATGTAACAAAATAGCGATGATATTTACCTCAGTTTGTTTTGAAAATATTAATAAAAGTGAAACAGTACTCATTGTAGGCTTACTTATAGATTGAATTCTTTGTATTTATGAACCTCCCAAATGTCTTTGACGCCGCTATGCCTGTGTTCTGACGTACCATCTGTTCAGATATATCATATATTCTCCATAACACACATCATTCACACTTGCGTCGCTAGAAGTAGCGAGCCAGAAGGCACATTACTCGTCAATATGAGAGCTCATTTATTTTTTCTGTTTCAGTGTTGGGAGAACTGCGAGCTGCTCCAGTCCAACTTCCAAGTGTGGGGTGCCATGTGCGAAGAAAAGGAGATTTGTGTAAGTATCTCATACACTTGAAAGTGTTACAAGGTATAGGAAATAGGTATATCACGGAGTCGTTCATACGTGCGTGCAAATCGTGTCCCCACGTTTTATTAAGGCCCCGGAAAAATAAAATAAAAAAAAAATACATAAAGACTAAGGCACCGACGTTAGAAGACGAGCTACCCTCAACATGGAAATTTTGCTGAACCCCCGCTTTTTGCAACGGGGTAGGTTTTTTAACTGACACATGGTTAACTAGAGAAATAACTATAAAAAATAGTAAACATTCAATGAACCATTGAATATATTATAAGTAATGATATTACTGAAGAGTTTGGACATTTTCAATAACGTCAATTGGAGAAAATCAAATGAATATACCATCTATGGTCTGATTTTCCCATGGTATATTTGTAATATTTATTGTACGTTTGCATGTGGTGCTCAGTTCTGAAATTTCAATTAAAAAAGCAAATAGCCGAATGAATAATTGCCATGTTAACCAGTGTATGCGACATTTATTATCTGACAATGCGTCAACAGAGACCGATTTGACGCGATAGATACTCAATAGTTATGCAACATAATCATACAAAAGCCATACAACACCCCATATAATCTGAAATTTGGTTAGTGCACTGCACCATGATCCTTTCATATAGGTATCGTGATGTTTTGAAGTTCAAACTGCCCAGAAACAGTCGTGACATGACCAGGCAGGGATACGAATAAACGTACAAACGGCCGCGCTCGCCGTTCGACAGAACGTCCAAATAAAATCAATAATTCGAACTCTTGACATCCCGTCGCATGACAATCCCTCATTACGGTCGGCGTGAATGTTCCATTATGCGAGCGGATACAAAGCATCCATTATTTGGGCAGTTGGAGGTCCGAGGGCGGCCCGGCGTTACTATTCCGTTTATTTTTATTTACGCCTCTCGCGACGCGAATGGAATTCGGGATTAGGGGACCACGCACTAGCAAGCGAATCTTAAGATTTGTCCGGTTGAGTGCCAAGTAGGAATGTGATCTTATACAGTCCGTCCAGCTTAATAACGGATCACGACATAATGAAACTATCTGTTGAAGTAAACGCAACGTTGCCAGATATTTAGGAAAAGAAATGCTGACAGAAAATAAAGAGGATTGTTTTATAATTACGTTTTGCTTAGTAATTTAAACTATCTCTCTTGCTGTGTTCCAACTTTGCCGGCTAAAATTCCATCCGGCAACTTATTTATTAATTCACCTCCTGGGAGAAGCGAACTGAAATCGTCTCGTCGGTCCTGGAAGTACAATATAAATCTCCTTCAGGGGCGAACTCTATCTAATAGGCTTCTTAAAATTCAAATTCACTGCTGCAATGAATAGCTCTCGTACTACAGGGGATTCCGTCGTCTAGACCAAGCGAAATTAAAACTATTAATCTTTCATTCAAATGCAAAACAGATTTACCCTTCGGCGACGGAACAATAACGGCCATTATGTAAATTGCAGTTGCGATGAGTAAGAAGTAAATGTTTTAAGTATTTTCAAGAAGCAATAAAATGTATATCGTTTAAAGAAGCTAGAGGCTAATATGGGTACAAAAGTTGGACTTAAGCATTGATTACGATGCGAGCACTAAAGAATGGCGAAACATCTGGGATAATTCATCACGTGACTGCAATTACAATTAATTTCAAATGGTTTTTAAAGCTATTCACCCCTACGGCTCCGGCTTGTCATCCACATAAGTCATTAGATACAATTAGAAGTGCATAAAAATGCGACACTTAAAACGTTTGTCGTGTAGCGCCGATTCAGGCTTACTTTTCTCCCTCCCCTTATTACCTTTGCGACCCAAACCGCGGTCGCCGCATCCAGACGTTCGTTTAATCAAATAAAGTGAGTTTCCTAGTTTCGGGTTTCGACATCCATTGTTGTCGGTTGCGAAGTTGGCACTGACGGAACGCCCGGCGAAAAACTAATCTGTCTGCGGCCCGTCGTCGAACTCTGATGCATATGCAGGCCTCCAGGATCGGCAGCTCTCTCTTGGGGAGGCTGCAGTGTGGAGATAAGGGAGTTGCAATTAAACTTGAAGAGATATGGGGCGCGCTCTGGCCCAGATACCGACAGAAGGTCGTTTATTTGCTGATCTAATCTCTCCTTTTGAAAAAGTCTTAAAATCAATAAGGGTTTCTTACATGCTATGGCTGTATGGGAGGCAATGGTTTTTAGAAGTAAGGTGTATAGAGCTGTGCGGTATATTGTTAGTATACACATTTTATTTATTACTTCTTGACATTTGTAATGGTTTAAAAGTTACAACAGTATCTATATGGCAGGATATTACCTATTTAAGTATTTATAGGTATAAGTGTACAGTTTCTTAAATTTTGTCTCCAAAACGCCTAGAATGCAAGCCTCTATTCTTATAACTTTATAGGTAGCGATATCCACTAGAATTTAATAATTTATTTTTGTATCATGTTCCCTTAAAATTTCTTGTGGACGCCTATGGCTGCAACCCGATTGAGGGTTCAGGACAAAGATTTTCTATATAAAATACCAAAATAACCTTTATTAAATTACACTTACGTTCTACTTCGATCCTTGTTTCGTGCGCTTTTTTTTTTTAAGAAATGTTTTGGTTTAAATATCACGCAGAAAAGAAAAGCCGACTTCTACAATGCGCCCAGAGATTTAAACGGCATTCGTTTATTTTTTGCACGAACTGTGGAGTGAAAACGGAATTAATTACCAGAACAATACAGAGACTTGGTTGCACTAAAATAGTCATAAAAGAATGTTCATGTAATGTATCTGTTTATGGTTCATGGCGTTGCATGTAGAAAGGCTTTATACCTCCTGTTTACCTACATATATTTATAGAAATGTGCCTAGACATAACCAAAGGCTATAATGTTGGCTTTTCCCAGAGCTATAAAAAACTAAATGCTATTTGAAACCCGGTATATGTACAATTTGAGAAACAAGCGTACTGTAGTTTTTTAAATAAAAGTCTCTTTATTTCAGTTCCCCGGGTGCCAAGAAGCCTGTAGATTTCACGCTGAAGCAGCCACTCGCACCCAACAGACGCAGCCAGTGATTCACACAAAAGGCGAGGGCGTAATTCGAGTCTCTGGAGCTTTGGCGCGTTGGCCAAGGCCATCTTCCATCGATTCTCGGACCCCCTTAGTTTACGTGGTGATGAGAAAGTCTCAGTCTGGACCTTGGAGGCAGATAATCCAGACGCTGGACCACACTACGCGAGTGCCTGTGAATTCTGATCAAGGTGGAGCTATGCTGCGCGTCTTAGTGGTAGATCCTCAAGGATTGGTGACGATCTACAGCCCCGATGAGGCCAGTATACGTGAAAATAGGAAGAGAAAGAAGACTATCAACACAGAGATAAAAGCTACAACTAGTAAGACCACAACCACCGACGCTGATGCTCCTTGGATTTTACGTGAAGTATCTCTTATTCACCAGAAGGTTTTGGTTATTGGGGAGATAGCATGGGAGCCAAAAACTAACCGTGGAGTATACCTAGTCACATGGGAAGTAGATGGTGGAGGCTTGAAAGGAAACTTGTTCACCGATTCCACTTGTGTCACTCTGTCGTTGTGGCCTGACACTATCTACCACATCCAGGTAGAGCTGGTATCCAGAATACCAGGGGTGGATAATCTTAAGTCTGAAATGATGGACCTGGATACAGGCCGTGCTCAAAAAGTGTCTACCGAGACTGATATGAATATCATTCCAGATGAAGCCCCGGAAGATGTTAATAGGAAGTCTCCTTTGTTCTCGGTGTTGTTCAGTGCGATGCGCGGTGAAAGTTCTAGGCATAGATACCAGAATCTGGATTTTGTGCTAGGTGGTTTCGCAGCTGTGCTTCTGTTCGCCGTCGTGTTGGCAGTAGTGGCGTGGAGGTGTCGAAAAAGGCATGGAATGGCCATCGACAACATGATCACCGGTTCTACGACGGTGAGGAGTCAGAAGCTAGTGGAGGAATTCACAGGGTATACAGGTAAGCTATTGAACTATAATAACCCTTTCCCTGCCCTCAAGTATGTTCTTACCTTCTAGTCAGAAGGTAATACAAGGCTGAAGGGATGTAAATCATAATTTTTGCTGAATAATAGTTGCGAAAAATCTCTGCCTAGAAACCACAGTCTACCACAATATACCAAGAGATTATTAACACATCGTAAGGGCCTGTGAAATAACTTAATGTAGATATATTAGGCCTGTTCCAGCAGGAATCACAAACTACTCAGATCCAATCAAATCATTCCAATCCAGTCAGCAAATTGTTTTCAACCAATCACAATCCTTCTGACTAGTTGCTGATTGCTGCAGGAACAGGCCTATTAATTGATAGCAGACGGTGTTAATTAACTAATAGTGGCAACATATATTATCAACAGATCATTGTAAAAATATACTTTCAGATTAAGTAATTTGTGGGCTTGGTGATTTATTATGTAAGTACAAACTAAGTACAACTGTAATCACCGCTGTTTTTCTATTAACAACTTTTTCAGTAACTATATGTATAATGCAACTAGTATATGTAATAATCGGCAACTAGTTACGTTTACCCATCTATCTACTTCCTTGTCCAAATCAAAGTCCAAACATCATAAGAAATTTTCAATTAAGGAAACATATAAGAATCCAAAGATTGCATGACCAGTGTTTGTTCAATTAATAAGAGCAACGGATCCAGACTTCCCGGTCACATTCCATATTCCATAAAGGCTTGTTAGGTAGCTATGCCGCGCTGGCATGCAACCAAAGTACAAGAGAACTCCGAGAAACATGCGATCAGTTGTGCAATGCCTCTGCAGAGTGTCGCATTTCATCGACTTGATTAGAAAATATCGTTGAAACTAAGTTGTTGCTTTAAGATTATTTCGGGAAAAAATACAATAGTGCCAAATTTTCGTCCCGGACCTTCTATAACGTAATTTCTTCCTCGACACTGTTTTTTTGTTATGATTTTTAAGTAGTATGATGTTTATTTTTGGTAGAAACTCATCTATCCGAGAATGTGTCCTAATTGTTGTGACATGGATGGACATGTATTGTAGCACGATTATTAGATGCTCCTAACAAAAATTTTATCGGCAGATCTTCCTAAGACATGACTGTAAACGACGAAGAACAAACCAATTAGTGTATGGCGGTGATCGGTTACAGAGATGTCATGTAATTTTACCTAATTGATCACGATGTTGAAGTAAACAGTCAAGTTCTCTGACTCCTCATTCTCGCGTAGGCATATTCCAAGGGTATTTCAAAATCTACAGGAGTTTTATAACTATGTATGAGCGCCAAAAATAGATTAGAATTTTTCGTTTTAGAGAGTAGTGAATTTTGAAAGAATACTGGGCAGTTTTTAAGACAGAAAGTTGTAATTATCATTTCTCCTCGAGTTATTTCACATTTTCTATAGTAACTTTCAAATGCTAATATACTAGTGATTCCGAATATACGAGTACACTTCCTTTGTTACAGGTTTCCAACCAATCATAACTGTGATGGGTCCATCGATAGAGCCCTCGTCGAACCCTAGTCCTAGCGAAACCCCCGAGGTAGTCTTCCAGGGCCACAACAGCAATTTCTTAGTCCTAAGTGAAAAGACTGTGCAAGTGTGACATCATAGCGATGACGCTTTAGCCTCTTGCGTGGAACAGGACGACTAAAAGTTCCTAAAAAGTGTGAAAGATAGTGATGTGTGAATAGTATTTAGCTCGAACACAAAACGAACCACTAATCAATGTATATGTGTATAAAAACTAGTCTTATGTCGAACATTTGCTGCAGCGGATGTCGAGGTGCAAGCTTAAACGTTTCCAAGGTGTTTTTAATCGAGTTACATTCAAGTCTTTGTGAATTACAGATGCTCATGATGTATTCGTTGCAATTCTATCTTGAAATGTACCTAGCGTAATGTAAAATCATTTTTTATTTTTGACTGTGTTATTTTTATTAAGATGTTTACTTATTTATTAATATATACATGTATAAAGAAACTCTTCAAAGACAAAAGAGCAGGGCACCATAAAATTTAAGGGCAGATTTTTTTTATAGACCTATGGATGTCAAAATTATAGTTACCTACCTACTCCTCTTACGCATTCAGTGCTGCTATATTTATTGTTGGTCTATAATCTGTCCTTGATCTCGATCTGTTTCAGAATTTCGATTATGAACAAGAAAAAACTACAATGAGAAAGTTAATTCACAATTTTTTTCGTCGATAATTTTAGACGAAATGTTTGTTTTTCTCAAAACTTGAAAACTATTTTCAAATTTGTGCGGGATATTATTATTCTTATAAATGATCTTAATATATTATTCCATACTTTCTTTGTTTTGTTGAAGAGTTTATTTATACTGTTAGACCGACTTTTTTATAGAAATTGTAATTAACTGTAAATAAAATTCGCCTAAGTTCTAGAGGTGGCTAAATCAAACAAAAGCATTTATCAAAACTCTAATTGTGAATATCAAAATATAATTGTGAATATTTGGATTTTTAGCTCATCTAGCGATGTTGATTATAGGTTTTTTAGCCTCAGAATTCAAGTGTGCTGTTTCTGTCTTATATTCAGAGCGGGTCGCTATACCTAGGGAATGACATGTTTTATTTAACTGCGCTCTTTTGTCACTTTTAATACAAATTTTAAGTAGAAGTTGGGGAAAAATGTTATGCATCATGTGATTTGCAGACTGCAGGCAGCCACCAGTTCACTATTAGTAATAATTGATTATAAAACTTCAAAATTTTATTTTTATTTAATGGAGCTGTGGTCGTTTGCATGTGCTTGCGAGCTTGCGTATATGAAAACGCGCCCTTAAGCTGAAAAAGGGTTGAAATTAAAAAAAATTGCTAACTTGTTGGACTAAACTGTTATGTATGCATATTCATGAAGGCACTATTATATATAAAAAATTGATAAACCACCCCACAATTAGGTTTTTAGTTTGTTTTCATACCTTTGAAAATAGAAAAGTTATATCAAATCAAAATGATTTCAAGATAAATGAATACCCTACAAAGAAATTTTTGTTTTTAGTACAAAATATATTCTTAATTTGATTTTGGGTATAGGTAATAATTAAAAAAATACAGTATTTCTTTTGCCTTTTCGAGTTATATTGATATTTAATTTTCATAAGAAGACATATTTTACTACAAATCTTTTTTGCTTTTTTGTATCTTTATTTGAATATATGTACTAACTACAAGTATAATTTTCAAAATGTGTGAATCTGTAGAAGACTGTGATTTGATTTTACAAGCCTAGGTCTAGCGACGTGCCCGCCAAAACTGATTAAACTAATTTTGTTGTACATACTTTATTGTATTATAATTATCTTTATATATTATATAAGTTATTTTTCTATTAAATGTGGTATCAGTCAGTTCCATGGCTAAATGTAAATATAATTATTATAATTATTATCAGTGGAAATTCTAGTTTTATTTTCTGCCAGTCACTTCCTGTCGTTACCACCCAAAGTTTAATAATGTAGAAAGAAAACCTCTTCAGCTCCCAAATAATAGGAAACGCTTTCATTCTGTCTTGTAATTAAATAACGATTTGGTCTACGGCTGCCATTAGGTTCGGAAGGAACACAAAGGTGTCTGGGACTCTAAAAAATGAAATAATACAATTATAAATATGAGTAAGCCTAACTAAGCAGACTTATTGTTAGATTATCTTGTGCATTAATGGGTATATATTCGTATTTTACAATTTAATATGTAGTGGAACTAATGGAATAATATTTTAACGGAATGGAATTGACGGAATAATTATAATAGAAATATATAAATATAAAATAAAATCATATACAAATTTTAAATTAAATAAAAATAATTTTTAAAAAAATTTAATCACAGATTATAAATTATAAACATAAAGTTATTTCACACCAAATATATCATGACAGTTGTTTTGCACCATATTATAAGACCCCTCATCTGGCTGACTATATTCTGAATATTGCACTTTTCTTAGTCCAAACAAAAGCTAAATAAAACAATTTCAATCTCGAGTGACATCCCAAAGGATTATATATGTTTATTAAAACCTTTAGTCATATTTTTTACTGAACTTACTATAAGTTTGCGACATATTTTCCGAGACACCTTGTAGACAATAATTCTATTCAGAAATATTTAACGTACTATTTCGAACATTTTCTGTTTCTAGAAACACAACCGTATCAACCCTTGAGTCAAAGCGTTACGTAAGACTGGTCTATATAAATCTATAAATATGTACAGGGTGTTACACATAAAAACCAAATGATATCACATCAACTGAAATAGAGATAAACATATTTAGACTCCACGTGATAATATAGAGCCGTACACAAAGTGTTACCGGATTTAAATAAGCTACCACTATCTTCATTTGTCAGAAAAAAGACTATATTTTTCATTAAACACCAAAACAACTCAATTTCTCGATGTGCGTTTCGTCAACTAAACTGACATCATCTGGAGATAATTAAGACTGAGTTTTGATTACGCCAGATGATGCCATCGTAGTTGCCAAACGCGAGCAGAGTGAAACGTAGTTTGTTTTGGCGTTTAATACGAAATTCAGTTGCTTTTTAAGTTTCTGGAACATCTTCCAATCTAATCTTCGTATTGGCACAATATTATCAAGATCCATATCTGCAAATTTACCCTAAAAGTTGAATCCAGCCTCATTTCACCTTCCTGCGACGCGACCCAGTTACGTGGGTAATCCATTATTTATTGTTTCTAAAATGAAACAACCGCGAAAGGGAGCGAAAACAATTTCACTACGTGGTCTTCGAAGACCGAAATTCATTTTTTACAGCTTTACCTCTTCCCCAGACTAATAGGAAAAACGTTCGTCGGGGATTTTTATGGATTTCTCGATAATTTATATCCAGAAAAACGATTCATATATTCCCATAATTCCATCAGAGGCAAATTGAATCAAAAAGTCAAGAATGGGAAGTGCCACCACCCAATCATTCTTGAAAGTTATGATATTGGACTATTCACCTTTTGTGGAATCTGACAGAGTCTGTTATATATGTGTATGTAGGTTGTTTATCTATTATTTTTTTTAGTTCACTATTGAAATGAAAAATTCCACAATTAACTCTAACAATTTATGTGTACGTACCTAATGGCTAATAGCATTCTTAAAATGCCTCTAGAATAAAGTTTATAAGGCCATTAAAATTAATTAATTAAATAGTATTATTTCACAGTGTTTAACGAATAAAAAAAATAACAACATAAATATAATTTTTCGTTGAGGTAAAACGAATAAATATCATAAATGTAGTAATGAAAATCTCGTTATTTCAGTTATGGCGGAATTAAGTACTTAGTTTATAAGAAAAAATTAAAAAGCATGTAGGTAATTAATGAATTATATTTTATAGGTAGGTATTTAACTTTATGTGGTGATTACTGATTACTGATGAAGAATTACTCTGTATCAGTAATTAAGACGATTAATGTCGCAACATAAAGGCCTGTTCCTGCAGCAATCAGCAACTAGTCAGAAGGATTGTGATTGGTTGAAAACAATTTGCTGACTGGTTTGGAATGATTTGATTGAATCTGACTAGTTTGTGATTTCTGCAGGAACAGAGCTTGTCAAGTCACCAAAACCAATCATAAACCAAGACTGTTGTCTTTGTTGCTAACGTCTCACTCCTGTATTCAACTATATTTTTCCAGAGGTTCTCAAACTTTGGGATTAAAATTTCCCACATTTTTAAAAATTAATAGCACGCTTAATATTCCGAATTTCGAGAAATTACTTGTACTGTACCTGTACTAATTTATTACGCAAAATCTATCACCCTTCAAAATATATGTACACGTCAACGACTCACCCTGTATATTGAAAAGAATTGAGTCTCCGTTCTAAGTACTTCTTCAACCATCTGTTTGAATATTTTCTTCCATAACTGTTCGTCATTATAGTAATCTCATAAATAATATAAAAAATTCAAAACAGTCACATTCTCATAAGACTTTAGAGGATTACGATTATGGGGTATTACGCCTCTACAGATAAATGTTTCTAAACATTATACGGACTAACGGAGTCGTCGACCTAGGTTTTTTATCTGTGGCTAATTAAAAATAGAAGATCATTGGGATTTGCATAAATCTATTTCTTAAGCGGGCAGGTAACAGACGTGGGGACCATGCTGTGTGGAATTAGTCTTTAATTGAATGAATTAACTTTTAAAAGAAGTATCCAAATAAAATATCAATTTTATTTTTAAGTATGTTTAATTTTTATTATAACCTATTTAGTGGATTACGTATTTTAAAATTTTTCACAGCTGCTGTTGTAATAAGCTTATTGACATTGATGGCGACAGATAGTTGACTGTGGCGTGCCCATGGGGGAATAAAAGGCATAAACCAAGATTTGGGGCTCAATGGAATTTATAGTCAGTAAAATAGAAAAATATGACAATATCTCCCTAGTTCAGTTGAAATGAAAATACAATAATGTTCACCGTGTGTTCAGTAATAATAATAGTAATAATAATAATATACGACCTTATTTGTATGAAGAAGAGGAGAGCACGTACGCTTACTTAAAACATTTGTTTTTCAATTTCCCTTGCTACTTTTTTCTAAAACCGTTTCATCATCAATCTTTTGTTATTCTTTACAAAGGTGATATTCTACAGTTTCTTAAACAATAAAACAGCGACTTGCAACAATTCCAACGCAACACATTTTTACAGCTATAAAACGAACACTTACTATGTGTCCCGTATGTTCAAAACTTTACACCGAGGGATAAGTTTTACGATTCTACGCCTTACAGAATCTCCATGGCCGCACTTTTACCTCTTTCTATGCGTACGAGACGGCTGGAATTGAGTTTTATGTTGTTCGCGAACTGAATTTTTCGCTTAAAACTTTTATAACTTACTTTTATAAAATAACCAAGCAGTCTTTTCATCCTACCTCGCATTTTTCCTCTGCCAGGCCGGTTTTTCGGCACAAAGGTGTCGTTAAGGCGGGTAATATCTACGTAAATTGGTGGCTGATGCGGAATTTTCATTCTCTTGTTCAAAAGAAACCCATTTTTTTATTATGGAACGTGTGGGCAATTTTTCCCTTATGTATTCGTTAAATATGGACCATTGAACAGTTTAGGTATATACAATGTACAGGGTGGGCCGTATAAGAGTGCGTATCCCCTTATCTCAGAAACTATGTGAGATAGAAAAAAAAGTTTTATATAAATGTTGTTTGCGTTAAAGATGTCAGTATTTTTTTAATATAGTTATATTTGTAGCTCTTCAATATACAGGGTGATGAACTAAACTTATCTTTTTTTAAATGGAACTGGATTTTTGAAAAGCTCTTCAAAAGCTTCGGGGGCTCTTCGGGAAATAGCCAGTACCTATTAAAATCCCATATTCTGAGGATAATCATTCAGAAACGATGTCCCAAACCCATCATATCATATATCTCTAAATTTATCGATAGAAGGGCTTTCTAGAAATGTAATAATATACAGGGTGTTTCATTTGAAAAAATCGTGAAAATTTATGGTTTTCGAAATGTGGCAACACGGTAAAAATTTTTTTTAAACTGAATATTGAGTAATTACATAATAAAGTAAATAAAATTATAATTCTCTTGGCGCAAGGTAATGCTCAAAAACTTAATTATTAACTTTTCTAGCACGATTTTAATATTGGCTATTTCCTGAAGATAATTCTCAATAGCTCCGAAACGGTGGGCTACAGACCCAACATATTATATATCGTTGAACAAGTCTTTTGAAGAGCTTTTCAAAAATGTAATAATATACAGGGTGTTCCATTAAAAAAAAAATAAGTTTAGTTCATCACCCTGTATATTGAAAAGCTACAAATATAACTATATTAAAAAAATACCGACATCTTTAACGCAAACAACATTTATATAAAACTTTTTTTTCTATCTCACATAGTTTTTGAGATAAGGGGATACGCACTCTTATACGGCCCACCCTGTACATGTACATGTATGTAGGTGTTTTGCGTCATGAAGTAAAAAATTACATATATGTAAATAAATACCCTTTACGGTACAGTACTTTTTGTTGTAACACATGCGTAACAGTAACTATGGAGGTCGGCAGTTTCCGAATCTCCGTTTCTCTCCTGAATCTATTCCTCTAATCCTAATCCATTAATAAACCCACGGGCATTGAGCGCCCCCTGCCTATAAATTATTTCGGTAGCGTGAATCGTCTTCTATAGATTTCCGATGCCGATAAGGACGTGCCCTGCAGTAGATACCTCTAAATATAAACACCGAGGAGAAAAATATTTAATCAGGCCAAATGAAGTTCTCAGGTCGTGCCCTGGCAGTAAATCAGGGATGGCGTTTCGGATATTAATGGGGGCTCATTTCCATACGCACTATTACATTATTATTGTACGCACTGTACACGGAAATATCAGAGCGATAACCCGAAAGCCGCTGTGTACCTGACGTAAGTATTTCAGTATTGTTTGTTGAAAGTAAGTTAATAAGAATATAATAATTAATAGGAACTTAAAGGAAAATAGTAAAAAACAACAATTGGATTCATGTCTGGCGATAATGCTGGCCTAATAGTAGTAAATTGTTTACAGATCATTATAAGAAACGAGCAAAAATATTAAGAATCTGGTTCCCAGATGAATTTGACATACAAATTTATCCAAGCGCTCAATATTTATGTTATGGAGTCCTTCATGTGTTCCCAAAGGCTTAATAAAGTACTAAAGAAATTTTATTCACTACCTGTACACTTTTTGAGACCATGTAAAATTGTGACAAGTTGTTGTTGTGCTGGCTTCAAAGTCCCATCGTTTAATTCTTGTATAACATCTCTATTCCATTAATTTCATCAAAAGGGGTTTATTACACTCATGGTCAAAGACAAAGAAACTTTTTCCACATTGTATACAAGTACCTACATTATACATCTACTCACCAAGGATTAAATAGAGGCATTCGGACACAATTTAAATAATATTTTTTAGTGTGTTCATAATTAAATTTAATTAATATTTGTTTTTAAATACCCCCCCAAGATTCCTCTAATAAACTTTAGAAAACCGGTAGCCATCAAATGAGTGACGAGAAAAACGGTGTTATGGCTTCTAGAAAATGTATTCTGCCAGCGGGAGAGATGTAGAAGGAGCATTACATAAATAATAATATATTAGTCGTGCGTGTGCTAGTAATTTTTACATACGTATAATATAGTATGTATTTGTATAGTTGTTGACCCTCCGCTCAATATGGTATGGCCATTTTTAAATGAATCTTTATTTGTTACCACTCATTTAACGCAGTATTTATGAATATTAATAAATATGACCACCAGCTTATTATTGAATAATGAATAATTCATCATAATATTTTTCTATTTTGTTTTATAAACATACGCGTACGCGAAGTTATTATTTACTTCGATGAAGACAAATCGAAGTCCAGTGACAGACATTTCAGGCACCGTTAATATGGTAATAAACTAGCTAGAGCTTAATACCCAATAAATTACTAATTATAGCCGTCAAAATAATCCGCCAAAAACGGCTCGCCAATACATTTCCGAAGCCAAATTGGCACCCATTAAGCTTATCGGCAGGCCTCATCGCCGATTAACCAGTAATAATCATCAGCCGAGGGAAACTTATCAGCAACAGCACTCTCGGGTATCGAAAACCGAAAAAATCACTTAGCGAGGACACAGGTAGCCCAAGACCAGAAATGAAGCCATCATTTCGTGTCACTTGTCTGTAGGGGCTCCCAAATAAGCAATCGGGCCGTTGTCTGCGCCACCTCGAAGTCGTTTAGATGCAATCTGCCTTATTATGTGAGTAAAATATCGTCCACTCCTCAGGAAACGGTGGCCTGACACGAAAGGGTGTTTTGTATCTCGGGTGGACATAAGCTAAGGTGTAGAAGATTTACAATAGAAAGTTTAAATCATTTAAATGCCGTAAAATATTTAAAAATAGTACATAAATATGTGTAGGTATGAATTTTGTAGGACTACATGATCGAAAATGTCATTTTGGCTCTTTGGTATATCCATGATTATTAAGGTTACCTCATAAGACAAGAACAAGCTGACAAATGTGCTGTATTGAAGCCTATTCTTCAATCTTTCGATACAGGGGTTTGATTGTCAATCCCAAATATAAGACTAGTAATGATCATTAATTTGATACTGTGCTAGTACTACCAAATTGTCATTTTTCTATATTTCTCTATATCGAAGTCGTCATTCTTCACGAGCGGCGAAGTGTAAAGTAAAGTTTGTGGACATAAATGATTATAAAACTCAGCAGTAGTGGATAAGCAGTTTGTATGTTCATATTATGTTCTAAGTTATTTTACTTTTGTTTCCGCATTTCTATATCAAAATTAAATAATCCCCGACAAAGAACATGGCAATTTCTCCAGAACATTCCTGGAAATGAGAAACAGAGTGCCGAGTATCACCCCTCTCGAGGGACCAGTTCCACTTTGATTATCATTTGGCGGTTTCACATGTGAAAAAGTCCATTAACGCATTGACCGCGGGTCTCCCCTCCCGTGAATCCCAGTTATACGCCTCCAGAGGGTACTAGGCGGCAATATGAAGTCACCGGCAGTGACAAGGATGAAGAATTATTTAGAAGGATGACCCGGCCAGCCCTAATCAGATGTAATTTCACAGACGACACTAATTATCGAAACATGAACAATATTGTAGTTAATTAGTGAACAACTTATTAGTATCTGTAATTACGCAATATTGAATCGAACATGGAAACTCAAACTTCTCAGAACAATACTTTCCCATTCTGCAATTTGGGGTTTTCTTAACTTCTTAATATTAACTTAAGTTAACGAATGTTTCATTTTTTAAAAAGTACTAGGTTTATAAGTGTGGATTATCAGTACTCTAAGCCTAAAATTGGTCATACTTCTTAGTGCAGACTTGCGTAAGTTTTAACTTTTTCCATTAAAACTCCAAGGGTAAGTTATCCACGTGACAAGCTTACGCCTGTATTTTTTGTGGGCATTGATAACTCCAATCGTGACAAAATTTCCAACTCCGGATTTGGCGGAGGACGCCAACTGTTCCAACTTTAATCCGGTCGCGGAGTTTGTATACCGAAGTTGTTAATGTTACCAGAAGTTGGCGGCAGCTTGCGCTTCGGGAAGCGCGGATCTCGTACATTTCTGGAACAGTTCTATGTGACGTTGCAACTGGAGTTGAACTAATGTCCAGGTGTTTGACTTAATTTTACCTCATCAAATTTCAGTAGTTTTGTTTCTTTTCGAACGAAATATAATATGAATTGGATAAAATACGAAACTCGCCTACAATCGATTAATCTTCAATCGATTAATGGCGAAGTAGCAAACAACACAGATAATATAACTAAAAGATTTGTGTCACAGTTCCCAAAATATAACTGAGATGCAGCTGAAAACAACATAGGATTGTTCATACAGTTTTGTGCAAGATTATAGATTGTTTCCTTTATAGACCGGGAGTTAGTGACAGATGTTTGGTTCTGATTTTAGTCAGTCATCCTGGGGTCTTCATATAGAAAAGTGGTCATTTCAATTGTGCGTATGCCCATAAGGGCATACGGTAGTCATCATGTTTTGCAGCAGTTTTATAACAAAAAGTTGTATACTTTGCATTGGCACCCTGTTCGGAAAAGAAGAAAAATTCTTTATTCAAATACGAGTTCACGCGACCATAACAGCCCTTTGGATCACTTTGGATCTACGCTAATGGTATGCCGGTGGTTTTGCGAGGAACTTTTGGTATTGAACTTAATTTTAAAAATCTGACTAAAATCGTACTAAATCGCATAATTTGCGAACAAAAAATGAAAACTAATTTTTCTATATGAAGAACCCGGGATGACTTTTTGATTTATACCTTTTCGTCATGAGAATATAGGTATGCATTATAATACCCTCTGAAAGACATACTGACTAAAATCATAACCAAAAATCTGTCACTAACTGCCGGTCTATTAACTATTACTACATTTAAGAATAATAAAAAATCCGGAACATCGATACCTATAGTTGCATCGTTGAAGACTTTGGTAGAACTATCAGTTGTTTAATAAAAATATAAAAGAATATGATAAATAGAACAGAAGAGTCTAAATTGTAATAAATACTGAGAAGTTGAAGTTTTTCTTCCAAATACACAAAGAAATGCATCTATATATCCTTATCGCTTGGTTGAATAGCCACCGAGTAATCCCGTTTTTTACTTGTCACAAGGAAGTTAAAATAAATGGCAGCATAATTAACTACTTTTTAGCTTGCCTGCAGAAAACCACTGTCGAGCCGGCCATTTTTTCCGCTTAAATTTACTGCTTCATTGATGCTAAAAATTGACATGCCTGGCCGATGGTATCGGTTGCCCAACTAACAAATACTTTTGTCTGAAGATGGTAAAATAATGATCACAAACCAGGCAGTCGATTCAAATGCCTTCGACTCCTATCAACTTGACACCTTCAGATCGGAC
The DNA here is from genome assembly GCA_963924545.1 of Pogonocherus hispidulus. Taxonomy (NCBI): domain Eukaryota; kingdom Metazoa; phylum Arthropoda; class Insecta; order Coleoptera; family Cerambycidae; genus Pogonocherus; species Pogonocherus hispidulus. The sequence continues at coordinate 34,418,509 of OZ004699.1, forward strand.
TGCCTGATTATGCTTATAACTAGATGGTGATCGCTTCTCAATAATGATTTATTTATGTACATAGCTTTTAATTTGATCTGATGATAACGTGGCAACGATTTCTTTGGGTCTCTGTTCGTAGACTGAAGAATACGACGTCTTCAGTATGTTCATGCTTACCAAAGAAACGTGATTCCTTATGAGATAATTATTTTGGTAGAATGTAGATATAAATTATATTCAATTTTTGTTCGTTATCTATTTTTTCTTAAAAAATTACGGATTTTTTTTAGGTACATCTGGTATCAAAAAAAGGTGTTGCCCTTTATCTTTTTTATTTTGTAAGACGTTACAATCAAAAAAACTGCAAAAATTATCAAAATTCATTGTGCAATGAACCTTTTTAATTATTTTTTATTGGCTCCGCTGAACTTACGGTTGGGTGCAGATTCAAAACTTTATACTTAATAATAATTTTTATACCACCTTATGGGCGCCAGGATAATTTTGTTTTGAGTGTATATGCATAAATAATAGTTATAAATAATAGTGAATGTTTGGCGAATTGAAACAAACAACTAAAAACAATTCTATATTACAATTAAAAGTCATTATTATAAGCTCTCCACTTTTCGCAAAAAAAATAACTTCGTATTGAATATTTATAGCTCGAGAAGGCTTAAAAATAACTTTATAACATTGTTTGGATAGTATGCGATATATAATTCGGTTATTAATGGCGGATAAATATTTTTGTCAGGTCTATAAATTACAAAATTAACGTACTATGCAGACAGATTTCATAATAATCTATTAATATGTGACTAGATAATTAAATAAAAAATATTACACGTTCCGGTGGCTAAAAAGAACAAATTATAGAAGTAAAGTCACTTATATTCTTATATATCGTTAATGAGCTGCTAATTTTTGTTAGAAATTGAAAATTTATATATTTACAAATTTTACAGTCTGTGTTCCAACATACTTTTAATCTTCATAAAGTTAGACTACTGGATGTTTTATAATCAATTGGCAAATAACCAAAATTTGGGAAATTAACAAAAACCAATTCCTTATTGTTGAAAATAGTCAATTAAAGAAGAACGTTGTAAGTTTATCATACCCTGGGAATATTTAGGATAATTTTCCAAACATTTTTTCCGTAAAGCTAAATTTTCCTAGTTATTCTGTTTAAGCTTAGTTATCGATAGAATCTAAGTTAAACTTTGTTTTACTCTACCATAGCATGCATGTACAGGGTGGGCAAATAAGAGAGAACGCCGGCTGTATCTCGGAAACCGCTTATCGGAGATTTTCCGGGAAAAAATTTTAATAGTAAATATGGCCAAGACATGTCGCTAGAAATGATTTTCAAGTCCCTGAAATGACCGCTAGGGGGCATAACATCCATGGCCAACTAGAAAAATGAACTTTTCTCGAAAATTTGCCTAATAAAGTAGTACCGGAAATAAGTAAATATTAATCTAGAGGAAATTTGAAACTTTTTTGTGCAACTCATTTTTTTATATCTTTTAAAATAAAGTAGTGGGGGGCGCCAAACTTTCTTTTCTTTGAACGTTAATAACTCGGCTCAGGATAAATCGAATCTAACAAACTTAGTCTCATTAGAAAGAGCTTTTTTGATGCATATTTAGAGTCATGAAAGCTGGTTTTGTTACTTTTATTATAGCCGCTAGAGGCCGCTGTCTGCCAACGTAACAAATATGGCGGATTTTCTAGAAAATTTCAAATGGCAAGGGCTATTTATTCACTGTTGTCCTTTATATATTTAAATAAAGGACAACAATCCCTAAAATTCAGTGAAAACCGCAGCTACCTATCTCATTCCTAGTGGAAGATATTACCAAAGAATTGGAACTGGAGATTTGTGATGTTGCTCTGTAGCCTTTGTGATCCACCTTAGCATTCAAAATCGGCTCGTGATAGCCTATTATTAATAAAATATAAGAAAAAAAAAACTGTTGCGGAACTAAAAAGCCGTTAGTGCTTGTAATTTTTTTTAAAAATATGATACGAGATAAAAGTAAAAGTTTAAAAGTATAAACAAATTTAAACTGATGCGGCAAATGCTGATTTTGTAAATGTATTCTTTATGAAAAATATGGTGGTCCTGAAAACGACTGATTTATTTGGAGACGTGATGTTCAAGGGCCTCTTAAATGTTCAAAATGTCGCCGATCGTTTTTAATACACAGTTCTAACCGTTCTTGGGTAGATGAAACTGTAGTTTCCACTTCTGGCACGGGAATATGGGGAATACACTTTAATACGTTCGATCATCACTTCCCTTGTAGCGGCAGGCCTAGTTGCGTAAATTAGTTTTTTTAATCGGCCCCATAGATAAAAGTCCATACAGGTCAAATCAGGGATCTATAGAATAGAAAGATGTAATAAATTTCATTTTCAACTTGTTTAATATAATACCTAGCTGGGTTTCGTCTACCCAAGAACAGTTGTAACTGTGTATTCAAAACGATACGCAACATTTTGAACATTTGAGAGGCCTGAGCATCACGTCCCCAAATAAATCAGTCGTTTTCAGAATCACCACATTATTTCATAAAGAATTAATTTACAAAGTCAGCTTTTGCCGCATCAGTTTAAATTTGTCTCAAATTTTTATAATTTTTACTTTTATCTCATATTATATTTTTTGAAAAAATTATAAGCACTAACGACTTTTCAGTTCCGCAACAGTTTTTTTTTTCTTATATTTTATTAAGAATAGGCTATCACGCGTCGATTTTAAATGCTAAGGTGAAAGGATACATCACAAATCTTAAGTTGCAATTCTTTTGGTAATACCTTCCGTTAGGATCGAGATAGAAAGCTGCGGTTTTCACTGAATTTTAGGGATTGTTGTCCTTTATTTAAATATGTGACACTAAATATATCGTGCCATTTGAATTTTTCTAGAAATTCACCATATTTGTTATGGTGGCAGATAGCGCTCTCTAGCGGCTATAATAAAAGTAACAAAACCAGCTTTCATGACTCTAAATATGCATCAAAAAAAGCTCTTTCTAATGAGACTAAGTTTGTTAGATTAGGTTTATCCTGAGCCGAGTTATTAACGTTCAAAGGAAAGAAAGTTTGGCGCCCCCCCAACACTTTATTTTAAAAGATAGAAAAAAATGAGTTGCACAAAAAAGTTTCAAATTTTCTCTAGATTAATATTTACTTATTTCCGATACTACTTTATTAGGCAAATTTTCGAGAAAAGTTCATTTTTCTAGTTGGCCATGGATGTTATGCCCCCTAGCGGTCATTTCAGGGACTTGAAAATAATTTTTAGCGACATCTCTTCGCCTTCTTCTTACGTCTTCTCTTTTTACGTCTTCTCTCTTATTTGCCCACCCTGTATGCTGGAACTGAAATCATCAACATGCTAACATTATTATCTGTCAATTGGTCAAAGTCTGTTAATTTTGGTAATTGGTTAATAACGATGGTTGTATCTTACGCAGTGATCGGTCTTTCAGCAAATGTTACTCCAACTACTTATATTTGGGTTCTAAATTGATCAGATAACCCATATTAAAATTAAAATTCCTAATTACCTCTACCTTTTTTATCATCCAATCCACCCAGCCCCATGATATATGCAAATCCGTGGCCGATTTCACGGCCTAATTGAGAGCATTAGAATAAAAAAATCGCCGCAATCGCGGAGGACTCATGTGGGCAAAGCCGAAGCATCGATGATAAAGTTGTACTCTTATCGGGGCTGTCCATCTACAGCCAATTAATTTTTTGACAACTTTGAAATACTTTGTAATATAGCGTTTACATTTCATAATTGATTGGAAAAAAGACCGACAAGGGGTTACGGAGTTGCTACATTAATTTGCGTTCGCACCACCTCTGCTTGGCGAGTTTAAGTAATTAATTTGGCTTAATTTAAGTGATTACGTGATAATTTAAGTGACTTGCGCCTCCGACCAGTGAATTTAGCATCTGAACAAGCTATTCAAGTATAATTTGTATAATCGTATGTTTTTACACTAGTGCAAAGATAATTATTCTATATTTCCCCACTAGTAGAAATTGTAATAGAATGTTGATATTTATCTTATGATAACTATAATAATTGAATAGAGTGGAAATTTTTAATTATTTAACAATAACTGGTATATGTGACTAAGAATACTAACATTGCATTAACAGTTTCATTAGCCTACATATATATCAATTTAAGGACAGGCACTTTGATGTTAAAACTTCGGCGTTGTTGACTTTCATGAGTCTAGAAAGGCTCAGTTTGGCACAATGTTTTTTGGAAGGGACACCATGTTCAAACATTTTCCAAAATACTTACCTACTGAGACAGACTTTCGCAAAATAGGCAAGTGTCCGCACTTATACGAGTTAAAGTAATTAATTTGGCTTAATTTAAGTGATTACGTGATAATTTAAGTGACTTGTGCCTGCGACCAGTGAATTTAGCATCTGATCAAACTGTTGAAGTATAATTTTTATAATTATATATGGTTTCCACACTAGTGCAAATATAATTATTGTATATTTCCGCACTAGTCCGCACAGGAAAAATTGTAATAGAAATTTTATATTTATCCTGATGATATCTGATATCTATTATTAAATAGGGTGCAAATTTTCAATTATTTAACAATAACTGGTATATGTGACTAAAAATACTAACATTGCATTGACAGTTTAATCAGTGTACATATTTATAAAGTAAGAACAGGCACTTTGATGTTAAAAATTCGCCGTTGTCGACTTTCTATGGCTAAGTTTTGCACACTGGTTTTTGGAAGGGTCGCCATGTTCAAACATTTTCCAAAATACTTGCCTACTGAGACAAACTTCCACAAAAGTGTTTATACTTGTTATGTCTGTACGTTGGTTTAAATCAGACATAGAATGTCTGATGTATACACACTGTGTATACATTAATTTGTCTATAAAATACCAAAAAGTGAATGACTTCTGACGGGGTGTCAACGAGTAGATTTAACGCAAAACTGAATCTCCTATTGTAACGATATATTCTGAGAATAAATTAATTAGACTCCCATTCTATCGACACTTACAATAAGTCTCTTTGTATGGGGTTTTAGCACTTTGGGAGCTGTCAAATGGGGCCCATTAGAATCTAATTACGAGGCGATTAGTGCGGCCAGTCCACGATTCCACTTTTAAGCTTACCAAAGCCGTAAAACGGGAAGCCATGGAACCATAAAAATCACCGAGATGACAAAGGACCGAATTAAAAAGTGATTAAGTCAGAATTTTAAGTGAATTCTAATGTAAAACATTTTTTCGGCTGGTGAAATCGAAAAGTTCGGAATTCCATTTGTTGCCCGCCAGAAATTTAATCTATTTGAATTTATAATAGGCATGGGAATTTCGAAGCAACGGAGTCGTGTTGCTTTTTGGCATTGCTTATTCAGAATACAGTAAATTGCTTATTTTATCCAGTTGTTATTGTTACGGATTTTGATTTTCTATTAATATTCCCTTCAATGAAGTAAACTGTAGGTATATTTTCTGTAATGCATATATTTGTAGCAAGTTATAATAAACACCTAAATAACAGATACAAATTATTAAAGTGTATATTAAGTAGTATAAAAAACTTGTAAATTTTATACTCATACCACAAATTACACCTACATGGTCGTCGAACGAAAAGTTTCCACTTTGAATAACTTGGTTTACAAGTTTTTTCAAACGTGCCAGTCACAAGTCGATTTATATTTGTGAGGGGACACATTTTTATATTATTGCCTTTTATATAGTGTATTCCAAAATAGAGCTTTATCATAACTTATATTTCTTAAATGGAATACACTGTATATTTTTACCGATTTTGATAGGACGTTCCCACACGACTTCACTAATATGTTATGATATATATATATATATACAGTGCGAACGTTTAGAATGGAAACCGTGAATGAAATGCGCCCTGTAGATTTTTAGCGAAAACGCTCGGACACGTCAATTCTTAAATTCAATTGCTCTTCTTTTGATACCATTGTTTTGGATATAATAATAATAATAATAATAATAATAATAATAATAGCGTTTATTGCCCAACAGTTACCCATTTACTGAGCAAAATTACAATAAAATAAAGAATATAGTATACAGTTGTTAAACCAAAATTATTACAAATGTGCGTTAAAATAACTTTTTAATTTAGATATGCTACAACAGAATATGTCACAAACATCAGATAATATATTTGCATTTGTGCACATGAAGTGCACAGGTGCCTTAAACATTATATTAGTATTAGCTCTTTTACACAAAAAAGTGGAAGTACTTCTAGATGCAAGCCTTGGTACATATATATCAATTTTTGACAAAAGAACCGAACAGTCAACTCTACCATGTAACAGCTTATACAAGAACAGCAAGGACGCTTGTTTTCTACGTTTTTCCAGCGATATAAAGTTAAAGCTATTCATCAGCTCATTGTAATTACAACCTCTTGGAGGATAGACCCCATGAACCCTGAAATTTAAGAATTTAAGAAAGTTCTTCTGCACCTTTTCTAAAGCAGATGAATACTCGGCGTATATAGGGCTCCAAATTAAGGAAGCATATTCAAGTTTCGTCCTAACCAAACTAAAATAAAGTAATTTGATTGATGAAGCGTCGCTGAAATTCCTGCAGTTGCGAATAATGAATCCCTGGGTACGGTAAGCAGATTGAATCAAATTATGGATATGAAAATTAAATGTAAGTTGGTTATCAAAATGAACCCCTAAATCCCGAAAAGTATCAATTCGCTCCAAAGTAACATTGCTGATAGTATAATGATATTTTATTGTATTTAACTTACGAGTAAACGTCATGACTTTACATTTAGAAATATTTAGATGAAGGTGATTTTCTACACACCACTTTTGGATATGACGTCATTAGGTAATCTCTGTGACGTCATCATGATATTTTTTCAAATGGGAATGTCCAGTTCTTTCATTAAATTTAAATAGAGAAAATATTCCTGAAAATGGCAATATACGACACTATGGCCTTAAAGTGGATAGTTTTTGACGTAAAGGGCTTTGAAATTTGAAAAAAGAAGAAGTAGGCTAGTCAAAAAAAAATTTCAATTATTTGATCCTGATCCCCTGACCTCACACCCCTTGATTTCTTTTTGTGGGGTTATCTTAAGTCTAAAGTGTATAATAATAAACCACGGGATATTAACAAATTAAAAACAAAAATTCGAGATGAAATTAGACCCCCACACACAATCAATAAAGTATTACAAGAATTTCAACAGAGGCTTGCCTATTGTCAAGAAGCACAAGGATTACAGTTCGAGCCCCTTATTTAACTAGTTTTCATTGCGTTTATTATCCATTTGTTAGTTATGTTGTGATAAACAGTTTTTTTTGACTAGCCTAGTTTTTATTTTTTCAAACTTCAAAGCTCTTTATCTCAAAAACTATCCACTTTAAGGCCATAGTATCGTATATTGCTATTTTCAGGAATATTTTCTCTATTTAAATTTAATGAAAGAACTGGACATTCCCATTTGAAAAAATAACATGATGACGTCACAGAGATTACCTAATGACGTCATATCCAAAACAATGGTATCAAAAGAAGCGCAATTAAATTTAAGAATTGACGTGTCCGAGCGTTTTTGCAAAAAATCTACAGGGCGCATTTCATTTACGGTTTCCATTCTAAACGTTCGCACTGTATATATATATATATATATATATATATATATGATAGTTTTAATAGTGAGGGAGCTGTACCTAAAAGAGTGTATTATAAGCATAAATGTGTTAGAAAGAGGATGTCTTATTCTCAGCCCTCCAACAGATTCCTCTTTTCCTCCTACTCCTCCTACTTTTCGTGATCGTTATAATAGGTATTCAATTTTTCAAGGTGGGAACATTTGGTTGGACCCCTCTGTCATATATACACAAATTCGTAAATGTAATATATTCGTAAATTAATGTTTTTTTGAATGAATGATTTAATAGATATATATTATATATTATAATCAGAATTCCCTTCTACCATTAATAGTGCAGGGTTCAAAATTAATGGGTAGGGATTTAATAGATACAATTACAAAAATGTTTTAGTCTGATGTTTTATTAATATCAACATATCCCATTTATATAAATATGTTTATGTAGTCACATCGTATTAATTTTGAGATTTTATTAATGTTCAATTTATTTTTCAAATAATTTCTATATTTAAAATAATTGAATGCTTATATTTCACCAAAATTGAAACATCGCATTAAAAAAATCAGACTATTAAACAATTATTCATGAAATAGCAAATTGTTCTTTGTTGCGTCCCAACGGTAGGTAGTTAAAAGTGTTTTCAAATCCTGACTGGATATAAAAAAATATGTCAATATCCTCTGCCAGATTTATGGCATTAATTAAAATAAATTGGATTCTACATAATGTATGGAGTTGAATAACAGCTGACTAAGTTTATAGAAAATAAAAATAAATAAAGGTGGATCTGTGTGGGTGACAATATTTTCATTTCTATCCAGATCACAAAACTGTCAGATTTTATATTTAGCAATTCATAAATTTTACACCAAGGAGGAAAAGCAAGTCAGTGGCGTATCAAAAAAATGAAAGAATGCAACGATGGAAGGAAAACCCGTTGTAGTTTTTCTATTAGTGTCAAAGTCAATTTTCTGAAAGATTTGACTGCTTTTCCCTCTTCCACCGCTACTGAGTGGAAAAATAAAATAAAATTCATGTTTAAAGATAAAATCTTAGAAAAACTCCACCCGCCCTTTTCGAGAGAACTCAAGGACATTCACTTAACAAATTTTATTCATTGCCTACTTTACATTCTCAATGCATATAGAAGCACAGTCATTGTCCTCAATCCTTCAAACTGTATCATATCTGCAAATTGCTTTGCCGATCGCTTCTATCACTGGCTTTTATCATATCATTGTTAAATATGTAAAATTACAAATAGCCTTGTAAACACGATAAAGTAAACTTGATAAAATCCAGCCTGTGGCATCTAAAGATAAACTTGGATTTTGAGAAGTTATAAAACATTATAACATTTATATTTTAGTAGATTATCTCTGCCATATGAGTCGTTGACTTGAGACGCAAATCCTTTTTCTAAATAGTACCAAATAATTAAATACAGTGTAAGTATGTTGCACACAATATGTTAAAATATAATATTTACTGATTTGTTCCTAATACAATGTTGTCATAAAATTAGTACAGTTATTTGTTCAGTTATTGTATCATATTCTTGAAAGGGGTTGGAACCTTTTGTGTGAAGATAACATTGACGTAGTTTTCTGCATAACACCAAAACACTATATTACACTCGACGCTCGTTTCGCTGACGAAGTTGACATCATCTAGAGATGATTAAAACTAAATCTATGCTAACACTGTGTCCAGTGTTGTAGAACAACTATTCACTGAACCGTAGCTATAATTTAGGTGTAAAACTTGGGTTTTAGATTGGTTGGCGAAAAGCGCGTCGAGTGCGTATAGTGTTTTGGTGTTATGTGGAAAACTATGTGGGTGTTACAGTGTATTATAAATAATTAATCGTTTAATCAGTGGCGAAAATTAGTAACGGAAGTTGACCATACCTATAAAAATGTATAAAGCTATAACACTAAATACTAATTATCACATTTTTGTATGTAAACCTTCAAGTTAATATTCATAACAAAAGTATGTTAAAAATACGAGGTTTCAACTTCCTTAACGTAAGTAAAACTCTAATGTGAAATGTAATAAAAGTACCGCTAACTATAATTATAAATATATATGCTCAATGTTACAGCCCATGCTACTAATTATATATTTTATTTCTATTTAATTTATTCGCTTTTCCCCATGAGCTATAAAAATGGAATACCAAACATAATTGTCAGTTATTTTCTATATAAAATTGAGGAAAAGTATTGAAATTAGTTTGGTAGGTGAAAAGAGTTACGAAATCTTATGTTTTATAGAAATTGTGGTTTGCTTTTAGTGGCGGTTACATCGCTTTGAGAATTATTAAAATGCGTAGCACGGAAGTACATTCTCTTAGATAAGAATATTCAGGTTTGCGGGAAGTTGGCGCCTTACTTCCTCGCGCTTATCCTGCACCCCCATTTTTAAGAAAGCAGGGGTAATAATCTTTTAAGATATATTATATAATGCACCTTAGTAATTATGTTCCAACCCAGCATAAATCAACTACCAAAGAAAAATGTTTATATAGTTCTCTCCCGCAGTAATAAAAATATATCTTCCAAGAAAGTAATTTCACTCTGGACTTAACAAAGGGCCTTTGTTTCGCTCTAAGTATAAAAGGAACTGCTAGTTTTATAAAATAATCTGCAGCCTTTTTATTCCGGGCACATCTTTATGGGCATGCATCACGGGATAATCTAAAATAGAGCTAAGTTACGTTCCTCTTAAGTCTGCTTTGTTCCTTTTTTCAGGAAACATAGATAATGCAACGAATAAGCAGCGTATATTACGAGCGCATAGAGAATAACTAACACACTGTACAAAGCGCGTGGCATACAAATGATTGAAAGCCGATTGTTGGCTATTTAACCATACATCTTCGTCAGACCATTCCAACTTGGTAAGCGAAATTTCTTTTAAGAGAAATACAGTATTTGGTGATGATATCTAAATTTATCATTTTATATCACATTAACATTAATATCATTTTTATGATATTAATGTTTATCATTCTTTATTTATAGAATCGGGATATCTAGCCACAACATTGTGAAACATGAGGCAATAGGATCAGTGCTATTTATGTTTTTATATCCCTATGGAAACGTCTTTATTCTTGCGGAAGCAAAATGAAAAACAGAATCCAACTGATACTGTGAGAACTGACACAGATCAAAGCTAAAGAGGGTTTCGAGAGGTCTGTGACAACTGATCTCTATATTTGTTTGGAGGAGATGACGAAAACAACTGGTCCATGGATTAGGTGTCCCACCTGGCATTGAATTACTGCGGCATCTCCATGGAAGTCGCCATAGACTGCCATGATCAGTTTCGCACTTATTATGTGCTCGTCAGAGTGCCATAGGTAATAAGATGCAACTCTAGTCGGGGCACATAACCCGTGGAGTAGTTGTTTTCGGTATCTCCTTCAAATAAATAAGTAGGATTGTCTTCCTCAAAGACAATAGACGTCATTGTTGTAAATATCGAAGTAGGTCCCTTACCACAAGGTGTAAATTTTCATTTTTTAGAGTATTGAAGTCATGAGAAATACATATAAATCGTGCCTAAATCTGAATATACCCGTGATGCAAGACTGTTGTACTTCATTTTTGTCCATATGCTCCGTGCCTATCAGCCTCATCCATTTATCCAAAAAGTTTAAAATTCAAGCAGGTAAGCCGAGGTGTGCTGCGCTACAGACGAGTAGCAGAGGTGAATTTTAAATGAATACCATGACGATTATTACCTTGTTTTGTGAGCATACTAATTTTGCTTGTTATCTTGATTATATTAATATTCTCCAAAGCTCAAGGGCGCAGATGAAAAATTCTCCCGAAGGCTACGTGTCAGATAGAGATAATGCAATGCTTGTTTTCGATTTTGGTAGTGTGTTGAAAGGGAAGAATAATGAAAATTTGAGAGAAAAAGTACCTTCTATAGAAGGTATAGAAGGGTGATCTTTAAATTCAGTGAATCCTTTAAAAAAACTATTTGTTGGTCACGTTATTTGTACATCAGTAAGTAACCTGTGTACTTATAATTCTAAAATGTATCTGTTCTGTTTAGACTGTTGAATCTCTCAAAAAAACTGCAATGAAAAATAATTTTCCTCCTCTTCACGAAAGATGACAGGAACTGAGATACTATAAAATAACAACAATAAACATAAATGTTTCCATTAGAATAACATCCTTGGATCCAACTTCATACAAATTCGCTTTCGACACCATTTATAGCATCTCAAATGGCCTGCTGTTAGCATAACATTCTTATCTATTCAAATTTAATTATTTAGTCCTACCGATTCGAACGCCATCGCCTTGTAAACCATTAGCACAACAAACAGTGGGGACATTATTTATTTTGTCGCCGTTATATAAATCGGATACAGGCCCGAGAATATTACGAGATCGAGATAACGAAAATATGTTTATTTATTAACATCGGGGAAAATTTGTTGGAAGAGATAATATAGGGACTCTACGAGTTAATTAATGGAGCTTCGCCTGCTTGATTTGCATTTTTGGGCGAGATTTGTGGGCTACGGCGATTTTTATTAGCAGAAACGCATTAGGAGATTGTTAGTAATGGTTTTTTAGTAGTTATTTAATTACAACATGAAACAAGTTATTATACTACAGCTATAAAACCTGTTTTTATATAATAGCAAACACTAAATCTATATTCTATAGGTTCTAGGATCTATAGGTTCTATAATTAATAAAAATATAAACTTACTGTTTATTTCTTCAATGAAAAACAAAAAGGAGGACTTTCAGCCAGATACAAGGAGAAATATCCTACGTTTCGTCCGAGTTTTTGGACATTTTCAAGGTTACCTAATAGCAAAAAATAATGGTTTTACATAAGTATGATGTTACATAAGTTACCAAATGGTTTGTGTGTAATTTTATCAAATTATTGTTGTTATTTTATCGAATTATCAAGTTTGACAATTTGGTTGCTGAAAATTTAGACAATGATGATGATTCAGCGAACGAAATGTATTTATGTCCTCTAGACGTAAAAAAACGAGGCCTCTTCAGAGTAACAATTAAGTAAATCCCTAGATTGATCGAACATAAGTTGTTGTCTGAAAGTTGTGGACCTGGCCGATACCTCCCAGTAACATAAGATTTACCAAGTTGTTCTTGCTTTGGTTACTTATTAATCCATTTATGATAGCTTAATTAATCTCCCAGAGCATTCTTTGCTTTCCGTTCGGGGTTTCCGTGATTTTAATTTCATTTTAGAGGCGGATTCGGTTTCAAGACACCCCATCGAGTCGTCGGGCCTCATCTACATAATTTTAAATGGAATTCGTATAGGGCCGCAACCTAAATAATAAGTAATATTCTTCTGGCACTGCTGTTATAAATATCTGGTTATTATGCGGCCGGATTGGTTATTAATAAATTTGAATAATAACTAGTAAAAGTATACTATTACAAGGGGTCCTGGTGTAAGGTCTGTGGCAACATTTGGTGATTGTTTTGTGTATAGGGTAGGATTGTTTGACGGCAGAGTTATGGTCCAGCTGAAGGGTGTAACGTTTGTCATTGATACTATTTATCTTACAACTTGTTTTGAAGAACAGAAAGTTTTTTCATATTTTCTACAGTTTGTAATATATAAAACTTATAAATATTTGTTTTCAAAAATAAATATTTTTTTCTTTCTGCCATCCTGCTGCCTGTTCTTGAACATCCTAAAACGATTTTTCAAGGGGATTTTCACTGTCTAGATCACGAAGGATCTCAGAGTCAACCCCATTATTATGCAGCAGGGGTGTCTCCCTTCGAGGAATCAAAAGCTCGTCTACAATACGTAATATGTATGTTAAACTATGTAAAACGTCTAAAACTACAGCAACATGTAAGTTTCATTACATGTATATTCAACTCCTATAGTCCTATACAGTGTGTTTAATCGTGAGCTTACACGATCTATAGCTCAGGAAGTGGAAGAAGAAAAAGCTTTTTTATCTAGGTAGTAAATACAGATCGATCTCTTCAACTAAAATACTTTAGCAGTTCTCTCTCTTCCTGTTAAACCGAAACAAAAATAAGTAACATCTTAATTTAACTTCAATGAAGTTTAGACAAGCGGCATTGTCACACCTTTCTCAGTAATCTAATGACACAAAAATGGAGCTCACGAACAGTGAACACCTCTAAATGCGCATGAAACCGCATTATCCCGTGTTTATAACGCGAATATCTTACGTCAGAACTTCATGAACAAGGCAAATTATTAACACCTGAGCCCTTGTTTATTGCGTCCATAAAACGGCGCTATAATTTCCGGGAATTGCTGAAGATGGCAAGCTACGTATCATAAAATTAATTAAATCAATGTAGAACCAACCATACATCATGCGAAGTTGAACCTGTCGAGAATTTAAGTACTTACGTAAACTATTTAAACTTGGTTAATACTTTAAGAGGTTTGTAGAGGGGAGGTCGTGGTTATGAGAGAGGAATATCTGCACAGCAGTGCATTAGGGGTAAAAAGATAAAATATTCAAGGAGGTTTTCCTTCTCACTATATATCTTTGGTTAAATTAACCGATTGAAGAACGGCTTGAAACGTTTTACGAAAAATTATTTGGTATTTACACGTGGGACAGTGATTGTAACGTTATTTGTCTTTTAAGATGTATAGGGTGATTTTCAGCTATCATGTTTCTGAAAAATTAATATCCCAATTACTTTACAATCGTTGTGGATTTTTTCTAACCATCTATTTTTTATCTTTGGAGTAATACCCTTAGAAATTTGTTTCACTAAAGCTGTTCTTTATAGAGATAATTGTTTTCCAAAAAAATTGTTTTCCTACATAAATTTAATGGCGTAAATAGTTTATATCCCAGTGACTGTAATAAGAAAACATAAAGTTTAAAGTACTTTGAAGACCACAAGTGCCCGATCAAGAGAAACTTATAAAGTTCGCCTTTGATAGTGCACTTGTGGTCTTAATTACTTTGCCATACTAGTAGTTCGATATTATAATGAAATTATTTATTTTAAATAGGTATTTCTGATTTCCTTGTTTTGATTATTTTACAGGTGGCATATTCCCAAAATCTTTTTATGGATCATCCTGCGCATTACTTATATCTCTTCCTATATTAAATTCTGACTTAAAAAAGTCGCACATTTACTGAATATCAAATATTACGTATATTCCCCCGAAATACATTTCACCGCGGTTGCTTTCTTCTAGGTATTCTTACCCTCCGCCCCTACTTCTACCCCTTGCGTCCTAATGCAAGGCATCATCGTCACTTGATTGTAATTTATGCGAGAGATCGTTAAGCCGCGTACCTGCTACTCTCAAACTGAATGCCTAAGGAGGTCTGTCGCTAGCGTCTCATCCTCGACGTTAACGGCTTCCAACCCTCAAGTCGTGATTAGGAAAATTGGGTTTGTAATGAACAGACAAAGATTGATTCCAGCAGTTTATGTCGTGCACTGTTGAAGGATTTTAATGCGGTATTCTCTATTCATTTTAGTTAGTATGATAACAAGAAAAGTCTTCTCCAGATGATGACAACCTGGTTAGCAATATGTATAACTCAACTGCAGTTTCTTTAATACAAATGGATCTCCAAGTGGCAGCAACAGGATTGCATGTTATATGATTTTTGTATATTTACAATCCATTTAAGAAATGATATCTTGATGTATTTTAATATATCTCTAATATAGCGGCTATATCTCGGCTACCATTCATGCTACGATTTGGAGGTAAAAAATGTATGGAGAAATCGAAACGAATATGACATATCTTTGAATAGCACCACCTATTGTTAAGCATACAAATTTACTTAAAGTAATTTATAATAAATCGTATTAAATAGTACTTTAAAATAAGCTGTCCTTTGCTATATTCGGGTAAGACAAACTCAAGTTACAATATTTTAAAAATTTAACATTCTTCATCCTGCGGTTGCCACGGTAATTAAAACAAGAAGGTTTTATATAAGATTTGTAGCAAATTGACTAAAGATTATAAAACGATTATGTCTGACATACATTGCATCAAAGAATTAACGATTTTTCGTAACAGCATAGCAAATGCGCCCCATACCGATGTAGTTAGGAACTTCAAAATATTTTAAATCGGTTTATTTCGGCCATATTTCTTAATATCTTTTTTACCTCAAAATCGTAGCATGAATGGTATCCGAGATATAGCCACTGCGTAGCCTTAACTGATCACGCTGTAATATATAGCAATATTTTTGCAATACCTCACTTTTTGCGGCATTCCACAAGCTACTATTAATGTTAATTAATTTTTAAATCGCACAAAACTCCGCTGGAGCTTCAAAATCCGCTCTCATCCGATTACGGAATCCGGCGTTCGCACTCGCGCGGCAAACCCAAAAGAATATAATGCATTTTAATCGAAAATAAACACTAAGTGCGCCATTATTTTCGTCCGAGTGGACTTGAATTATAGCACTATTCAAATAATCCGGATGAATTTTGAATTGCCCGAGCCGTCAGTGTCCGGCTCGGCTTACCGCGAGGCTTTATCTCGGTGCCCAATCAATGCTAGCTGGCTTCTGTCTGTGGTGCCTCTACCGCATTTAATCTACCATGCCTTCATGAATGTGCACAAGCCACGTGACCAGTAACTGTTTTAAAACTAGTAAATTTATTTTCTTCGCCTTTCAAATTCAATATTATGAACAGTTCTTTTGTGAGATTAATTAATTCTGTTAAAATATTTTTATTTAATTAAACCTCTAACCGCGTCGGGAGTACTGCACTGAATCTAGGGAGTTTTTAGTTAATCAATACCAATCGGCGCAATGTTGGTTGCCTATACGTGGGGTCACGTGGTTTGTGGACATTTATGAAGTCTGTGTACTACAGCTCGTACAGCTGAAGAACGAGAAGAATGCAAAGAAAAGCATTAAGAGTCTTGAGGCAAACGTATCCCATTCTGGGAAACACATATTGGAAAATTTGCCCTGATTGGTCAGAAACTCTTGGTTGGTATCCTGAAGAGTAATAAAATTTCGTACACTTCTCGTGGTTAGAACCAACGGCAAATGTACTTCCCCTACAACAACACCAATTTATTTTCTATGGCGTTTTTACTTTCATTGTTAATTGTATTTTTATGACAATTATTTATTTCCCGTAATTATCGCGATGTAAAAATATGTGCACGCTTTAAAGCCCGTATGAAACATGAGCGTTCAAACGGAGAAACTTCCTCAATTTATGCCGCAAAAAGATAAGCAAATCGAGTGGATTTATCACTGCTCGTAAAAGACCCATAAATTAATCCCTCTGAATTATGCATACTTACGTGACGTTTTAATTTTTGAATTAGCATGCATTCGGATGTATTAATAATTAACATATCTCGCATTTTTGTGGGGAATTAATGATACGGGAGACTGGTATCTACTAAATAATAACGCTTATGCCGTTTGGGGCAGAATTATTTGCGTTTAATTTATTCGGTTCGTGTGTAAGGTATGAGGTAGAGCAGGAATTCTTGAGGTTGCACCCGAGATAAACGAGATTGTGTGGCAATTTGCTCACCGCTGGTTTAATTTGAACTGTTGTAAAAAGTCTTTAATAGTTCAAGACATTAAATTTATATACAGGATGTCACAAAAACATACCGACAAACTTTAAGGGGTGGTAGGGGACATGAAACAAACCCTTTTTGTTTAATAAACATAATTCAGCAAATAAGCCGTTTTGGCATAAAAAAGAAAAAATGGTTTTTAAAGTTTTGTTTATTTCAGTGATAAATAATTAATATTCTTTTACAAAAAATGTTCAGGAGGATATTAATAAATCAGTTTTTGTTAGTGTTGGACTTTGTTTCATTGATAAATAAATGATGGTTTACAATAAGTGTTCAAAATGTTGACCATTTGCTTCAATACAAAGATTGCACCGTCGCGTCGGTTAATTGACTGGCAGACTCTGTGGAATATTCCGGGAATAGCTTGTACATGTGTACAGCTGGTCTGAGCCTAAGACGAGCCGGTGGCTTGAAATTGAAATTGAAATTAATTGAAATTGAAGTTCAAATTAATAATTTTCATAACCCTTGGTTAAAAACCAAGACATTGATGTTAAAATGTAGTTAGAATTAACCAATCGTAATAGCAGCAGTAACTGAGCATTATCCGTGTTTTATTTGTTTTATAGGTGTATAGGGACTTGCGTCGGATATTCGCATTCAGTATTTACCAATCCTCAATTTTGGGAGTTTGAATTTTTCAATAAAAATGTTCTCAGCTGCCCCGTAAACGTTATTTGAAACTGTTTTTGATATTTTTTCTGTAGGTACTGAGTAAAAAAAATTACGTCTTAGAACTGTTCCTTCCCTTTTTGAGATCCCCCCGTCCATCTGAATCAATTTTCATCAGATACTGTAGACTCAGTTAATATTCATGCACCAGCTAATTTTTCGTCAGTAACAGTCAATTTACGGCCCATTGTAGTTACATAATGAAGCAACTACCGCCCTTGTTTCGGACACAATGGGAAGAGACACAACTTCATGTGATTGTCCCGATAGTGGCTGGTGATCTATTAGCGTTATTTACTTGCTTTATCATCCAATAAATACACAGCGGATTCTGCACCATTGAGCCTTTCATCAACCGTGTATTAGTGAGGAGCGTTGTTAGATTTACCAGTGAATAGGAAAATGGTAATATGTAGACAGGATAACGTACGGTTACTTTCCCAGTTTTTAGTCCACATACACTAGAAGGCTCCTGAAACATATATACCTCTCAAAAATCAAACAATTTTGAGGTATAATGCACTGAAATCTTAGACTGAACATCCGAAATGTATTTCTTGGCAGTTTGTAAACTTTTGAAATATAAAAATCACATTTATACTAATTTTTGTCTCTTAAAAATTGGTAATCAATATTACTTTTGTGTAAAATTTCAGCAGGTACAGATCTTCGTCACCTATCACCTCCTAGACATATATGCTATCAGAGACTTATACAGATTCTATAAGTCTCTGATGCTATTGAAAACCAGTCAGATTCGGGTATTCCGAGCGTCCCCGTAGCGAGCCGAACCCAATTGCACTTTTTACGTGTAACATTTTATTATTTCACGGGAGATATCCAGGCTCATAAATTCCGAAACAAAGAAGCTGTGCAGTCGGCATGGCTTCGCCCCGAAGCAATATATCTCACCATTTTTCCCTTATACTTTCCGCGAATCCCGCCGCCCTGGCCCTCCCGCTCTCCCATATTTTTATGTGTTACGTTTTACTGTGGCAATTTGTCTGCAAAACAAACGCCCGCCACTCTCAATTTCACGGGTCATTGTGCCCAATCGTAAAAAACAAATTTCGGAAGTTTACTGTTTCAAATCGACTCGGTTTTTTGCCGGGGCATTTATTATCTGTAAACAGTCGGATGCAGATTAATGGATCACGCCGAAAAAAGGAGATTAAGCGATGCATCGCGATACGTTTTAGTTGAATCACAGTGACGTGAATAAATACACTTACATTCCAAAGGAAGGGTTTCCTAAATTACCTATCCTTCCTCATGCTGACGATTTTCACCAAAATGAAATATCCTTATTATAAGTACTTAGTTTCCACGACTTACAATGATACATGATATATGTTGCTGTGTACCCATCTCTGGCTTAAACAAAGATCTCATCAGCTGTTTTAAACTGTCGAAATTTACGACATTCGCTCTGTTTTTGTAACAAAGCCAAGAGTTTATTACTTTTGGCGACAGTGTAAATCAAAAATAATATGTCGCTTGATAGTAAATGTCGTAACACAGATTTAGAATCGGAAAAATAATATGTGTATCGTTTACCAATTCCTATTTATGTAAGTAGTTTATATAGGTACCCAGTAGGTCCATTTAACAAAGTCTATATTTTCAGTAGTTAATAATAACTATACAGGGTGTTCCATGTAGACTTTCCATTAGACGTTTCTAGAATACTACATGCACTGGAATTTTGAAAATTTATATACGGGGGTTTCTCACAATTTTCTGTTGATTAAAAATATTACCGATGACGTCACAGTTCCGGTTCTAATGGAAGTAGACATCAACTTGCTTATTTTAAATATAACACCCTATATATTATTCAATTTCTGGATTCTACGTAAAATTCTAAACACATTTCATGTAGGATGTCCTATACCTATCTTCAACCGTTTTTGAAATATTGACGGGTGAATATTGACATCTTGCAACTTTGATACCCTGTAAAATCTATACGGTTTGAGATCAAGCAAAATGGTTTGCACATTCCCGTCTTAACTTTTCATAAGCTATCTATTGTGAGAAATTGTGAGAAACCCCCGTATATAAATTTTCAAAATTCCAGTGCATGTAGTATTCTGGAAACGTCTAATGGAAGGTCTACGTGGAACATCCTGTACAATATAGTCCACATAGCTAGTTGGTAATAACGGCTAGCAAACGAAACAAGTACATGCAATTCAAATCACATGGTTTTTTTCATGTAATGTACTCGTTATCGTTACCTAGAAAATTGTGTCCTCTCCCGACCTCACCTGATATCGCTCGCAAAATTAAACAGGCCATTGTTATTAGAGGAAAAATTTAATAACTGTTCCGTCCTCATTACTATCACGCAATATCAACACGTCGTGTGAAAACACAGCGGAACGACAGCTGTTTGAGAAATAACATCGGATCCGAACATGGCTGCTGGCTGTGTGGGGTAGTATTTTTAAAATAAATTACAATTTTGGTATCCGCTAGCAGTGCGCCATATCCGTTTCGATGTTTGCTCGTCTACGTTTGGACTAGGATGCCGTTTACGGTTCAATTCACGCGCGGAATATGCATCTCCGATATGAATTTTTCTGATTTCATGTTTTAGGAGTGTTTATATAAGTGCATGCGCCATCTGTGAAAGAAAAATAAACAGTACGAAGGTATTCACAATCAAGCTTATAAAATTGATCTAATATGCAATTAACTGTATATCTGCGGGTCTAAACTAAAACATTGTTCACCGATTTTATTTTAAAAAATAAAATCTCCCTGCGGGGGGTCCGAAGGTCGCCCCCAAACTTTCTCCCATGCGTAGGGGTATTTTCGTCCCGTTTCCTATGCCTTTTCCAAAATTTAAACGCCTTTTCAAAAAACCTCTGCAAAATTTTCGTCGATCGCCGTTCGGCGAGAGAGATGCGGCTAGCACCGGCGTTTGTCCTCTCTCCTAATGGTCCCGTCACACCTGCCGAAATTGCGACTTTCTAGCCCTTTTTCTAATTTTTACAGCTTCGAGAACCGCTTCACGCGAAAGTTGCGTCCTTTCTCTAATCCTTTGAGATTTTTTTCGAGACCGTACGTCGAGTCCTTCTACATCTATTTCGTCTTTGAAAATTTCGAGTCGCATCCGTCTCAACTTCTTTCTCATTTTATCTGGCGATGTGAGATTGTACTAATGAGACCAGCACCTCCCTCGAAAACTGTCAAATTAATTAAACTTCAGATATGTTATTTTCCTATGAGAAATATTGCTAACGGAATCGATAGTACCAACTGCCAAACACTTCTGATTACCAAAATACCGAAGCGAAATGCTTTTCCAATTAGAATATCGATAAAAATTAATTTTTCAGGTTAACACGTCCAGTTTACATACTTAAATATCTTCGGGTAAACTTATGGCAAGTGGCGCGATAGCGCAATGGATAGTCGTGTAACATCGTAATACTGATTTCGCGAGTTCGAGTTACACTGGAGGCAAATTTTTTTTTTAGTTTTTAATTCCAATTATTTATTAGTATTAGTGTTTAGTTATTCTGTTTCATTGTCCCTGGTTTTTATTCTTTCTGTAGGTGAAGTTTGGAATTCATCATTTTAGCTTGCAAAAGTATCTACATTTGTTGTAAATATCTACAATATTAATTTGCTGCAAGAATAATTATGACAGGAATATATTTTTGGTCCCTTTGATGAAATTGATAAAAATGTTTACTGAAAAATAAATTCTACTTTCAGCATTTAAAAAATTATACCATAAAGAAGTACCCTTACAATTCATCAAAATATTAAGAAAAATCGTTTGGTATAATTACATCATCATTCCAGATACAAAATTTCTTTAATACCTATGTGTTTTCTTAAAAATAATATTATTCTAGATGCTTTTGTCACCCGAAGGGTGACCCCAGGCCGTAGGCCTGGACTCACGGTATAGCCTAGAAATGGGAACGAAAATCGCGACAGTGATTTTCTCCCATTTCTAGTTCATTTTATTTCGACATTTTTAAAATAACAGTTTCCCATTATTTCTCAAATATCGCGTAGAACGGAACACTCTGTACATACATTAATACTGCAAGGTACATACATTTTTATCGATAAAAGAAACGTATAATTTTAAAACATAAGGCATGAATATAATATTAAATCTATTTGGATGTCTTCAATCTGCTTGGCAAATTTCAGTTTGAGCTCGGGCGCAAGCCACATTACAGCGTCATGTAAAATTATATCCTATTAAGCTCCATACAGAATAAGATTTCGAAGAATTATTAGCCCAGATGATGCTCCACTCGTCTGGTGCCTGGATAAAAACCGACTTATTCCAAACAAATTACTCATATTTAATATTTCCACGAAGGATTACTTACACATAAGCGGGTTATTTGTTTGGGTCCTATTCGTTATGGGACTTTACAGACACATAATAAATTAGTGATTTACCACAAAATTTATCAAGCAACTGTTGAGCTGCGACCAGATCCGAGTAAGAAACAGTTTCAGTGGAATTAATTTATATTTTGATCTGAGTTCCCAGTAATGCGTCCAATAGAGCCGAGACGATTAATTTTCCTACAAAGTGTCAAATTATCTGTGAATCTATTAGTACACGTCGCCAGTCGCCGCTAAAAATTTATTGTTACATCAGCAGGTATGCCGGAATATCAGTTGAAAGGAGGTACAGGAATGTTGTTCTTTCTGACTTTGTAACTTAGTATCCTAGCGCGATAGCGACATGATGACGTAGAGTTAAATCCAAAATCAAAGCAAAAAATACATTTTCCGATAAGATGTGAAACGAAAATATAATTATCACTGACGTAGTTTTCCACATAACACCAAAAGACTATGCTGCACTCGATGCGCATTGCGCCAACCAAGATAGCATCATCTGGAGATGATTAAAACTGAGTTTTAATCATCTCCAGTGTTTTGGTGTTATGTAGAAAATTACGTCAGGGATATCTTCACACCAAAGGTTCCAACCCCCTTCAAGAAAATGTAATTATTATAGAACTACCGATGTCGCGGTTACCATCATATATATCATCATGGTCATAAGAATTTTAAATGCATAGAAAGGAAGAACATTATACAATACCTAATTACGTGTCATTAAAACATTAATCTAAAACCAATTTTAGATACTTAACTGAGTACGTGTACCTACATATCGACTGTGTTTTATCATTGTATTTTTCTGAAAACTCCTGCCTAAACGGCGAGTTATTCTTCCACAATAATAATTTCCACAACACTTTCGTTTGTTGCGGAAATTAACTATTATTACTTGGCAGGTTATATGGAATTAAACTTCCTGTATAATAGGAAGTATAATATCGCTTTTTGCAGCAACATTCAGAATTCTTGTGCTAATTGTTTTATCTGCACTTTGAAACAGAAACAATCATCAAATTCCTCCTACCACTGATACTTTTATATTTTCCAACCAAGTAGAATGCCGTTGCTCAATTATTCCGTCAACTGAAAAATCCTCTCGACATTCAATTGTTATACTGACATAGATCGAGACCACCCAGCGCTATTCAATTGTTTTATCAATAAATAAATTGCATTTAAATTTAATTTATAGCTGCGCTTTGAAGTTTTGCGTATAGCACACTCCCACAAATGTTAGCAATTCGCTTGCAGTGGATTCCGAATGGCGAAAAATGGAATCAGAAGATGAGATTTCCATTTGTATTGGCGGTCTAGATGGAAACTGAAAAATGTAGACTTCAAGAGATATAATGGGATGAATATTGCGATGGTGTTTGATTCACCGAGTTCTTAACTCCTGATGATGCTCACTTAGTTGGCAAAATTTCATCATAATAAATATGCTAAGTGTAACATAAGTTGTATCATAATTACATAATATATGAAGCATTTACCTAGGTACTTACACCTAGTACTTACACCCAATTTAAAAATCCATTTTCCGCGGAGAATAAATGTGTCACATTATAATATTTTTAATAAAAAATAAATACGGTTGCTACGGATATTTCCGTACATAATGGTTCAGTAAAAATTACTAGAAAATATCTTTAACAGTATAAAAAAATATGTGCCAACAAAATTAATGACCTTGTTGATCAATATTTTATATAGAATTAAGCTGTAAAGATATAACGTTATACTAATTATAAGATGGGATAATATTAACGATTATCAAAGTGCAAGAGTCAACAGCTCAAAAACAAAATATATATAAACCAGACTTGATAATGAATAAACTACAAATATTTATGAAAGGCTCTGAGTAACTGGACCAGAGATAAATAAATACTGCAACCAAAAAAAAGAATATGTAACACAAAATTTGTACCTCGTTGTTGAGAATTCAATCAGTACTAATACATACTTCAATTAACGAAATATGCTTTAATTGTCTTTGAACTCATTACACCTACACAGTGACTAAGACAGTTTCATAGGCTTGACAGACTTTCCAACAAATTTGGTTCAATAACATTAAAGAAAAAATATCACCTGCTAAATGATTTATTGTATCAACATTGTAATGAAATTCTAAGATGGCTAATTGCCAGTCTAAAAGACCAAAATCCAAAAGAGCTAAATGAGTGCAATGCAGTTCAAATACAATTTATCATAAAAAGGTACTAATTATTAAACCTTTGATTAAACCCTAACTAAAAAAGAACGCCAACCACGTGGTCTCGAGATTCGTAAATCCAAAATTTCACCTTAACTGGAATATACATATATAAATTAAATAGGATACCACTGATTAATTCTGTTTCAACAATACAAAATTGCAAGTAATAATATATTAATTATTTAAACCTTAAAATGAAACTTAAAAAATTAAGGTAAAAGGCAGTACTTCCTCAGTCCCTCAAATTACACACCAAAAAACATAAATTTTAGCGTTTTCGTTCGATATATCGATTTTTATCCCACTACATACTATAAAAGTAACATGTTGAAATTTAATGAGTTTAGAGGACTAGCTTTACTTATGGTTGATTTATACATTGCCTAGTGTAAATAGTGTATACATATATAGTAATGGCTAATGCGTGAAAAATATATTTTAAGTTGAAATTTATAAATTTTTCGTTACAACACACGAAGACACGTTCTGTTTTTAACACGTTTTAAATATAGGAAAATGGAATTAGTACAAAAACTCATTACATGGTCGTTTAGTCGTGCAGTGTATCAGCCTGACCTCGACTGGAGTTTTGAAACAATATGTCCAAGCTGAGCTTGTTCAAATTGCGAGCTGTTGCACATGCTACGACCTCTTTGTCTTTTTCCTTCGTTCATATTTATTTTAACCAACACATGCAATTTGCAAATTGCCAACATAAATAAAAGCATGATACTTTATGAAGCTTTAACCCTAACACAGAACGGTGTCTACAGGTCTAAATTAGAGTTGGGATTTGAGGCCAGAAGCCCGGCTAGGCCAGGCCCGGCCCGAAATCGGGCCTGGCCGGGCCGGGAAAATCTGCATATTTTACTGGCCGGGCTGGACCTGGCCGGATGCTTTCTAATACCTGGCCGGGCCGGGCTGCAATTAAATTGACCAGGCCAGGCCTGGCCGGGCCGGTTCGCGCCTGTCCTGGCCGAATCGGGCCTGGGCTGCCTGGCCGTTTCGGGCCGGGTCGGACCGACTTCGACTTAACCTAGGCTAACCGGTTTGCTGTATAACAATTTTAAAATACTATATCTTGTTCTTCCTATGAGGAATTTGATTTCATAATAACTTAAGGTGTTTCACCCATTTATCTGACCTCTTACGGCCAATCTCACTCAAACTACTTAAAATTTAAGGTGTCCCAAAATGGAAAAATTATACTTAACAATAAGTATTACTCTGATATTTAAGCACATCTAAAAATTCTTACACAGACTTAGAATTCGATGCAGAATTTAAAAATGAAATATTTGAAAAAATAAAGTTGATGGTCATAACTTCTTTTTGGACTACCCTGTATACATGAATTGAGCATAAAAAAAATCGCATGAAAAAATAAAAATCTACAAGTCCGAGTGTTTTTCCAAAAAACACACCGCTGAATTTTAAATGAATTTAGACATCACTTCTGGGACTCGCTGTACATACATATAATATCTTATACTGCTATATATATTACAAGTGTTAAATGTAAAACATTATGTTTATGTTTTAGTTGTTGAAGAAATTTGTTTTCGGAGTTTATATTTTATTTGATAATGAAATAAAAAATTATTCTATTAAGGTTGGTTTGCTCTATTTTGTGAGACATTTGAACGTTTCATTGAGACATAAAAGAGTTAATAAATTTATGAATTGTCATACCTATTGTCAATGTCAAGTAGGTAGGATTTCTGGTATCGCCGAATGTGGCTTAGGCAGACTGGGTTGAATTTGGGCGGACCGATTCTGGCTAAACTTGCCTTGATAGAGCCGGGCCGGATCAGATTCGATTTGAGCTTCGATTCGACTTGCTTGGTCGGGTCTGGCCTGGTCTGACGTAGCCGAGTCGCGCCTGGTCTGGTCTGGCCGGGTTGGGTCTGGCCTGGCCTGGCCTGGTCTGGCCGGGCCTAGTTTGGCCGGGCCTGGTTTGGCCGGGCCGGGTCTGGCCTGGCCTGGTCTGGCTGGGTCTGGCCTGGTCGGGCCATAATTGTCAAGAGGTCTGGCTTTAATTGGGCCAAACGTTCGGTGGGTTTATCTGGCCTGGCCTATACTATGTCGGGCCGGGCCTGGCCTGGCCTGAATTTTTTTAAAAAGTCGCAACTCTAGTCTAAATACTTCCAGGACTAGGACAGGACTAGTCTACAGGACTAAATAAATAATAGGCCTCATAATTTAGTAATAAATATGCTTGTTCGAATCAGTTGAAGGTTTTATTTCGATACAGATTACATGATATGTCACGTACTATCTACTTCTAGAAATGGATCAGTGATATTTACCTAAACAGCATATTATATACAATACAAACCTTCCAAACTTGTAATGGATATAAAAACTCCCAGATTACGCTCTGATTCTCTGACTCTCTGTAAAGACATCTTACTTTAAATACTGATCTAAACAATAACCAATTTGTACCCTCCTACTCAGTACGCAGTTTTTAATTAAAGAAACAAAATAGCTATAAGCGTATAAATATAGACCACACTCAGACCGGATAATTCTGGCAGGAACATCTTTTCTTTATATCTGATAACTCGGTTGTTGCCATTTTTTAATAGTCTAGACCACAGTGTCGCCGAGGCAACGTCGTCGCTCAAAACCGCAGCCAGCGAACGAAAAAAATGCAGACCCATCCCGGGTATTGTTTCAAGATACTCGCGAAGGCCGATTGATGTCGATTCGGTCCTCTTCACATGAGGATCTTCTGCACACACACAGACAGAATCTCACACCTTACACCTCGCTACATGGGAGTGGCAGGCATTGAAATTATGAGATCGTGTCAGCGCGACGTGAGCACAATAACGTTGGGACCTATAGGCTTAAATCAAATTAAAATTTTAAATGTTTACATAAACAATGACACACGCGACAAGAGCCTTAATGGTTGCGGACTGAGTTCTTGGAAATGTGGACTAGAAGCGCTGGAAGGGCTGCTGGCATGCTAAACTTTGTGTAGGTTGTAACAAAATTTTAATCATTTTGTTCCTTTGTATATGACGAGCAGTATATTTCCGGACGATTAAAAATAATTTCAAAAATACGTATCATTTTATCCCTGAATACCCGCAACCCAAAATGCTCTCTACATTGTAATGTGTTGTCTACCTTTAAAGTGTTTCTGATTGGTTACTTTTATGAAAAGGTAGGGACGCAAAACAGACAGGAAATTAAGACATTTTTAAAATTCGAGGAGTCTGGTTTTCAACAGAGTACAAGCAAGTTGACCATTTTACGCTTATTAAAAGCACATGTTCTTAAATTTTACCTTCATTTAAATCTTGAATTATTATCACTATTATTAGTGATCGGTGTTCTGATATAATATAGTGTTATCTGTAATAAGCTCATTATTTGATATTATCGTATATTTTTGTTATTGTCACGAGATAAGTGATAATAAATTTAGTTTACACGTGGTGTAAATTTTCTGCCGAATTTTTTTATTTTTTTGCAGAGTTGTGGAAACGTTAATCTTCCCAGGAATCTACTTTTCTCGTAAACCATCCAATTCCAGGTGGAACGTCTTAGGACATATTTAAGGTGGATACACAAGATTGGAACTGCACTTTGCATACAGGTGAGTACATTTCATTTTCTTAACAAATTGAATATGATTAAAGAAAATTGTACCCTGTATGCAAAGGTCTGTTCTCTGTGAAGAGCCTGGGTTGGTTAGTGCGTTTGTATATAACCATATGGTTATTTTTGATATACGATAAATTTTGTCTGCTAATTACAGAATCTATTATATACAGGAATTTTATTTTTGATTACTTGCTGGTATTCTAGACCGTCTCACATTAATTTTTTTCAATTTAATTATATTTCATGGTTCTTGATATTGTTAATTTTGCATTTAAAATCTCATGTATTCATTAGAAATTTCACCTTTATACTAACCAGTTTTTGTGTAGCACAGTTACGAATTTTGTTACAGCAATTTTGGTAATTTTTATTGTAGTATATAGTACTGGTCATAAGTTATTTTTTTTTCTATTCCAATTTTTATATACAGTCCTTCAGATATAGTTGCTCTATGGTTTGATTGTTTTCAAAATTCCAATTCCTGGATCATTTTTTTGTACAACTCTGGGACTGGGCTAATCATACAATCTTTTACATGTGCCTGTTTCCACCTTTGGAGCCTGAAACCTGAAACCTAGCTACGTGGGATTTACTTACATCCATCTCTGCAACCCCAGCAAGTCTAGCTAGACGGGGATCTGTTCAGGAGTTCCGGATTAATCTAGGAGAGGCTAGTGGGTGAGATCAATCCATAATTAGGCCGAAGACTGGTGAACCCAGCCCAGTAAAAATTGTTTGTAAAATTTTGATAAACACTTTCAGGCTGTAGAGTCTTTTTTTCAATTTAACCTAAATTGAGTGTAAATATAACTTGTAATATATACTTTTATCTTAACGTAATTTGTTTGTTCTTACTTTCACGCATTCACAATTTCATATATTTTTTTTTCTCATTTAAATTACCTGGTGCCCACTTTTTTTATAAATAAGCTTCACAGTAAAATCCAATCCCCGCCTTGAGCCCAGAGCTAACCGGAGCTATGTCCCTGAACCTTTAGGGAAGAAGCTAATAATTCCCGAGGTTCAGTGCAAGGTAAAATAAAATTAACGAAGAAAATTAATAACCATCAAATACTGTCCGCAACTTCATTTTGCAATTTTTATTACATTCACCATATTGGATTTATGAACCATATCGACATGTCAGCATTAAATAATCAAGAAAGTTATAACGAAAAAATAAAAATTTCAATTTTATTTAAGCACCCGATATACAGGGTGTTTCACGGCGACCACCCATTAGAATATGTTAGAGACTACTTAGATTTAAAGAGTGAAAATATGGACCGGGAAGTTTTATGAAAGTTCTCCTAAAATAACACGTAGAATCCAATTATATATGGGGTGTTCCATTTAAAATAACAAAGTTAACGCCAACTTCCGGTATAACCGAAAGCGTTACGAGGACGCCATTATTTTATTTGAGGAGAGCATAGTCAAAAACCCCAGCGTCCAAATTTTCACTCTTCACATCTAAGTAGTCTCTTACATATTCTAATGGGTGATCAACGTGAAACAGCCTGTATTCACTCTCTAATCTCTTTAGTTTATATAACCAACTCTAGAATATTAATAGGATCGGCCGTCATAGAGGCACGCGAGATGAACGAGAGCATTCCATTGGATGTACCAGCGCTATTAATCATACAGTAAAAGTAGTTGCTGCGGAAAGTCGCTACAGGAATGCCAACTATACCTGCACCCGTATAAAGGCGGAGAAAGCAAGGAATATCTGAGAAATTTGTAACTTCTGTGTACGAGGAAATATATATGTACGTGTACCCGGGAGACTTAGGAGACAATAAAGTTAGAGGGACTTTTTTCAGTAGTAGTGCCTTTTTGGAATGGAAACTACACCCAAGTTAGTGAGTTATATGGTTCAGTTATATACTGGGTGACCACTTTATATACGCTATTGGAGTTGAATAGAACTTAGATATTGGCTAAAGAGAGGGAGGAAGTGAGAAAGCCATGAAGAGAGCGAGCTACAGGAAGAAAGAGAGAGAGAACGAGAACGATGAGGGAAAATTAAGTAGGAAACATGTATCTATGCAATATTAACTATAATTTATCCAAATTAAACCATCATGTTCAAAGTAATTCAAATTTGAGCGCTTTGAACAAGGCTTTCAATACAAAATTGGTGGTCTATAATAAACTGCTAAATCAGACTCATCTAAGAAATATTAAAAACAGAATTATTCACAATAAAGGTCTGATAAGGATAAATTTTCTGATTTGACCCAAAAACTGTTGTATACATACAGGGTTGTCCAAAGGTTTCGAAACGGCTGGATTACAGGCTCTATAATTGAGCCGTTCCGAAACTTTTACCCAACTTTGTATAATAGAACAATTATTTAATTAATGTTTATTTTACATTACATTACATTTACAGGCTCTGTAATCGAGCCGTTCCGAAACTTTTACCTAACTTTGTATAATAGAACAATTATTTAATAAATGTTCAGGTACATTACATTACATTTTACAACATATTACATTTACAGGCTCCGTAATCGAGCCGTTCCGAAACTTTTACCCAACTTTGTATAATAGAACAAATATTTAATAAATGTTTATATTACATTGCATTATATTTACAGGCTCTGTAATCGAGTCGTTTCGAAACTTTTACCTAACTTTGTATAATAAAACAATTATTTAATAAATGTTTAGGTACATTACATTACATTTTTATATACATATTTTTACATTTTTAATAAATGTTTATATTACATTACATTATATTTACAGGCCCTGTAATTGAGCCGTTCCGAAACTTTTACCTAACTTTGTATAAAAAACAATTATTTAATAATGTTTAGGTACATTACATTACATTTTACAGTAAATTACATTTACAGGCTCTGTAATCGAGCCGTTCCGAAACTTTTACCCAACTTTGTATAATAAAATAATTATTTAATAAATGTTTACATTACATTTACAGGCTCTGTGAACGAGCCGTTCCGAAACTTTTGCCCAACTTTATATAATACAACAATTATTTAATAAAAGGTTGACATAACATTTAGGGAAGTAGTTACATATTGATCTCCGAATCTTGTCTATTATGATATGTAATCCGAATATAAAACTGCCACAGCAATAATTCAAGTCGCTGAAGCTGTGGCTCTGATATAAAACTCGATTCACCCTGTAAGCCAAATCCAGAATTCCATCTACGTGCCCTCTTTTAATCTCCAGGCAGGCGTCTGGAGAGATTCCTGCCCAGGTCTCCGGTAACTTTTTATTGGGATTGTATTTATCCAGGAGAGCGAGGAAGGTATTGTCAGCGGGCAGAAGAAAGATAAATCTGGCAGGGCCGAGATTAGCTTTTTGTTTGATGTGTGACCTGGAGGATGCTTCGTATTTCCCACAGGGGCGTGCCGCCTCCTTCCTCGATATTCAAATATGCATCGGCCGGCGTCAAGCGGATCGGAACTTCAGCGTCTAACGCTTGTGTAAGCTGGACGGAAAAAGTTAGGAACTGCTTCCATACAGAGACGACTGTTACTCAAACACTTGTTCATGATCAGATCACACGTACTCGGATACTTTAAAAATGTAACAGCACTTCTTTTAGACGTTTACTCTGTTTATAGAAGTTATTATAAACACCGTTCGTAAACATTTAAAACAATGTTTTCAACGACTTTGTTAGACATATTATAGTCTAAATCTTTCTGTTTACTAGGACAAGTTTCTGCGACGATTGGAATATGTTAAATGAGAAACTTGTTCAGTAGTGCAAGTTAATCTTAGCTGAAAACTGGACATCTGCAAGTAATACATATTCACCACAAGACAACTCTGACCTAATTTGTTCTCTTTTTAGGTTAAAGTAGAAGGTTAAGTTATATAATCTATAATCCTTCCTCCTTGATCGATTCCTTACGAGTCTGCCTCATTTTCCCTGAACTAAGTATCCCAGTTTACGCGCCCGTCTCTGCTTTAAGCAGATTCAAACTTCAAATGTTCTCCGTCGATATATTTGAATGGGCCATTCTTATGCAAAGACAGGGACAAAATGGTCGGCCCCGTAGCCTTAAGAAGGTTGTTTGAATACCGCCGCTGTTTTCTTTGATTCCCAGGGCGCGTTGTATTTCCTATAAACCTTAATGCAATATTGGATTTCATAACATTATTTGGAACGATGTTGCCGCCTTCATACAAGGTTAAATTATTTTCGTTATCGTTTACAGCAATATTGCGTCGTTATGGGAATGCCTCGGTTTTATGGCTGATAGTCAAATTTCTTGGAGAAAATTGTGCAGAACGGGGGCGTGTTAATTAAATTCCTTTTGCTTGTGTATTTAAAAATGGTTTCATAATTATCTTATTCATTCTCATATTCAATTATCAATTCTTCAAATCAAAGGAAAATACTACACTCTTCAAGTTCAAAATTCATGATCATTAGCACGAATATCTTAATTTTGACTATGTCAGATGCCGCAACTTTCAGTTCAGTTACGGCAAATATGTACATTTGCAGTTAATGTAATGATCGAATTGTAAGACTCCATACAGAGTTTATATTTTGAAAAAGAACAACTATGTTTCAAAGCTATTTCTACAGAAGCTCCGTTGTTACTCCGTAATTGAAACCCTAAGCATACAACATCAATTTAATATTCATGGTACATCCATTGTTGATCTTTCTACCCATACCTCTGCTACAGGAGCCCATTTACAGTTAAAGGTTAAAGTTTCATTCTCATGTTTGCAGTTTATTTTTTAAATAGCAGAAAGTATTATTATTTGAATTATATTCACAGATTTTGTAAAACGTTGCTGCGATTTACTGTTAGGTAATAAATATATTGCGCATTAGTACTACATTATTATAAAACACAAAGGCTATTATGTCAACAATTCTTCATCATCTGAAAAACATTGAACGTTTGAATATAAAGTTAAAATAACTTTTCATAAATTTAGAGACAGCACTGATGAAATACTAGGTGTTTAACATTTTCTGTTGCTGTTTTAATAAAAAAAATGTTGAGATATTAGTTCAGTTGAATTAGGAGATGATCACGTGATTATATAATTCGGACTTTGTTGCATTAAAATGGAAAGCTATAATGTTTTCAATACATGCTGTGTAACAGATACATGCACTACTGAGATACTTTGAGCAAACAAAGAGCAAACTTCAAATTGGGCTAGACTCGTTGTACAGAAATCTGAGTGCTAGTCAAACAAACATTAATGGGAGTAGAAGACAATTACTCACTGAACAACGGGACACCGACAGACGACCGGGGGGGTGGGGCATCCGAGCAGCTCATGAATTTATATGAAGTCCGGGAATATTATAAAATATTAAAAACGGCTCGGCAAGGACTCCGACCTTCTCACACGTGGCAGGGCATTAGTGTGCTCGAAGGAATTCCTGATTATGTGGTCACTAAGCCAACAAAATTAATTATGATTAACACGACAACAAGATAGGGCATTATATCAAGCTCGTTCCTATACCATAATAAAGTCTTAGGTCTTTGGTCAGGGATATGACTTGACCAAAGTACAGGTCGGACCTCTCCCTTTTAAAAAATAAAATTAGAATATTTACGTAGCGTCTATGAACGGCTAAACTATCTCGCAAAATCACGAAGAGGAAATTATAACTTGGCACACACTGTGTTTGCAAACTTGGGTTATGTTATTTGTCATACCATTTCCTTCAAAATGAAAGAAATTGCATCCAGAGTGCATCACATTCAGCTATCTAATATTGAATTCGTTCTAGAATGTATCAGGTCTACTATTTTGCCTACATTGCGTTTCTTTGTCTTTTCTTTTGGTGTAGCAAGGCAGAAATAACATAAATATCAATCAAATGGTTCTTCCCTGATACACAAAATTTATGTAGCGGAGATATAAAAAGACATTATAACGTTATTTTGCGACATATATTTTTATATGGGAGTTGGAAACTGACAGAGCGGGGTGAATTATCCAATCTTTGTCGGGAGTTATTAGTTTTTTCCCGTTATTTATGTTCAAATCGTTTTATCTTTGCTGTTGTTTGTATTGGAGTTTTATGTTGCGATAGCTTATTGCGTGTAATGAAAAAACACTGGATTTTCCGGACATCAAGCAGATAAATCAACATTGGAAGCTGAGGATTCAAGCTGACGAGAGAAAAATTATATCGTTATCCACTCAAACAATAAATCCTAATTTTGTTGCAATTAAGTTTGATTTTTCTAGTAATTACTAGGGAAATATTTACGGATGATGATGTGTTTGATTTATTTTTAATAAAATTTGGCTTCACAAACAACTAAACTATAACTAAAAATAAATAGATATTTCTTTCAACCTACAGGGTGATCCAGTGCAGAGGGGTGATCCAAACCAGAGGCTTATACATCTACACTTAAACTTATATTTTTTAAAATCCAACATCCTGTATTTTTCAATCGCATTCGATTCGCTTTTCTTTAACCTGCAAAATGCTATTTTATTTTTGAAATTCGGATGCGGCGTTGCCAACTTATCTTGAAAAAATTCATTTTGCAGGTACGCACTAAAAAATCAGAAAGAAGTTATCTTCAGCAGTGACTAAGGAAATATATTTTACAGACACATGATAATATATTCGTTCTTCACAGCTACAGTTCTGAAATCTGCATTTCACGAAACAAATTAAAGATATTTATCTGTTCATTTCAATGGAGACAAGAAATACAGGTTGATTTCGTTAAAAGAAATTGAGTTGCAGCTGTTTGAAAATGTATAAATTACTACTCCTGTGAAAAACACTCTCTACAAAAGATGCAGATTTCAGAACTATAACGATTAAGAACGAATATAGTACTATGTGTCTGCAAAATATCTCTTCTTAGTAACGGAAGATAACTTCGCGGTGATATTTTTAATCTGCTCCTGTAAAATGCGTTTTTTGAAGATAACTTGGCAACGCCGCTTCCGAATTTTAAAAATTAAATGTCATTTTGCAGGTAAAAGAAAGGCGAATCGAATGCGATAGAAAAGATATAAGTTGCACTTAAAAAAATATAAGTTTGGGTTACCCCTACCTATGGTGGGGTACCTATGTTTCAAAATAATTTTAAAAGATGGCTCTGGAGATGGAGTGATGTAAATAATGCTCTAAAATGAAAAAGTATGAGTAATGGACCGAGGCCTCTTAGGTGACTCACCCTGTATAGGTACCTAACATATTCCGATTTTGAAAGTGAATTTATAATTTGACGAAATGTATTATTACAGATTTCTTGGCTTCAAATATGAGTTCTTTTTCTACTTCCGTACTTTGTAGTGCTGTAAAATGGGTGTCAATTACTTTTGCTCAAACTACAGGTAGTCCTGGACGTGACAATTTCCAAGTACGGTCCCTGCGCCGCCATCAACACGGGGCACATTTCTTCTATCAACTCGTCATCTGCACACGGACATCCATCCTCTCTTTCTAAGTTTCTCTGTGTGTTGTCGCCACATGTGGCCAACCTGCCGGACCCTGCTCGTTATAAAGTTAAAACACAGGCGGAAATGGGGGCAGCGCTCCGGCGACAGCCTTAACTAAGGGGGCGTCTAGCGCTAATGACTAGTCCCGCCGCCGAGGGGTGGACAAAACAATAAATTAATTAGTTTTCTGTGTTCTGGTTTTTGGGCCACGCGTGCATGAGGCTGGAGGTACGTTTTAATATTTTGGGGTTGGCATAGAGGTTTGTGGGTGGGAAACCGCATCTGTGGGAAGTTAAAGGGTCACACGTCTTCCAGTAAATTAATTCTAACTTTTATGTTACATATTCGAAACTCTTTGGAATCCTGGGGAATTATATGCGTTGAAAAAATTGGTATTGGGTGGTTGGTGTTGATGATGCCACGTAAAATATTTAGGCCCGGTTTTTCAATATAGTTAACTCACAAGTTAAAGTTAACTCTGGGTTATTTATTAAAATCTGTTTTTCAAGTGCAAGTTACCCTCAAGCTTAAAGTTAACTCAGAGTTAAATTAACCCGGACATGAAAATAGGGTTAACTATAAATGCCAAAGTTAAATATAACCAAATAGGTCTTGTGTTTTATGTTCAGTAAGTCTGATTCTTATAATGGATTATGAAATAAATGCATACAGTAGTGATGAGAATGCTAGTAGACTGGAAAAATTTAAACATATATCAAACTATTTTGAAGAATGGGTTCGATATGATTTTATGTACGCTTTTATACTGTCGAAAATTAGAGTGCATATGATCATGGATTTTGTTTTACTTGGTATATGAGCATATGGGTAGAAGAGCAGCAAAATAATAGTATACAGTATACCCTACGTAGGAGAATTTACTAAATTATTTTCTCTTTTATTAAGGTGTCGGACACGATATTGTATTAATCTGGGTGAATTGAATTTTATCCTCAAGAATTCTAAAGGAGACTGCTATAACCTTCAGATTGTACTACTAATA
Organism: Pogonocherus hispidulus; assembly: GCA_963924545.1. Lineage (NCBI taxonomy): Eukaryota > Metazoa > Arthropoda > Insecta > Coleoptera > Cerambycidae > Pogonocherus > Pogonocherus hispidulus. The sequence goes on from OZ004699.1 coordinate 34,455,188, forward strand.
TAATATGCCCCATAAAAACTTTATGGCATTTTTATGCCTTTCATTAAGTTTCAGGTCCATTAAGTGAAAAATAAACACGGACATGAAGTTAACCACTGCCATGGTGGTCGGAAACTACCAATGGTATTAGAATTATCTTGCAACATAGGGAAAGTGAAGTCTATGACCATTTTGATAACAGTATGATGGTTCTTACAAATACATAATTTATATAGACAAAAAGCATACACGATTTTATTATACGAGAATTACACACCTTTAATGTCAAGCGCCAAATAATTGTTTCGACTTTTTAAGGTTCATCAGTATCATATAGGTCACAAACATTTTTTTGGAGCCAAGCCAGAACTCAAGAAAATAAATCGGGTCATAAAATATACATCAAAGAATTAGGTATTAGGTAAGTAGATAGAAAGTATAAATTTAGTAAATGGTTTACTAGCAATATTTTTTCATGATACTTAAACAATAAACAGTGTTGGATACATACAGTATGGCAAACTGTTTATATTTATATGGTATATATTTTATTTATATATTCTTTACATTACTTTTGAGTGATAACTAATACTTTTAGTATTAATTTGTCACAATCAAAGTTAGTTCATTAGATAGTTAATAATTTACACCCAGATACTCTATCTGTTTTGGCACACTAACATTTATTTATTCAAAACATAAGAGATAGGTACATTCTTCCACTTAATTGTTTATGTTATGTACACATCCCAGATCCATATTGTGACAAACACGTCAAAACAATCGCTGCAAAGAAAGTGGTACGTCGTCCCACGCGTTCATTGTCTTTAAAATGTTACTGTAAGAGCTCGTACTTTCAAATTGAACAGAATCCAATAATTCTGTCATTTCCTTCTGTTTTGACAAGCATCTCCTGTGCAGAAGTGGTGACAGAGGTGGACAGTGGTTTTTACATGAGTGTAGATCAGGGCCGGGCTCAGAAATGAGTGTAAATCTGGTACAATGAATTTGCCATCAGTCTTCGGAGGAAAAATCTATGTACCTTCATTCGAAGGTACCTACAGTCCAGTACTGATAATAATAAAATAATAGTTAAATGTCCTTTCAAAAGTAACCATATAAATGCTATACTCTTCAACATGCGCTTCAAGATATAATGATAATTTTTTTGTAAAAATTCTCAAATATGTTCGATAGTTTTTAGTATAGAGGATACAAGTTTTGTGTATTATCTTTATTTCTATCTATCTTTTATAATAATAATAATATAAAATAATAATAATATCTCTACCCCTCATTCTAATCGCAAGGATTAGACCGAAAGTCTGAGACTTGTGTGGGAGAGGGGGCGGCATATTATTATTTCGCGGGCCGCATTTGCGCCTCAGGAACGACTTACGTTGGTAGGCCCTAACCACCATTCAGTGCTGGAATGAGGGAAACCTGGAAAACCTCATTAGTTAAGGGGACAAGTCAAACATCAACTGATTTTAATCTCTCACATTAACATCAAGTTGAGATTCTTTCCATCCTAGGCCATCCGCCAGGATAGTTGCCAAGCCATCCCCGCAAATAAGCCTTGATCTACGAGCAAACAATTTAATGAAAAATTGTTGGCGGAATGGGAATTAGAACCCACGACCTCTGGGTTGAGCAATCGAGACGCTAAGTCCTGAGCCACCGGCCCGATACACTGTTCACATACAATATTTATTCAGACTTAGTTTTGCTGAAAACTTATTTGCGTAACCAAAATATAAATAATAAAAATAAAAACTCTTATAGTGAGAAAAAGCAGATAATTATTATATTAAACTTAAAATTAATATAAAGAAATATGTTAACATGAAGGTATCTGATTATTATGATTATTACCTTTTAGATAATAAAATGTATCAATATTTTATAGATAACATTTTTTACCAAACTTTCCGTTTAAAACAGAGGCACTCTGCTACGACGGAAACGAAGCATTCTCGGAATGCCGTGTGAGACATTTCACTTATAAATAGATTTCTGGCTGACCTAAAGGCTCTTTCATCCCCGTCGCAGTGACTTCCCGGTGAGATGACCTTTCTAGCCCCCGGAGTACTTCCGCTTACTCTTAGGATGCATTCGAGACGGAGAAATATGGACTGCTGAATGTGCAACTTGGTTTTGCTTTTATCCGTGGAAGGGCGGTTACCTACGAAGAAAACTATGGAATGAAAGTGACCAATAAATAGTTTTAGAAGTAATGTCAACTTTGTTTTACAAGTGCTTGTTTCAGTAGTTATGGGGTATTTTCCTTCAATCGAAATGAAAGTGGAAACCTGTATTTTTATAAAATATATTTCTTTTATATGTATTAGGATAAAAATGATTAAGATTGAATCGGTAGAAAATTTTTAATTCAATTTTGAAATTTTATTATTCTATATTTGTGACGTCACTAAGCGAAAACTAGGGAATATGTATCTATAAAGAGGCCACACTGATAATATGTGGCTAGATTCAGTTTGTATCGACCACAAACGACAGTTGACATTTCGATAATTGACATTTGAAATTTCTTGTTTGTGTTTGATTTGACAACTTGGCTTGTTGTATTGTTGTTTTCTTGTGAAGTAAACTTTTATTAAACATGCAGCAAGGTTTTGTAGAGGTTAAGTCCGACAATTTACCGGTTATAGGTCCTTTTATGATAAAGATCCTATAGATCCTTTCAGAAATAAAAGGGATGAAAAATGTAAGGTTAGTATTTAACTTAACAGTATTACTGCAAAGTCGATTAAATATATTCAAAAATTACCTTTACAAATTACGATGTTTTTCTATTACTAATAAATACACTTGTAATCAGTCACAGGCAGAGACAACAATTCACAGGTAAAAATATAAACTAAAAACAATGTCTCATGTTTACCATGATGTTTACCCTAACCAAACAATTCAAACATAAACAAAAGTAAAGTTGTCACGCAGTGACACCAACCACACAAATGAAAATATCCTAGAAATCACTAAAACATGGCGCAAATTTTGAATTTTCGCTTAGTGACGTCACATAGATATCGCGCACAATAAAAAAATAATTTATAAACTTAAATGAACCCAATATTAAAATTCCAGAAATATGTATCTCTTCTTTTTCCAACTACTTTCCATTGCCGATGTAAAAAAAAAATAGAAAAACACCCCATTATCTAGTGCACACATTAGCTAACAGATACATATTTCTTAATTTACTGTATTGGTTTTCCTTTGCCAATCATTCTTAAGACAGAAAAGAGGATTATAACAGCGACATCTAATAGAAAAAGTTTGTTGGATGCTTTTTGGCTAAAACTTAACTGAAAGTTAAGAAACACTATTATGAAAGTGCAGAAATATGAAATAGAGTAGATAAATTCGTGGAAATTCGTGGTGTTATGTGGAAAACTACGTCAGTGTTATCTTCACAGCAAAGTTTCCAATCCTTTTCAACAAAAAATAAATGAATTTTTATCATATTAAGATGTTAGACAAATAAGTTATTTTAAGAAATGGCTAATATTAAATATAATGATACAGTTCCCTGATCATGCTTATGACAGTATGGCTACACATCTATTGCACTGCTTCAATGAATGGTATGAACCAAGTACAATTTAATAAAAAAGACCATTAACGTCAGTAAGTCGGAATAATAACTTCAAACATTACTAATGAATCATCATTGTAGGATGCTGCAATTTCTTATTAAATATTTTAAAATAAGTATCGTTCTGGTAGTATTAGGGTCACTGTCAGTAATTGGGGCATTTACCCAGATGACATGCTTATACATTACACTACATTACTATAGCTTTGTTCCAATACAGAGGGTGAACAGACAGAGGATGTGCGTGTACTAGTTCACCCTCTGTGTCGGATCAAAGCTTATATTTCTGTTTCTCAAACAGATTTTTGTTCACATATAGTATAGCAATTGTTTATAATTATAATTTATTTCTTCAATGAAAAACAAAGAAGGGTTTTCAGCCAGATATATGGACAAATATGCCATACGTTTCGTCCGATTTTTCGGACTTTTTCAAAGTTACCTATTAGCTAATATCAATTTCTTATTTTAATTTTATTGTATGGGTTGGTTTTATTTTGTTTTTCATCTTTTTTATTGTTCAGGAATGCAATGTAGGTACGTGTAGTTTGAACAGAGAATGGCTCTTTTGTTTTTCACTGAAGAAATAAATTCTATTTTAATAGCCAACAACTTTGCTAATATCATATATAATTATAATGTGTCCTTGCTTTGTCACGTTTTGACAGTAATGATATCTATATATTGCATCCATTCCTGAAATACCCTACTTCCGGCGTTGGTGCGTATATTTCTAGTCTAAATGAATAATTTAGGCGACACATTTGCCGAGGACATGTTCCGTATGAATTATTGGGGCGTTTGGTATGAGAACAGACATATGAATAGGCGGTTAGAACTGCTTTATTGGGTGCCAAGAAAATACGGTTTGGATTTCGTCGCCTGGAAAAAAGCTATATTGCTCTCAGCGAGCGGAATTGCTACCACTAGATGCCAGAGAGGCATTGAATATAAACCACGTGTTTTAATTATGCAATATACCGGGATATCAAAAATTATCTGTGGTTGTGGAATGTAAAACGTGTGTCTTACTTTAAATTTTTGAATATGTTTTGTTGTGTCAGAATCTGTCAAGTCATTGTGCTGAAATTTTCTAATCCAGTTTTTGAATCATGCCTCTTACCACACAACACAAAATTTTCATGATTGAAGCCTATTTTCGAACGGGTGCGCTAGTTAATGGAAATTGGCAATACAGTCAACGTTTGTCTTTGGACAATTTTCGAGAGCACTTCCCAAACGTGGCAATATTACCGGACAATTTTTATGCGTGCCTTACAAATTGTGTTGAAGTGTTTCGCGAAACTGGTTGTGTGACTCATAAAAAAGAAGCTGGTAGACCAAGAGTTTGTACAGAAGGAGTTGTCAATGACGTTCCTCAACGTATGGAAGAGGAGCCTGCAAAACCTTTGAAACGTCTTTCTCAGGAAATTGGACTTTCTTATGGAACATGTCATAAGATTTTAAAGAAAGACTTGAACATGCATCCATATAAGATGCAAGCACATCAAGCTCTTCTGCCCGCAGACCACCCCAGACTCCTTGCTTACTGCCATTGGTTTGTCAATAATTTAATGAATGACGATCTTCTGGACTTAACTTTTTTTCTGACGAAGCGTGGTTCCACCTTTCGAGATACATCAATTCTCAAAATATGCGAATGTGGAGCAATGATAACTCTCATGTTTTTACTGAATCGCCACTACATGCTCAAAAAATTGGTGTTTGGATGGCAGTTTCTCGCAGAAGAATAATTGGGCCAATTTTTTTCGATTTCACCGTCAACGCAGAAAGGTACAGACACAATTTTTTGGCTGAATTTGTGCAACAGTTAAACGATGATGAACTTCGGTACAGTTATTTCCAGCATGACGGTGCAACAGCACATACTACACGAGAAAATATTGCTTTCCTCCGCGAGTTTTTTGATGACCGGCTAATAAGTTTGCATACAGAAGTTTCCTCCGAGATCACCTTGTTTGACAATTATGGACTATTTTATATTTTCTTACTTAAAAAACAAGATTTTCGCAACTCCGGTAAATAATTTGGAAGAACTGCAACAAAGAATTGTTCAGCAATGTGCAACCATAACGCCAGAAATGCCGCAAAACGCTTTTCACAGCATGAGGTAGCGCGTCAACTTGTGCATCGAACAAAACGGGGGACATTTCCAACAATTACTGTAATTTAGTTTTTCTTGTTACTAAAACCGTTATTTCATAATTTGTAGTTCATTATTGTTTTACAACTGAAATAAATAGGTATGAAATTTGTAGGTTATTGATGATGTCAGTGTGACAGTGACATAATTATTTCAAATTTAAAGTAAGACACACGTTTTACATTCTACAACCACCCTTGACCAAGATAATTTTTGATATCCCGGTATGTAATTTGTCTTAGAACTGTTTTGCTGATGTTGGAATTGTTAATTTTTGCTGAGAAATATAAAAAATCAATCAGACTTACACAAACGAGAGCTAACGTTTCTATAAAAAAAATTACCACCTTATCTGGATATATTAATAGAACATACAATCAGCATAAGTCATTTTGATAATCTTCAGCTAATTTTATCTTGAATTTCGTATTATAGTTTTCTCATGAAATGCCTCGAAACACTGTTCTTCTCACTAGAATAGAAATAACTATTATTCTGTAGTCGGGCACTTTTTAAAACAAATAATACCAATTTAAACTTAAAGCTTTATTAATTTAATAGCCACACAACAACACGCAACCATAATTAATTTAATTGTCCACACCTTCTTCTTCCTCTCTACCACTTCTCTTTTTATCCGCATGAGGGCGCTATCAAAAGGAAGTCGCTACACGCGCGAAACTTTAAATTTTGAAATAAATGGCTACAGTTCGGCCTACCTGACAATCAGATCGACCGCGATCTGGTAAATAACGAAAAACGATATACAACTTCCCTTTGTTTAAAGCCAACTAATAACAAAGCTTAAACTAATCCCTTAGTACAAATATATCAGTCTAAAGGTGAATACGTAAGTATCATAAAAACTGAGTAAATGTGAACAAGAACAAAACTAAATAAAATAATGCTAACACCTGAAACATTGCTACACTCTTCATCATAAGTCTACCTAGTCTACATAATCTACATAAGGTCATAAAGGTACAATATTACATAAATTCATAATGTACATAAAATGGCATAAGATTTATACTTACATAAAATAGGTAATCATAAGGTGTATAAATCATAACATAAGGATCATAAGCGTCATACATAATACATAATTCATAACAATTCATAATCGAATCACATAATCAAAAGGTTTACATAATGTTAGGTAATAATAGCATAAAGATACATAAACATAAGTGTCATGTCACATAATTAGACTAAAGGAATATTTATGAGAATACATACAACAATTAACAGGTGCAATCTAAAGGTACCTATACAAAACGTAAGTGAAACATAAACAGTATTATCAATAAATACATAATATTGATTAAAAGAAATATATCAAACAGAATAAAATGTTAATGAAGCCATAGCTTCATATTTTCTGGACTACATACGCCTTCAAATGGACGCTGTGTCACTTGAAAAATCTCAACATCGCTAATTAGATATCTATCATTGTCAAGCACTTTTTTCACTTCATAAGGCCCGCGAAATTTGGGTAACAGTTTCTTATTTACGCCCGGAGTTACGTCTAAGTTTTTAATCATTACATAATCACCTGTTTGGTACTTATGAGGTGTACGATGCCGTTTATCAAAGTATTGTTTATTATATTGCTGAACTTTTTCATTTTGTAATTTAGCTTCATCTCTCAATGTATTTAAATCCCTATTCTCCTTGTCATTGTTCAGCTCAATTTGATTTATTAATGCATCACTTGGATCTCTTTGATTAACCCCAAATAAAAGTTTTGCTGGAGAAGTTCCTATTGCACGACAGTAAGAATTATTAATTGAAAATTCTACTTTTGATAAATAACGATTCCATTGATTTTTAAAATCTGATAATTTCGCCAACATAGGTGTCAAGTCTCTATTAATTCTCTCAATTTGACCATTAGATTTAGGACAGTGAGTAGCAATTTTGACATGAGTAATATCATTTTTCTTTACAAATTCATCGAATTCACCTGATGTAAAAGCGGAACCTCTATCTGAAATAATTCTAATAGGTCGACTATAATTATTGAAATATTCTTCTAATTTATGTATAACTTCGATAGTTTTAGTAGTTTTAACGTCATAAAACTTCACAAATTTTGTAAAGGCATCAATTATTTCAAAAATATAATGTTTACCGGTTGAAGTTTTCTCTAATGGACCATAGTGGTCAATATGTATTGTTTCAAACGGGCTTATTCCTTTTGGAATATTATGTAAAGTACCTTCTGTTTTACCCATAGTGGATGAATATGTTATATACTTCAAACAGTTTTGGATATGTTCTTTGACCTTTTCCCTAAAATTTGGAAACCAATATACCCGTAGCAAATATTCGCAAGTTTTATCGACAGCTACATGACCCAAACAATCATGACAACTAAAAATAACTTTATTTTCCATCGTCTTTGGTACATAAAACAGAACTTTTTTCTTTTTGTCTCTAAACTTACGATATACTAAACCGTTATGTAATTCGTAATCTTTATCCTCCTGTACTAAAAGTTTATTTTTAATCCGTACAATTTCAGGGTCTCTATTTTGAGCAATTGAAAGGTTTTCTTCAAAAGTATTTTCCTCTAAAATTAATACACTGGTGGCCCGACTAAGAGCATCTACATGTGCCATACGTCTCCCTACCCTATGTTCAATCTCGTAATCATATTCCTGAAGAAACATTGCCCACCTTGAAATTCTAGGGTTTACCTGCTGTTTACTAAGGGTTATCCTAAAGCTGTCACAGTCCGTTATTATTTTAAATTTTATTCCCGCCAAATAAATATGTAGCCGTTTTATACTGTAAACCGCACATAAAGTTTCCAATTCAAAACTATGGTAGCGGCTTTCAGCTGGAGTTGTTCTTTGCCTAAAAAAGAAAACTGGCTTAAATTTCCCATCTTTTTGTCTCTGAACCAAAATTGCTCCATATCCCGCTGCACTGGCATCACAGTGTAACTGAGTTTCTAATAGAGGTGAATAAACTGCTAAAACTGGGTATTCAGACAAGCATTGCTTGAGTTGTTCAAAAGCTGTCAACTCTTCATTTTCAAATTTAAAAATAGCATTTTTTCGAATTAAATTGTATAATGGTTTGGCAACAATGGAAAAATTCTGTATAAATTTTCGAAAACAACTGGCCAGGCCAATGAACCTATGTACCTCTTTTATTGACCTTGGTATGGGATACTGTAAAATTGCTTTAACATTGTTTTCACCAGGTTGAATACCGTTTTCACTAACGATATACCCCAAATAACTAATTTTATTTTGCATAAATAAACACTTATCAAGATGCAATTTTAATTTATATTGTCTTAGCAACTTGAAAACTGTCAATAAAATTTCAAAATGTTGAGTTTCATTTTCAGTCGCCACCAAAATGTCATCAAGATAAAGTAAAATTTTATTTTCCCTAATTAACGGCTCAAATATAAAGTTTGTAAACCTCTGGAAAACTCTCGGTGAATTTGTCAAACCAAATGGCATATATAAATATTCAAATTGCCCTAAAGGGGTGACAAATGAAGTGTACTTGACAGAATCATCTGCCATTTTAACGTGATGAAACCCACTCTTTAAATCTAAAATTGTGAAAATCTTTCTATCTTTTAAAGTATCTAAATGATCCTCAATTAAAGGTGTCGGAAAATTGTCTTTTATAGTAATTTTATTTAATTCCCTAAAATCTATGCAAAGTCTTATTTCATTTTTGTTTTTCTTAGGTACTAAAACAATAGGTGACGCATAACATGAATTACTAGGTCTAATAATACCTTCAGCCATAAGGTCATCTAAAATTACTCTTAATTTTTGTTTTTCAGAAAAGGATAATCGTCTTGGACGAAAACTAATCGGTTGCTGATGTTGCAAATTAATTGTCATTTTAAAATCATGGTTAATAACATCTAACCCAAACTTTTCAACATACTCTGTTTGATACAAATCCTTTAATTTTTCTGAGGTCTCTAAAACTAAATCTGGATTAATATTAAGCTGGTCACAATCATTATTAGGTGCTTCAATATCAATATTCATAATTTGTGTCATAAAATCAAAACAATCATTATCGTGACAATTATTTCTTGTAATTGACAAACGTTCTCCCATAAAAACATTTACAAATGGAGAAGAAATGAAATCTCTACCTAATAAACAAGAATGAGCCATTGCTGAATCAGGTACCACAAAAAATTTTAATTTTAACGTTATATCAGAAACTTTGACATCAGTTTCGAAAATACCAGTAATTTTCAATGAATGCCCACCAAGATCTGTAAAATTATGATCATCTGTGTATGGAACACACGACGATTCTGGTACATGTTTCTGTTTCAAAAGGCTTATTGGGCTACCTGAATCGACAATTGCCATTAAACTGTACTCACGTATAGGGTCACCGGGATCACATATTATATATTCAACATTACACAAATAAGGGTTCTTCAAGTCGACAATACTAGAACTGGTTGTACTGTCAGGGGTAGTGGTGCTTGCTGGTCTAGTCGTCTTCTTCTTTGGACAGGATTTCACCTGGTGCTGGAGGGAACCACACTCAAAACAACTACCAGGTTGTCGCTTTGGCTTCTCACACCTGTTTGCCAAATGTCCTATTTTATGACAGTTGAAACATCTTAACACTCCGTCAGTGTTACTCGAACCTGCAGCTGCCACAACTCTGGGCACTTTACTAGGACCTGCTACACTTCGATCCGCAACATTTTTCATAGTCGATAAGAGTTTTTCTAACGATTCAAAATTTTGCATTCTCGCTTGGTTCTGCATAACAACATCATCGAATCCATCAATTATGTAATCTACCATCTCACTCTCATTTACACCGGCATTGTTTCCGAACATGACCTTTTCGTGGAAATAATTGGAGAACTTTTCGGTCCGTTTCCAACGTCTATTTTCAAACTTCTTTCGAAGTGCAATTTTATCCGGTCTACTTAAGAATAACCTTTTCATTTCCCCTTTCAAAGTCTCCCAATCCATGGACACGTACTCGATTTTAGAAAGATACCACCTTTTTGTTGCATCTGTAAATTTTCCAACAGCCACTAATTGCATAATTCTGTCAGACACATTATAAATAGATTGCACTGAATCCACCCTTTCTAACCACAATTCAACATCTTGATTACCAGAAAATTCGGGCAAAAGAGCAGCAAGCTCTGAATTTTTTATTGTAGGCGAAGCTGGAGTAGCTGATCTATTACCTTTACTCTCACGATCGTGTAGAATAATAGCTCTCACAGTGGCCTGAATTAGGTCTTCAATTGTAACTGCTCCATGTGCTGGTGCTGTTGGCGCGCTATCCTCGCTGATATTAGGTTGTCCGTTTTCGTTCTCACTCATCGTGTCTTAACTCCATAAATACATAAATACCTTTATTCGGGTAGTCTGAGCACTACCCCACACCTGATATTGTAGTCGGGCACTTTTTAAAACAAATAATACCAATTTAAACTTAAAGCTTTATTAATTTAATAGCCACACAACAACACGCAACCATAATTAATTTAATTGTCCACACCTTCTTCTTCCTCTCTACCACTTCTCTTTTTATCCGCATGAGGGCGCTATCAAAAGGAAGTCGCTACACGCGCGAAACTTTAAATTTTGAAATAAATGGCTACAATTCAGAGAAAATGTTGGTGAACATATAGGTCATGTTAGTACCTCTATGAGTTTAAGTATTTTTGTGACTTTAGCATACTATTTGTTAAGATATAACATTGCACTTCCCATTAATATGCCACCATTTCAAATTCATTAGAAAGCAAAAACAGATAATAGTTTAAATATTTGGACCCATAAGTTGTATATCTGATGATTTTATTTACTCCGCATCTCGTATAGTCCACGATATACATCAATATTTTTGTTGCTATATTATGATGCTTTAGTCAATGAAATTAAACGAAAAATAAAACGTTTCTAGTCAGAATAATTAATAGTAGTTTTTTGAACCACACTGTACAAGTTCTTGTTATTCCCAAACGACACTCTATGAATAAAACAAACGCTAGAAATTGACTTGTCGAGCACGGCATGAACGTGCCTAATGTCTTTTCTTGTGCACTAAATATAACAAATGGCTCTGGTAAATTTTATGTTTGTGTTTTAAAGTATGTTTTGGAGCTCTACATCACAGACATTATACCTACATAGGGTTACAACTTAAATATTTATATGAACAATATGAGAAACACTGCAGCAATTAGGTATACATTCGTGATAAACTACGCAATTATGTATAATATCAGAAAAACATATTGTACATTTTTTGACGAGGATAATCAGCAATTTATAATAATTGTTCGTCTTTCAAAGAATAACCTATAACAGTTTGTTTGTGAATGGCGATAATATAGGATACTATAGGATAATATAGGATACTAAATATACTAACTAGGAGCACTGTAATGTAATCTTCTATTCATATTATATTGTATCATCTAAAAAATATCGATTATGGCAAACACATGTCTTTATTAAATGATACATGTCTTAAATAATTGACTTATAGTATAGGTAATGGGCCAATCCAGCAATAATAATTTAGGGTAAGCGATGTTGCCCAATGATACGTTCAACAGATTCTGTTTGCAGCCCTGGTGCAAATTACGATGATTTGCGAAACCAAGCGATTACTTATATATACGTTTTTGTTCTTGGAAGTCTTTAATTTTGGCTGCCTGCACACTGATAAAGCGAAAATGCAGTTAGACAAAACGCTTTGCTTTATGTCAAAACTGTTTGACATACTTACACTTGAAAGACGGAAACATTCTGAAAAAACTTTCTTCTTTAAAACAAAAACGTTTTCCTCTATTCTGAAGCAAATTGATGAAACACTATTGTTGTTAAATCAACTTTGTTGTTGTTAAATCAACGTTTTCTACAACTGCGTTTTTTTGTCGTTCGTTTGGTAGTTTGCCATGGATTCGGATGAGAAGGCAAATACTTTAGAGATTAATACTTATTTTTGTTTTTGCTACTTGTTTTTGAATAACACAGGTGTCAGTGTTTTTTACAAAGAAATTCTTCGCAAAACGTTTCGCGTTAAAACGTTTTACGTAAATATACTTTTTTAACGAAAAAACGTTTTAAACAAATTAAAACATACTATTTACCGAAACGGAAACAGCTTGAATTAAGAACATTTTGTTCAAAACGGCTTTAAGACGATTTAACATGGTTTTTCGTTTTGAAGTACAGATGTGTGGTCATTGATATCGAAAGGGTAGAGAAAACTGCTTCTAACTAAATTATTTAAAGATGTTTTGAATAAATCCGTTTTCGCTTTATCAGTGTGCAGGCACTCTTACTGAATCTGTGTTCTATCTATGGGCATCCAGACGTATTTAAAATTTTTAAAATACGATACTGAACTAAAAAACTGAACGATCTAGTTCAGTTTTCCTTCTAATTTACGAGTAAGAGTTATTAAGATTAGCTATGGTTATGTATGATGATATTCTGTATATAGCAAGTGGTCTTTGAAATGGATTTTAAAAGATCTTGAAACATCTCAATTTTATGCCATTATATTTGACAATATAATTTTCTGTTGGCCAAAGACTGAGTTTTCTGATAACTAGGTAGACCTCCTGGTTTAGACCTTTCTTCATAATGTTAATTTACATCATGTCAGATCAGTCAAGTGTTAAGTTTAAATTTTATCATTCAAAGTAGCTTATTATTCCGTCGAATTTTATGTAATATTGTAATAAGTTTCTCCTGCAAATAGAAACAATACAGAACCAGGAAAAGTACTAGTTTCCTAGCAGAAGACACCAATCGGTAACGCTTTCCTTTGAAGTAAACATTGTCGGAAAACCGCTGCTGCGGAAGTCTGCTTGAACCATATGTTTAGTTGATTATTAAATTCTCTTTATTTCAAATCTCCAAGGTAGTAGGTTTTAATTAACCTTCGGAATTTTCACACTCGGCTGCCTCATATTCACCCATCACAAAAGGCAAAACATCCAGAAACTCATTTCCAGCATATCAATAAAGCAATTACGTTTGATTCAATTATTCAAAGGCACACTTTGTAGCACCAACGTTCGGGAGAGCCTCTGATAAGCCAGCTATTAAATAAGCTGGCACATTACAGAAGAATTACCACGCAGTCGGGCCATTCCACTTTCAGAGCAATTTGCCAGATGAAATAAGATGAGCGCCGGGAAAAAATTAGCAAAATAAACATCCAGTGTGCGCGAGTGTAGAACCGAGACAGAGGCGGCTCTTTACCACCTTGGAGGGTTAACATAAATTCTCAACTGATTTAATTACCTCTTTATTGTCTGGTGTATGTCTCCTACTGGAAGTTGGTCAGTATTTTAAAACATCTGCAGGAGTGTGAAAAGAGATGTTAAACTAATTCAAACATTGACCATGTCTATCCGAGCTCAATTGTTGAAGGTAATCAGTCGACGAACTGTTCCTATTGGTTATTTTAAGTCTAACAATCAACCAATTAGTATGTGGCTTATTGATTGATTCCACTTGTTGGGCACTGTATGAAAGTACTCGCTAAAAATATCAAGTTAAATATAACTCTTCAAATATTTTTTCTTATTTGGTGATCCCAGATTCAATAACACCGACAAACAATAAACAGAACAAATACCGTCAGTATAAGTTAGAAAACAGAAGCATTAATGTATTTGAAAACATTTTAGCATTGAAAAAGCTTATAGGATCGCGAAGGTTCATATATGGGTATGTTTCGATGAAAAGTGTAACGCGATGAGCATGTCACACCGACATGGTTAGGTACTGGGGGACCGAGTAGAGCGGGCGGCGTGGGCGCATAGTTTGGCATTCGTATTCGTATATTACAAATTCCAAGTCTGAGAGTCTGAGCTCTCATGTAAATGTGATATACAAGGTGGCAAAGTCTGTAAGTCGCAAATGATAAGTTCTCAAATTAGAAGGTAACTTTTGCAAGCTTTCTGTTTCATTTTCAATGCACTCCGATGGTTGCAAGAATTGCGAAATATGTGAATTTTTTAAAATTATTCCGCCCTGCCTGATAAGCTGCCACTGTCCTGCCTCCGTTATAAATGGGACCGAGGGCGCGCAGCTATATGAGAAATGCAGATAATGAGGTTCATAAGCGAAGGGTGCGAAATATGCTAAGATATAAGTTAATTGAGAATCGTAAAGCTTCCAGCTATACAATTACGATCTTTTGAACAATTTCCAGAAAGGCGCCCCTCGTGATACTAGTGTGTTGGCTTCTGTTCGTTATGCTGATAAATTTATGGCCATGCTATGCGGGCGTAATAAGTTCAGTCAGTTGTTGCAGAGGCATTTGGCTCTATAATCGCTCAGGTAGGGAATAGGTAGCTTGATTGCTGGTACCAATGCAGTTGGTAGGGCTTAAAGCTCAGTGTCTAGCTTTAACTTGGAACTTGAAATTGCTGGGAGGGTAGTAGCAGACCCCTTTAGATTACTTGTGTATTCTCTCTTAAGCAATTTGCTCACTTAAGAAGGCAATCGAGTTACTCTAGCAAAAAAGGCGGTGATACTTACTGACGCTGTTGATACCTAACAGGTCGAAACAGGTGTCACTCATTTGGTCTTAGGGTGTATGATATTTATAAAGTTGGAGAATTTTCATAATTTACCAGCTCTAGTTCTGTTCATTCTGAACACGGAGACGCTCTGCTAGCTTCACCACGATTACATAATTCAGCTCGCCGACGGGGCCGATGCCTTAGCTAGGTAAACGCGCGTCGCCGCGAGCTAAGAAAGCAATTATAAAACGTGGTCGGGACAGAAGAAGATCGGAGGCGGCGGTGTCAGAGGACGAGCAAATACATCGCGAGGATCAAAAGATATTCCCAGCACAAAGGGGCTGTTATTCAGACGCGAAACCCGATTTGGGTTATCTGCGGCTGCCAGCCGTGCCTGCTGTACAAATAAAGGAGGCCGCACACGATCGGGTAAGTATGAGTGGTAGCGCCGGCGATCACTGGATGATTACAGAGTCTCTGATGTGACTAATGATAAATATTAGCATCTCTTTAATATCAAGCTGCACAACCACTGAAAGTCCAATCAGCGGGGTTAGTGACCTGCGTTAGATTACTATAGTAATTCTTCTACTTAGAGAATTCTCATCTACCTAGTGTGTAAGAGCCTTTAGGGCTTGTTATTAATCGGTCCTTGCAGTCCGGAAGTACTTTTACAGGGTTTTTGCAAAGAAATGGCGAGATATATAATGACAGTTCAAGGAGGCCAATAAGGATAATAGGCCAATTGATATTAACAGTAAGAAACTATAATAATTATAAAACAACATGTATCATATCATTTTGCACGTCACTTAGCTTATACATTGAGACACATATCATATGGTTATTATAATACTTGCTTTCTTCTCTATTGCTTGCGTAAAACAAGACTTCGTTTCATATTTATATACAAAGGCGTTCATCATTTTCAGTTGCAGTAACAAGATATTTAAGCTTAAGTATATTGAACTCTTCTAATCTTGAAAGTTTCTTATAAATAAAAAACTTTGCCTGGTATAAATATGGCTCGAAAACAAATAGAAAGAGTTTACTAGGAGCACCAATACGTCTATAGCCACAGTTTTTGAAACAAAAAGCGTAACAGCGTGTATCCAGTTATTAAATAAAGAACGGAAACATAAATTGGATTCTCATGATAACGTGATCATTGTCGTTGAAACAACTTTGCCTCTGTAAAAAAATAAAGCGTATATTTGTAAAGTGTCTTAATTAACATGAATAGAGTTACTCCTTTTAGAACTAATCCACGTTACAATTTTATTCAGTCAAGCTACTTTTAATCATAAAATCTAGTAGCGCTAGCGTTAATAGGATACTAATTGAATTAAAAGAGTTCTTATTCTCCATGTAAACGGATTTACCTAAAAGCAAAACAACCAACATAACGAATGTGACCTAATGTCAAAAGAAGCCTTTAAAAACTTACTTGCTGAATTGGATTTGCTAATAGAGGAAACATTAAATGCCGGGGACAAGACAGCGTCGCTTAAACTCGTTTGAACACTTTGCAGAGAAGTAAAAGTTTGGTACCTTCCCGGGAATGTTAAACAGATAAAATCCTCGTTTCATAAAGCTACTTTTAATATATTCCGGTTCCCGATTGAAGTACGGTCTGGCGAGCAGCTTTTCCTGTATTAATTCTGCGTCATGTGTTCGAACACACGGATTTTTCATTAAAATCTGTTGCAGAGCAGGTATTTTTAAAGATAAAATTGAAAACTTGAGTTGAGAACTTTTTTCTATTTTTATCAATTTGCTATTATTTTAAAAAAGTAGAATATACCATAACATAAATATCACTCTTCCCGTTTTTTATAAAAATTGCACGAAATAAAACAAATATTGTTAAGGTAAATCTAGATATAACTCATCTCATGAGTGTGTTTACAGATTTATTGTATTGTGGTTCCCATACTCTCCTTTGAGGGTTGTCTATAGATGTATGTCTTCATGGCCTTTAGAACAAGTAGAACATTGGAAATTTTACTTTTAAATCTGTAAAATATCAGCACGAATAGTGTCACAGACTATTTTGATTCCTCTTTGTGAACACATTCTGTACGAAGCTCTCTTTTGTTAGAGAAAGCCACTAAAAGTTATTCCCTAAACACCATAACATTGCATTTCTGTTGAAGCCCGTTTTGTCAACTAAGATTACCTGGAGACCAGCTTTAGTAATTTCCAGATCCCCAGTTAATGGATTTCTGCTGCAAAAGAAGCTGATAGATATTGCAAGATCTTTGAGTCCTGCAGATAATGACTTTATTTGTTACACTACGCCTTATATTCTCTTTATCCAATCTTATTGTAATGTAGAAAACTATCATATACTTTCTTAGATTTATGGGTACTTTGAAATATTTTTCTGCAATTTTTGGTCTGTGTTGGGCCTTCTAGTCTTATAAGATGGCCTAGACGTTACACATAACTGATGTCCTTATCTTACAAATTTTGTAGCGGATGAAATAGACGTAGCCATGAAATAATGAACACGTAAGAAATTAATATTTACCATTTGCTAATTTTAGTTGCACACTTCCATACTGTGTAATATAAGAGATGTTATTCTATTTTTGTAAGTTTCAATGATAAATTAACCAGTGTCGTATGTAAATCATCTAAGGAAACGATCTTCAAAAAATCCATATATCTACCAGAACGGGACAAACATACGAATAAATCAACTCGAGCACGGTTAAATGTACCGCGAAAGTTGAAATGAAACAATATCAAGTCATGACTTAGTCCAGTGTCTTAAAGGTTTACTTTTACATGTACCTACATCGATTCGTGTGAAAGAATCACGAACAGATGAGAGCATTTTGACTCGTGATTATTAAAAATTGCGGGAAGGGCTTAAAGATTTATAAAGTATGGTTTTAGAAAATATACAGCCTGGTAAAATTCCAGAAATGTTAAAGTCACATGTTAAAATCGCCAACAACAAGAGTAATAGAAATCATAAACCAACAATTACATTAGGTTAATACAAGTATAAACAATAAAATCAAAATGAATGGTAGCTGGAACAAGTAATATGAAACACAATGTTGGGAATAAATGGAAGAAGAACATAAGACCACGAAACAAAAGAACGAATAGTAAAAATAGGACACGTACTCAAAGCAAAAATGAAGTAAAAAACACCAAACCTGAAGGCATGTGGTTGAACCAGTACTCACCTATTGATGTGAATAAAGATGAAGATCTCAATCAGGATATCTGGTCGAAATTCTTAGCCCTATATAACAAGAAAAAGTTATATTTACCTCAAAAGTCTGTTGACTTTTGAGAGGAAACGAATTGGTTCTTTATGTCAATCGTATGCCTTCGAAATGAATTGTGGTTATGATATTTTTACGCAACTGCTTCAAACACTGTTTCTCTCTGCCTCGATATCTGGTTCATCAGAACTGCACGTCGAAATGTGTTCGAGACAAACCAAACGCCTCTTCTGTACTATTTATAAATCCGCGAATCATCTCGTTCGTGAATAAATCATTTGATGAATGCTTTGCGTTTGTTTCTCTGTCAAAGCGGTGCCTGTATATCAGGTCGGGATCGTATGGATATAAATTTGTGTTCTGGTGCCTTGTAGTGTCAGAAGTTGGCCAGACTCTCAGAGATATTAAGCAATACTTCACCGGGGCTTTTATCTAAAAAATGCCTAACCGAGTTTTGCTATAAATCACCCTAGTTTTGTTATTATACGAAAAGGCACAACTGTAGACAAAGAACATCATATATGATGAAAGTTGTTTATGAAGTCTGTCACTGCTGAAAAATACAGGCGATTTTTAAGATAAAATGGACCTTTTACTAAAAAACTGCTCAGATTCGATCACTTAATGTATAAATTGGCACATATTTCAATGAGTAAATACAACAATATAAATAATTAGATAAGAAACTTGTGAGGTACGTATTTGAAATGATAGCTGAGGATGGTCACAGTTTGACAAAACGTCGTTGCAAAATATGTTTAGTTCTTTATATCTGCTCAAGGAGATTGGTAATATATACCTAGAAACATTCGCCCTATAGAGCTAAGTTTCATAGGAATGTCAATACATCATACGTCATGGGCTGCAGCTGGAAGCAGAGTGTCTCTGATGTGACTAATACATCAGGGTTTTATTTTCGTTCCGCGGCGTTAAACAGCGAATAGTTAAATTGAACTCCATTGAAATTCTGTTTAGACAAAAGTTAGCTCTTGTATTAATTAAAGCGTCGTTTGTTGTAAAACAGGATTAGTTCGAAAGCCTCTCTTCTTGCAGTCACAAATCACTTTAAATCATTTCCCTTGTTACAAACAACGTACTTTTAAGTAAAAATACACATTGCATACAAATGTTCTTGGATTAAGTAGAATGCTGCAAGATTTGAATGATTTACGAACGTCCTAAGTAGTACCAATTTTTCTACAATTTAAGAACGTTAATTTATTATGAGTGACACGTATAGTGTAGGAGACAAAATAGAAAAGAAAGAATATTTATCAAGTTAAAAATATATTCTCATATGTTTTTAATACATTCCAACCTTAATATAATCATACCTCACAGGCTCAAGAATATTTAATTTTAGAGCAGTCCTGAAAATGTTTCCTATATGTTTATGCTTTTCAGGAAGTGACTCTCTAAAGGTGGCTCAAGAAGATTGTTTTATCTTGTGTCCTTTACAATATATAATCTACCTTCTCCAAAACTCCACGGCTGGTAATATTATGTCATCATAATGACATTCTTTAAACATTTGCTAAAACTACTTTTGAAATCACGGCCCTTAAAATAGACTGTCTCTCAAGCCAGGAAAATGTTTAAGATATCACTTTTATAATCATGTATTTCTAAAAGCAATCGATGTAGAAGTTAAGAAAAAAGTAGTTTTTAAGGAAGTTTCCTTACTATAATATCAAGAAAAAATTATAAAAATAGAAGGTTTATCATCTTAGGCTTGGTACATCTCATGTTCTCCAAATATACCTACTATGTCTTAAATTTTCTCCAGTTCCCGTATAGAAATGCCTCACCAGTTTCCACATATCTTAACTAATTACTCGGATATGTATTTACTGTGCGGAAATGGCACATTATTATTCATTATCCAGCTGGAAAAGGGTTACTCTTCTGCTTAACAATCCAGGTACCCTCATGTAGCTCCTAATGCCTAATTTGGAATAAATTAGACGTATATCATATATACATTGGCTGGTAGAATAAAGACAGCGTGTAGCTGTTTTACACGGAGACAATGTCACTGAATAAAGTACCAAAATGCGGGTCAACCATATTTTCCACAATGCTCATTACATTTCTAGTTTTGCCCCCCAGTTGTAATTCATAAGCGGTCGGCTAAGGGTCATTTGATGACACACACATACACCAAACAACTCCCACTAATATGGGGTATAATGTATTCCTTTACGAAAACAAATCGTATAATGATACTGTAGCCCAGTCAATTATTTTTAATACTTTTGTTACAGTCAAAAACTTTTCAAGTATTGTGTATGGTCAACTAAAAAGTTTCACGACATATGATTTAAAGCTGGTCAGATTTGTTCGATTCAATTTATTTTTTGTTTGATGCAGCATGTGTCGCAATTCACCCTTTCAAAGGAGGACGGGGTCATGATCATGTTGAAGATATTAAAATTCTCTATATCCCACTATGAATGAAACTGTACTGGTTGTCTGCTTAGAATGTGCATTGACACTTCTATAGCTTATAGTTTAATAAAGTCTGTCAAATGGAATGTTTAAATGAAGAAAAGAAGAAATTTAATTGAAAATTACTGCCTTGTAACCTAATAAATGGATAAAATATCGTAAAAGTCTAAATAGTTTGCTCGTTCACTGGATTTGAGTCTACTGGTTTACCAGTAGACTCAAACTCAAAATTACTGCCTTGTAGCCTAATAAATGGATAAAATATCGTAAAAGTCTAAATAGTTTGCTCGTTCACTGGATTTGAGTCTACTGGTTTACCAGTAGACTCAAACTCTTACCAGTAGAAATCCAAAAGGTTCTTGGATGGAGTAATTTCATTTATTTCATTTATTTCAAATGAAGTACAGTACAGGTAAACACCCAAATCGTACCTACAAAGCTTACAGAAAAGTAATTACACTATAGACATAGAACAACATAAAACGCATATTGTTCATATAGCATATAAAAACAATAACGAAAGAAACAGAAAACAATAAAAAATATAAGAATTTTAAATTGTAGAAAAGAACAAAGAGAAAATAAAACTGATAATTTAGCTGTGTGCGAAATTTCTTAGTGATATCATATAAAACAAAACATTGGCAATTGTAATGTCGAGTAAGGCAAGTTAAATGAAAAGTTGATACAAGAAGTATAAACTACAATAAGATACATACAGTCTTTTTAAATTGAAATTGAATAGTTACAAACCACAATAAAATGAGACAGGAAAACCACAGTATAATTCTGTAAAGTATATACATTAAAACATTAAAACAGAAAAAACCGAATTAGAACATGTAAAAAGTTTAAGATGGAAAAATAACTGAAGTTCATATACGAACATATAACATATAATGAACATGTATTTGAAGTAATTACACATAAATTATTTCAATGATACAAAATACAGGGTGTCTCACAGTGACAAAAATGACAAATAAAATAATGGCACCCACGTAGCACGAAGTTATGCCGGAAGTTATGTAACTTGCTTATTTTAAATGGAATACTCTATACTTATATTATTGCAATTTTGGATTCTACGTAAAATTTTAGGTGGACTTTCATCAAGTTTCCCTCTACCTAAAATTAACCGTTTTTGAGAAATTTAATTTTTTCAAAAAAATGAAGAGAAACAGTAACTAGCTTAAAATTGTATATATTTTACAGTGAGTAAGATAATAATATAATATCTCTATCCCTCATTCTCATCTTAGTGATGAGCCCGGAAGTCAGAGACTTGTGTGGGAGAGGGAGCGGCATATTATTATTTTGCGGGCCGCGAGTGCGCCCAGGACGACTTACGATGTTATAACTTTAATTACCATTTAGTACGAGAATAAGGGAAACCTGGAAAACCTTATTAATTAAAGTGTACAGTAGGTTGTTAGCCATTTATACAGTGATATTGTAGTACTAGTTGCATATTAAGAACGCTACCAGCCTTACACACACAGATTTAATATTGGAGCAATTAGAAAAAGTTGACCACGGTTAGTATCGAACCGTCGTCAACCGCGAGAGAACGATTGAAAACCAGACGTCTTAACCGCTCGGACACCGAGCTCCATAAAGCGACAATATTTGTAGAAGGGATGGCTAGACCCTTAAGTTTCTCATCCATACTTTCAAGATGGCTTAATTGCATACAGAGTGATGGAAACTTAATGTCGAGTTAAGTTAACTTCAAACATCATAATTGGTTTTCCAAATGGAACATCCTGTATATTTTTCCATAGTTTGCTGCATAAGATTATTATCTTTCTAATGGTATCATGATTCCCTACACCTATCTCTTCAGTTTTTAAGTTATCTAAGTACTCTTTTTATACTGTATACCATCAGGGAACTTGCATTCTGGTTGCAATTTGGTACATTTCTGAACTGAACCGGGCTATAAACGTACATATGCCGGTTAATGATGCGGCGTGAATACAGAGTTTATGAAATATCCCAAACCCACGCCTATTCATAAAAATTCGTGAACAAAAGCTGCTCGCTCTGGGTGTCGCGCACAAAAGAAAGAATACAAAAAGAACGTCTTTAATTTTATTATTTTTTGATGTAATAACTTAAATTTAACTGGTTGCTGTGACGGCTGATTTTATTACAGCTTGCGGGACGACTATAAACAAGAAGATATTAATTGTTTGAATTAAGAATTCTTCGAGGCTCGCTGTAACAACGAGAGGAGTGGTTGTAGTGGACAGTAAAAAAAGATAATAGCACCTCCTGTTTCGCTTCTTATCTCTGTATGTGTGACCGAACAGACTCCTTACTTCCCTGATTTATGCCCAAGTCATTATTTTATGTTATTTACATTATCTTTCTTCCGAATTTGAGGAAAAAGCCCACATTTCAGTACCTACCGTTTTTAATGAAGGGAAACATTTCCAATATTTTAGTATAGCTTTTCCAGGACATTATTTTAATGAGGATAGAGATAATTTGTTACTTTACGTCAAAATGATGGAAGAAGACTACTTTGCATCTTTTTGTCAATGGCATAGTTGTACATGTCAAGACTGTGTAGATAGTTGATAGTTTCTATTAATGTATTTATTTGATAGTACGATAAAAAACAACAATAATCTTTTCAACACTGGCGCAGTTTTCCACATAACACCAAAACATCATACTGATTGACGCGCGTCTTCCGACCCAAGTTGGCATCATCTGCAAATTATGCTCCCTACGCCAGTGTTATCTTCACACCAAAGGTTCCAACCCCTTCCAAGAATGATTTTTTCAAACATTCCTATCATTGAGCTTATATCTTATGTAGCAAAAACTTAGTCATAGTAGGTAGGTATCAATCAAATTTTAATTTTAAAAATACCATAAAATACAATCCAAAATTTGATATGCATTAAATGAAAAATTTTAGGTACTATTTCCGTTACTTGAAGTTACTCTACTAATATGTCTCGATAAGATTTGAAAGTGAAAATTACTATAATATTAATTAAGATTTCGATAAATTTTGTACGATAAGAGAGATGGATCGTGTTTATTGTATTATATTAATGAATTTATACAAATATGCATATTCCCTATTACTCAAAATATACAATTCAACATTTATAATTTAATATAAGTTTAATCTGGAATTCAAATACGGTTACACCCTGTCAGTGGCGTGCGGTGCCCTTCGGAGACAGGGTAGGCAAAAAGTTATTAAATTCTAAAAATTAGTTACCCATCAAATAATGCATCTCAGTAGACTCAGTATATAGGTATCAATAAACAGTTTAAAACGGGTCTCGCAGTTATTTTAAAAAAGGGATTTTCAGTTTTTTTGCACACAGCGCAACACTTTTGTCCCCCCCAAAAAAAAAAAATATTCCTTCATTTTATAAAAAAATTGTAAATTTTGTAAAAATATTTCACTTATTTGTAAATAAGATCAATGCGACGAATTTTTTTTAAAAACTCATTTAATACATCGTCATAGAAATTGGTGGTTTTGTTTAAGTCCTGCAAAAGATTTGTTCCAGTGAAATAATAGTCAAATTATTTACACATTATTGTCCTTGAATATTTCACAAATATGTATGGATTCTTTTTAAACCGGCTACTACTGGCTGGAATTGTTACAATTAATTTTGCTAACGTTAATAGCTGAGGAAATACGTGACACATACTTTTATCTTCACAAAATCTAACAATTTCATAAGGATTCATAAGAAAATACTACCTAAAAATAATAAAACCCCCTACCACTGTCAACTTCAACTGATATTCACCCCGAAACGCTTAGAGCTTAAAATTAGTTAAAACTAAACAAATGTCAAATACCTACTGTCCTATTGTCGATGTCGATCCGACTCGATACTCTCTTTTCATCGATATAAGACGAACAGGACCAAAGAGAAAGACAAAAGATCAGATCACATGTGCCTTCTGTTCTACGTTGGCGGTCCACCGGGTACGTGCGATTCTTTCTAGTTTATTGACATATTTTTTAACATCTCTGTCTTACTCGTACAAAAGCACTGCTTTTGGTTCCCGTAAGATTTGCAATAGCTCGAGCGTTTTGCTTACCCCATATCGCACATGGAATGCTTTTATTGTCGAATAATAATTTTAAGTGGATACCTATTATTATTAGGCTGCTTTGTGTTTCAGCAATATTTTTTATTTGTGTTTGTGTTTGATGGATTTTTAATTTAGTAACTAAACTTAAGGAAAATGATAATAATTACCTACTTATATAATAATTTAATGTATACATCGCAACATTTTTATTTTTATTATCTAGTCTCGTTTTGGTCTAATTTATAGGGTAGGCAATGCTTTTCTGCCTATATTGTATGCACGCCACTGCACCCTGTATAATAACGCGAAGCCTCACATTCTCTTATTTAATACAACATCTGAAATAGAAAACTCAAGGACAAGAAATCTAACAAACTAATCGGATCTAATTTACTGGCTTATAACTATAAACTCATATGCTCAGTCAAGTCATATTCGTTTATATCTACTAGACGAAAGAATTAACAAAGTGTAGACTGTATCAAGTGAAAGTCACAGACAACAATACCCATCACGAAACAACAATAATAATTGTGGTATCCTATGCCCTGTCATCTTCGTTGGGCTTTAATAAAAGACAACGACCATCATCACCATGTAGACGAGTTTGGTAAATTGAATACCTACGTGATATATTTCTGGATGTACGGCCCTCTGGTACACCCTTCATTCATATTTCTCGGACGAATTTGCATACAAAAAAGCGAACACACCCTCTTACACACTGTGGGCGTGCGTTCGGAAATTGTACAGTTATTACAATTATTGTGTCTAGAAGAAGAATGGCTGTGGTATGTGTTGAGGTTGCAAACGATTTTATTAAACGGAAATGACGAGGTGATTGCTCTGGTCTAAATAAAGTAACTTTAACTGAAGATACAAGTGAAAAAAAAGTATACAATTGAAAAAAAAAATAGTATCCCTTATTTTAGATTCCCTTGATGGAGTTCTGTAAATTATTAAATAAAATGGAGCAAGTATAATCATCAAAATGTGGAAGGGATATCCCTGCATTCAGGTTTATGTTATAGCGAGATATAACACAAGTTGTCTTCCATATAAATTTTAATAATCTGTTTGTAGATTCGAATAAGTATTGACGGAATCATCTGAAAAATTTTCAGTGAAAAAATGGTTTTGGAATAGCCAAAATATTCGAAACGGGTTTCCCTTCTATGCTGAATGTAATTGTATTGAACACGATTCTCCAATTACAGATATTTCTCACATATCTCCTCTCAACTAAGCAGGAATGCTCTAACCAGCTAGCACTTCTGTGAATTACTGACTCACTGCCAGTGGCCGTGTTTAAATGTGCTTCTCTGCGGCAAAGGAGCCTTTAATTGAATTACGCAGTTGGTACCTTACAGGTTTGCGATTGTTGCGATGTTGCGTACATAGAGGTAAGTGGTCACTTTGCAGTGCGTCGATCCGTGGAACTGTTAACTAAATAGTGTGTTAAGAGCAAATGAAACTTTTTTTGAACGTGCACCTTGACTGGTAAAGTAATAGACACAGAAATAATATACAGTGCTTTCGAAAAGTAACGAATAAATTCATTATTTTAGAAATTGAGAAGTTTTCGAAAAAATCCCCTGACACGTCGATTTTGTTTTTAAAAAAGGCACTTTTTGACATACGACCCATATTTGTGACGTTATCGTTGTTCGAGATATGACATCATCTACAATTTTTTGTAGATGATGTCATCTACTTTCAAATGGCGTGGTCAAAATTGGGGGTTGCTATTTAAAAAAATTGTCGATTACGTCATATCTCGAACAACGATGACGTCACAAATATGGGTCGTATGTCAAAAAGTGCCTTTTTTAAAAACAAAATCGACTTGTCAGGGGATTTTTTCGAAAACTTATAAGTTTCTAAAATAATGAATTTATTCGTTACTTTTCGAAAGCACTGTAGAATTTACACTTAATGCCGTTTTTTAATGTAGAGAGCGTTTAGCAGCTCTTTAGGGTATTTTGTTACTGATATATTTTTAATTTTGTTAATAAAAACATTGTTGATTGTCTGCTAAATGGGTCCTTTTCAACGAAACACACACAATTTCTTTGGGTGTATACTTTTTTCCGCAAGAGTTTACAATTGAAAAAGTGTTACCTTTAACTTTTGAAATACTGATTATTTGGTGCTCAAAAATGTAACCTTCACATATATTATTAACAAAGTCCGACACACTATTTGATTAACACCAAAATACTGGACGTCCTTGACGCGTACCGCAAACTAAGTGGGAATGATCTGCAAACGTCTCGAATTCATCATCCCCAGATATTTTTTCGATTATTACCGAACAAATTAAGACCTAGGGATTGGTAATCGGACCATGCAGTTGCAGCGTTTACAATCACCCTCGCCCTGATGCAACTAATTAGCAGGAATGAATTATTCACTTTTTAGTCGTCGAACCGGAGGGCTATTCGTTCCGGCTTGCGATAAATCGGATATACCTAACCGGCGCAGTTTTGGATAATAGATAAATTACGATCCTGTGCGGTCGCGGCACACCTGCCCCAACGTTGCCAGCGGAACAGTCATTGTTTTGTTGAGTTATTGTAGGTCGGGGTAGCGGCTCCAAATTTCCTTCCAGCAGTTACAAAATGGGGCAATATTGCCCCATTCTCCGACTGTAACATATTACAATTGAATAAAATGCACCAAATGACATTCTTTGTTTATTAAATGATGGTGTTTCAAATATTTCGCATTTCAGAGTTCATACAACAGAGTTCGCATTAACTTCCGGACGATAAATTTCGATAAACCCTTTAGTGTAGGAACGAGGAACATCTCATTAGTTAAGGAAACAGTCAAACACCCACTCATGCTAATCTCTCACATTATCATCACCTGACAGCTGTTGTTTCTGTTCTGCTTACATGCAGAGGTGGTTGCTGTAAGTCAATCATTCGAATAAACCTAAATTTTCAGTATGCGAATAATCTGAGATTTGTATTACGAAAGATTCTGTTATTTCCTGCTGAAATTCTTTCTGGCATTTTTGCCGTTTAAATTTTCCTCTAAATGACTGTATCCATTTCGTCCGTTTGCAGTTGGATGTGGGTAGACGCATCTCATGATCACATATTCCGTAAGAATAAGGGGTGTGAAGCCATTAGTCATTGTCAATGTCAGGTCGGGGACAGCGTGCCATATGTGAGCGTACTTTAGACAGACAGACGCGGACGTTGCGAGTCCAACCGCACCTCAAGCATTGTCCGACTTTGTCTTAATTTACTTACAATCAACAGTTTACACGAGCATTGACCCCACTGGAAATAACAATTGCTAATGTTGCCGCACTACATCCTTGAAAAAACGCAACACAATAACCATTCGGTGACAAGGTGAGTATAAAAATAATTAACCAAAGAACAACAAATATCAATCATTTTTTTGGGTGAACACACTGTCTATAACATAGTATATGAACAATTACATTACCTGTAAGTTTTCTTTAAAATATAAATTAAATTAGCCTGTATTCGTCCTAGAGGAAAACTTAAGGCATTTTGTGTACAGATTCAATAAACTTTGTGCTCTTTGACAAAATCTTCATCCAGACCAGTTTTACACAGATAAACAAATCTGTTTAAAGAATAACTCTTTTCTTCGGTAAATATATTTGGTATTGAAAGGTTTATAAGTAGATATTTGACAGTAGAAAGTGGTCTACTCGACCTAAGACATCATTATGAATTTGTCTTAGAGATAACTTGTGTAAGGTGCGTGGTCTTAGTACCTATGTAAAAAAGTACCACACATATTTTCTAGTTTAATGGTAACAAGGAGTGCTTCCATTATTTTAATATATAATCGATTATTTACAGTTGGATGGTAATTAATTAACAAAAAATAAACTTTATGTTGTACTAAATATGAGCTGGTAAATCTAATACATAGATGACAAATCAAAGAGGCTTCAATATGGAACACTGAGGTATGCCCCTTCGTACTGTATATATGTAAATGAAGTGAAGTGCACTGTCGATAAAGGAGCACTGGTTTTACAAAGTTTTTGTAAAGAATCGTACTTTATCTGCTTAAAGCGTATGTATATATAAATTTAATTTAATTTTTACCCAAATACAACTCGGACGACGTCGACTTCAGTTTTAATTAACAATTAAAATTTGTTAATTAATATACGTGATGTTCAGTTTTACCCTGCCAATCTGAGTACAACTAATTCAAATGTTAATTATTAATCATAAATATTAACGCATTGTGTATTATTTTGTTTAGTCATTAATCCACTCGAATATGTTAATAAAAACCCATCGATTTTAACATACACAAATAAATTAAGCCGTCTACAAAAACTATAAACTATGTATATGGTTAAATTATTATGTAATAATATGGAGTGTTGATGACAGCAACGTTGATAGACGGTTACGGATTGTAATATTTCAACGAAACCAAAAAAATGTTTATACATGTAAGAAATAGTTGCGGGAATTTTGATACAAATTATCCTATCAAATACATCCGCACAGCTGTATTTTTTTAATTTAGTTCTGAAACATTACGATTAATTTGTAGTAATTTTGTTCACGTAAATTTAGTTTTAGATCTACTTTAAAATACTGTAACTACAAGGCTTAAAACCAACAAGGTCAAGTAAATCGCCCTATAATTAACGGCATTAATAATTCAGAAAATGCATCAGATATAGTCAGCGTCATAATATTTAAGACTATTTCTTGTTAAATATCAGGCATTAAACATACACAACATAAAAATGTTGTTAATTGCATTTCCGTTAATCTGCACTTAAGAAAACACTTAAATGCTTAATTTCTATCAGATAATTGCTCATATTATCCACATTTTTCCATTATCATCACCTGAACTAGCTAATGGCAAATGTACAACATATTTGCAATGCCAACCGAGTAAAAATAGAGAAAATAATTAAAATTACCCATCAACGATGTGCGACATATGGCATACACAATTTGCAGGCGTGGTTTTTTTGTTTTGCGACGTTATCACATCGTGTGAAACTAATTTTTACACACATTACAGAAATAGTATGCATAGGATCATGCATGTGCGTTGGATATAGAATTTTGTTATAACACATTTGAAACTGTAGATATCAGATAGGAATAGTACATTCCATTCCTTACGAAATTTACTTATTACTTGTTTACGTATTTATATGAAATAATCAACTGAGAGATATATTGTTAAATAAATTATCCAAATACTATGATTCAATGAAGTTAACTTTCTTTATTATTGAGGTATGTAACGAGATAACCACATTATTTAAAAAAATATGTCCTAAATTACTAATATAATCTTTATCTAATAATATACAGGCTGTTACAAATTTCGGAAACTGTAAGAGATGCGAAGAAGCTTAACTGGGGTCAAAGTTGCGTAATCAGAGGACCAACACAATGCCCCTAAAAAATCAAGGCTAACTTAAGTTAAGTTTTAATTTTTTTGCCGCTTTATTTGAGCAGATATTGAAAAATGAAGGCACTTTCTCGAAACAATTTTCTGTCCTCTATTGGCCAGGATATTTAGATTTTCAATGTGATGTTTCCTTTTTCCAGAACCATCATCAACTTCATTTTTTCAAATACGAACCTGGAATTTTGAATTACTTATGTGCTTATATAGCTTATGAATGAATACTTATAAGTAAATCTGTAAACACTTCAATATAAAAATTATATCACTAAAGACACCGATATATTTTTAGAAGTTTATATATGTGAAAGCTTCAGAACTGTTAGTACGATAACTTGATTTTGATATATTTCAAGAGCTACTTAAGCTAAAAAATGTTTGCCTCGTTTTAAAGTGAATCTAAAGCTTTTAAAACATTCAGAAAAAATAAAGTGGATACTCGAAGCGGATGGTTCTTTATGAAACATCGTGAAAATAATTGTTTTGAAAAAAACATTGATCTCATTTAGATGTTCCAAGAAATATATAGAAAACACTCTATATACTAGTATTTCGGCTTGTTAGGCCTTTTTCAATAGAGTAAGCGTCTATTACAGTAATAGACGTTTACTCTATTGAAAAAGGCCTAACAAGCCGAAATACTAGTATATAGAGTGTTTTCTATATATTTCTTGGAACATCTAAATGAGATCAATGTTTTTTTCAAAACAATTATTCAGAAAAAAATTTGGATTTCTCATTTTACTCTTCTCATATTTTATAAGACATCACTTAATAACAGTGGAACTGTGTGGGCAGTTCCTAGCTAGTTTATTAATATGTATTTCATAAATTATGTGCGATAAAGTAATAATTCATTATTATTTATCACATTAGATGGCAAATATCATTTTAAATTATCATTAAATTCTATAGAATTAAATAATAATACTGTCCTCAGAATGTTAACTGTTTTAGTGCACTAATGACAATTACCAGCACATCACGCTTTAAAATATCTCTTTATGTCCACATTAAACATATCTAATTACTTATTTGGTGGCCTTGACTAATTCCTTCCAACATATGTTCTTTTTAGGAGACACATATGAGTTGCAAGCTCCAACGCAGTGAAACTGACGCCAAACTATACTCTCTAAGCTCTCGCACTTAAAACTTGGTATATAATGTCAGCGAAACGGGATATGAATTACAAAACAGATGTAATTTAATTCCCTTTCTGAGTTTCAATGGGCTTTCGTTAGTGTTACTCATCTACTAAATTATTAAAAACAGCCAGACTAGACCGGAGTAGACAAAGTTGATAGCAATGAATAAATAACTTCTCTAATGAATTTTGTTAATTAATTAACTGTCTGTTTTATTTATTTATGTACAAGGCGGCCTATATTTTGACAATGAGGTTACGTTGGCTATTTTTTCTTTAAGGGAAAAGAGAAATACGGAACAGTTGTAGCTCTTTCTCAGTTTTTCGGTGTAGTTATCGAAAACAATTGACCACATTGAGAAGATATGATATGAAGTTAAGTTATGTTTTTTCAAATGTTACAGAATTTGGTACAGTTGAGTAGATTTAGGAGACCCTGTAGCTGTGGTAGAAGCACCGTTTTGGGAATATCTTACTGTTAAAGGCAGATGCTACTGTTCGTACGTACTTACGTGAAATTCAAATCAGTGAATTCGTGAGTAAACGGATATATCTGTTTAAAGTGATGTTAAATTTTCAATATCTATAACGTCTGTGCTGTCATATTCTTAAAATAAAAATAAAGCCAATATAAACTATACTTATGTAGCACTAAGTAGAAGGACTTTTATAAATGTTAAATGTGATTGAGGCCTGTTCATCACACTGTATATGCGTTATCCTATACAATTTATTTTAAACATAATAACTATCTGAAACAAAATCCCACATAAGATTTTGTATCCAATGATCTCGTGATTTATGAAACGTAAAACATTTCTGGTAGTTTTAAAACTAAGAACGAATTTCGAGATGGTCCCAAAATTAATATAAATTGTCAAGGAAATACGAACCTCCATAAATATTCCATAAATTACGTAAACAGTATTCCGAAACGTGTCATTCCAAATCCCGGATAGGTCTAATAAAAATTTATATTTATCGCCCTGAGGCTATCTATCTGTGATTGGACCGGTTGGTATGTCAGTGTCTTAAGTTTAGGTTGAATTATTAAATTTTAAATATTATATAACTCCTACAGTGCTTAAGAACAACCTATATTTTTCAGACTTTTATTGTTGTAAAAAGCAAAAGGTCACTACTATACAGTTTTTATACAGGGTACGTCTAAAGACATCCCTCCCACCCTCCTTCAACAGGTTAGGTTAGGTTAGGTTCACCAGTGAGTGGGTCCAAAACTGCGACCACATGATCTATTGTGGCTCACACCTACGGCAGTGCCCAGTATATAGGCCAATTAAAGTTTTTAGTTGCAACCTGATTAACTCTAAAAATTTTTTAGTTCTTGTTTTTGAAGGGTTTATTATGAACGTCTTCCAATGAACTCATCTTGGTAGTTCTTGCCAGTACTGGAGGGTTTGCCCCTCAGCCCAGGTCAAGTGAGTTGCTTTGGCAGTACTCGAAGATATGCCAAGCACCGGTTCTGGTCTGATGAATTCAGAAGCAGCACCCTCCCTGGCTAAAGAGTTGGCGGCTTCATCCCCTTCATGGTCGGAAATGGTCTGGAACCCAGACCAGAGCTCAAATTTCCAATTGACACTTTGGACAAAATAGAGGATAAATTATCTCAAATGATCTATATTTGGTACTAAATTGTTTCTTCGCATTGTCTAGTATCAAGAGTTTTTTATGGATGAATCCACAAGTAGATAAAATGAGGTCCAATCGCTTAAATGACCTGCTTGATCTGAATCCCTTTGTGGAGTAGAGTGGAGTCCGTTGTGTTTTTTGTGAAGTTACTTCAAATACATGAACATCTCGTGTTTGGAATAATCAAATTCACTGTGGAATGAAATTTTTTATAAATATCTTTGATGGTGTAGGTAGTAGATAAAATTAATATTTTTAGGAAACTTTAACCCTTTGTTTTTCGAAAACCAGGCATTTCCGAACTCTAGATTATATTAAGTAATCTTTTTGTTAGAGATATACAGTTCCACGAAGGATGCAGCGCCATCCACGTCAATTACAGTTAATTTTTGCTATCCAATTCGTCAGTTATTGGCATTCTTATTTTCCCGAAATGTTGCCCGACCCCTAAGCAATCGTGAATCAAACGCCGCATGAGGATTCACCCAGAAAGGCCATAAAAACTTCCTCGCCGCAAAACTTTTATAAATAAACATGAAACTCTCACTGATTCCTGAAAAAGTTTCCGTCAAACGGCTGGAAGGGTATCCGAGTTACAATTTATTTCAATTACCAAGAACTCTATATATCACTTAAAAACAATTTCGGCTTAACTATTTTGATGCGAGGCGTGTGTAACGAAGAAATATGCTCGAGAAGGCTACGCAGGCAAATGGGCGCCTTGTGATGATTAATAATAGGTTTGAAGAAAACCATGTTCAATTGGTATAATTGGTAATTTTTTTTTAAAAACAACTTTTTAAAAACTAATGCTGAACCATCGTTAATTAATTTCATACGTAACTTTATGGTAACTGACAGTTTTTAGGATGGTAAATTTTAACCTCCCAAGGACATGTTACAGTATTTTATTTGAAAATGAAGATTTTCTCTTCGCTTCTTAAACATTTCTCATATATTTTTGTTGTAACTCGGTGTATGTAAAGAAAAAATATTTTTTCAGATGATCTTAGAAGAAATGCTGCAGGGTTCTATTTTGGGGCCTCATTTGTTCATTAAGCGTGTCAATGAATTTTATAGTTTTTTTGCGTTTGTGATACAGATCTGATTCAGTTTCTTTAACAGTCTTTTAAAATATCACTAAAGAAATAATATAGTACACTGCTAAGTTTTGTTTACCAAAAAGATAACTTTTTTTTAGCAATAAGAAAAATATATAGTACTTAAATTATTATTATATTATAGTTCCATTACTATAGAATTATATTTCTATATTACTATAACATCTGCTTATATGACCTTTTCTTTAATATTAGCTAACGAATTCCACCCTGCATACTTCAGAGTACTGAAGTTACGCTTTGTATGTCTGTTTGGCTATATGCAGACCAATTATGTAAACATCTATTAGCCGTGGAAAGCTGATTTAGGCGGGCGTATTGCGTAATGAAATGTGGTTATAATAAGTGCCGCTCGGCGTGTCTGTATGTGTGCTTCGGTGTGTTATAGAGATTATCCGTCCGGGGTCGTGCAGACAGGTTATATAATTTCAATTTCGATGGTAATGCACGCAGTTATGTAGTTACCTGGACGTAAATCCGCGTAGAGGAATCACGGCCAGATCCAGACGTACCGAGTTTTCATTTTAGAAATATTGTCACTGTGTGTCTGCCACCACTAGTAATAATAGTAAACTAGTACTATTTGACAATGTTATATTGTAATGTAATAAAAGTGTAGAAAGCTATTATTTGAGAAATCACTATAGCCCGAGCTATAGCCATTCAGTCACGATCAACACGAGTGATCCAATCATACAAGTGTTTCAATGGGCATTTTACACGTGTTTTATACAAAATATTTTTTAAGGTAACACAGGTTAAATACATTTTAATATTCAATATTATCGGTCTAATTAATGTACAGGGTGTATCACGAGGAGAGCCCAGTAGGATTATCTCAAAAAGTAGTCAGAATTGAAATCTGAAAATTTGAATACAGGGGTTTATCAAAAAGATCTATTCAATGAAAATAGTGTCAACTTCTTCGCACATCCGGTTATACCGGAAGGTATCACCAACTTGCTTATTTTAAATGTAACACCCAATATATTATTTTATTTCTGGATTGTACGTAAAATTCTAAACTTATTTCATATAGGATGTCCTATACCTATCTTCAACTGTTTTTGAAATATTGACAGGTGAATATTAACATTTTGCAACTTTGACACCCTGTAAAATCCAAACGTTTTGAGATCAAGCTACACGGTTTGCTCATTCCTATCTTAATCCTATTCTTCTTAATTGTTAATTCTTTAATTCTTAATCCTTAATTCCTTTCTATTTAGTCTAAAATTTTTAATTTCTGGCTAAATCTGAAATTAGTGTCAAACGAAAAGTTAAAATAGGAATGTGCAAACCATTTTGCTTGGTCAATATTCACCTGTTAATATTTCAAAAACAGTTGAAGATAGGTATAGGACATTCTACATGAAATATGTTAGAATTTTACGTAGAATCCAGAAATAAAACAATATATAGGGTTTATATGAAGGAGATGCCGAAAACAACTACACCAAATAAATAAGTAGGATTGTCTTCCTTAAAGACAATAGAGGTCGCTGCTGTAATGGCACCTGCAGAAAAGCAGGTCGTTATCTGTCTGTCAATTTGACAATAATTGTCAGACAGATAGTAGCAAAGACCCAAAGAGGGCACTACGGTGTGTTCCTCACCACTACTAATATATAGGGTGTTACATTTAAAATAAGCAAGTTAATGATGACTTTCGGTATAACCGGCAGTGCAAGGAAGCTGACACTAGTTTCATTGAATAGATCTTTTTGATAAACCCCTGTATACATTTTTTCAGATTTCTATTCTGGCTCCTTTTTGATATAAACCTACTAGGCCCTCTTTGTGATACACCCTGTATAGATATTTGAGGTTGGCGTTTACATACTAATTAGTGTAATAATTAGATGATTTGCATTTAGAAATATTAACTTAATGTAACTATAATAAATACGTGGTCGATAGATGAGTAAGTATGCCAGAAACGCCACTGATTTGATAACATCCAATGTATGAAATGTCGGGAAACCTTGCATGTTTAGTGCAGGCTTATCGGACACCGCCGCACCGAAAGAATTATGACTTTTATGCAGATGCGAGACAGATAATTGGTGTGAAGTTAGCAACGATTTTCTAGCAACGAATTTCCTCATTTCCACCACGGTCAATTATCGTTGCGGTAAAGTATAAGCGTTATAAATCAATTTACTGTTGTGTAATGCATCTTTGTTCAGTTGGAGATATGTAACTAAATAACCTTTATGGTTAATGAAGTCATAAAGTTCCATCCAAAATGCCACAAGTGACAAATAATAATGAAATAACTTAAGCCTTACTTTCGTTCTTAAATGGAGACTTGTGTCAATGTAATTTCTTGGGCAGTAGCTATAACTATAAACAAAAAAATGTAACTGACAATCCGTCAGGGGCGTCCAAATAGGATAAAAAGTAATTAATTTAATAAAGCACATATTACGTGCATCCTTAAATGAAGACCTGCGTCAATGAAACCTCGTAGGCAGTTAATTAGAGGCATTGTCAATATTTAGGAACAAAAAAATTTCACTGACAACCCGTCAGAGGCGTCCAAATAGGTTAAAAGCTAATTAATTTAATAAAGCACATATTACTTGCATCCTTAAATGAAGACCTGCGTCAATGCAACTCCGTAGGCACTTAACTAGAGGCATTATAAATATTTGGGAACAAAAAAATTTCACTGACAACCCGTCAGAGGCGTACAAATAGGATAAATCGTAATTAATTTAATAAAGCACATATTACTTGCATCCTTAAATGAAGACCTGCGTCAATGAAACTCCGTAGGCAGTTAATTAAAGGCATTATCAATATTTAGGAACAAAAAAATTTCACTGACAACCCGTCAGAGGCGTTCAAATAGGATAAATCGTAATTAATTTAATAAAGCACATATTACTTGCATCCTTAAATGAAGACCTGCGTCAATGCAACTCCGTAGGCACTTAACTAGAGGCATTATCAATATTTAGGAACAAAAAAATTTCACTGACAACCCGTCAGAGGCGTACAAATAGGATAAATCGTAATTAATTTAATAAAGCACATATTACTTGCATCCTTAAATGAAGACCTGCGTCAATGAAACTCCGTAGGCAGTTAATTAAAGGCATTATCAATATTTAGGAACAAAAAAATTTCACTGACAACCCGTCAGAGGCGTTCAAATAGGATAAATCGTAATTAATTTAATAAAGCACATATTACTTGCATCCTTAAATGAAGACCTGCGTCAATGCAACTCCGTAGGCACTTAACTAGAGGCATTATCAATATTTAGGAACAAAAAAATTTCACTGACAACCCGTCAGAGGCGTACAAATGGGATAAATCGTAATTAATTTAATAAAGCACATATTACTTGCATCCTTAAATGAAGACCTGCGTCAATGCAACTCCGTAGGCAGTTAATTAACGGCATTATCAATATTTAGGAACAAAAAAATTTCACTGACAACCCGTCAGAGGCGTCCAAATAGGATAAATCGTAATTAATTTAATAAAGCACATATTACTTGCATCCTTAAATGAAGACCTGCGTCAATGCAACTCCGTAGGCACTTAACTAGAGGCATTATCAATATTTAGGAACAAAAAAATTTCACTGACATCCCGTCAGAGGCGTCCAAATAGGTTAAAAGGTAATTAATTTAATAAAGCACATATTACGTGCATCCTTAAATGAAGAGACCTGCGTCAATGAAACCTCGTAGGCAGTTAATTAGAGGCATTGTCAATATTTAGGAACAAAAAAATTTCACTGACAACCCGTCAGAGGCGTCCAAATAGGTTAAAAGGTAATAAATTTAATAAAGCATATATTACTTGCATTCTTAAATGAAGACCTGCGTCAATGCAACTCCGTAGGCACTTAACTACAGGCATTATCAATATTTAGGAACAAAAAAATTTCACTGACAACCCGTCAGAGGCGTACAAATGGGATAAATCGTAATTAATTTAATAAAGCACATATTACTTGCATCCTTAAATGAAGACCTGCGTCAATGCAACTCCGTAGGCACTTAACTAGAGGCATTATCAATATTTAGGAACAAAAAAATTTCACTGACAACCCGTCAGAGGCGTCCAAATAGGATAAATCGTAATTAATTTAATAAAGCACATATTACTTGCATCCTTAAATGAAGACCTGCGTCAATGCAACTCCGTAGGCACTTAACTACAGGCATTATCAATATTTAGGAACAAAAAAATTTCACTGACAACCCGTCAGAGGCGTACAAATGGGATAAATTGTAATTAATTTAATAAAGCACATATTACTTGCATCCTTAAATGAAGACCTGCGTCAATGCAACTCCGTAGGCACTTAACTAGAGGCATTATCAATATTTAGGAACAAAAAAATTTCACTGACAACCCGTCAGAGGCGTCCAAATAGGATAAATCGTAATTAATTTAATAAAGCACATATTACTTGCATCCTTAAATGAAGACCTGCGTCAATGCAACTCCGTAGGCACTTAACTACAGGCATTATCAATATTTAGGAACAAAAAAATTTCACTGACAACCCGTCAGAGGCGTACAAATGGGATAAATCTTAATTAATTTAATAAAGCACATATTACTTGCATCCTTAAATGAAGACCTGCGTCAATGAAACTCCGTAGGCAGTTAATTAAAGGCATTATCAATATTTAGGAACAAAAAAATTTCACTGACAACCCGTCAGAGGCGTACAAATGGGATAAATCTTAATTAATTTAATAAAGCACATATTACTTAATAATAATAATAATAATAATATCTCTACCCCTCATTCTAATCACAAGGATTAGCCCGAAAGTCTGAGACTTGTGTGGGAGAGGGGGCGGCATATTATTATTTCGCGGGCCGCATTTGCGGCCCTTGCATCCTTAAATGAAGACCTGCGTCAATGAAACTCCGTAGGCAGTTAATTAAAGGCATTATCAATATTTAGGAACAAAAAAATTTCACTGACAACCCGTCAGAGGCGTACAAATGGGATAAATCGTAATTAATTTAATAAAGCACATATTACTTGCACCCTTAAATGAAGACCTGCGTCAATGCAACTCCGTAGGCACTTAACTAGAGGCATTATCAATATTTAGGAACAAAACAATTTCACTGACAACCCGTCAGAGGCGTCCAAATAGGATAAATCGTAATTAATTTAATAAAGCACATATTACTTGCATCCTTAAATGAAGACCTGCGTCAATGCAACTCCGTAAGCACTTAACTACAGGCATTATCAATATTTAGGAACAAAAAAATTTCACTGACAACCCGTCAGAGGCGTACAAATGGGATAAATCTTAATTAATTTAATAAAGCACATATTACTTCCATCCTTAAATGAAGACCTGCGTCAATGAAACTCCGTAGGCACTTAACTAGAGGCATTATCAATATTTAGGAACAAAAAAATTTCACTGACAACCCGTCAGAGGCGTCCAAATAGGATAAATCGTAATTAATTTAATAAAGCACATATTACTTGCATCCTTAAATGAAGACCTGCGTCAATGCAACTCCGTAGGCACTTAACTAGAGGCATTATCAATATTTAGGAACAAAAAAATTTCACTGACATCCCGTCAGAGGCGTCCAAATAGGTTAAAAGGTAATTAATTTAATAAAGCACATATTACGTGCATCCTTAAATGAAGAGACCTGCGTCAATGAAACCTCGTAGACAGTTAATTAGAGGCATTGTCAATATTTAGGAACAAAAAAATTTCACTGACAACCCGTCAGAGGCGTCCAAATAGGTTAAAAGGTAATAAATTTAATAAAGCATATATTACTTGCATCCTTAAATGAAGACCTGCGTCAATGCAACTCCGTAGGCACTTAACTACAGGCATTATCAATATTTAGGAACAAAAAAATTTCACTGACAACCCGTCAGAGGCGTACAAATGGGATAAATCGTAATTAATTTAATAAAGCACATATTACTTGCATCCTTAAATGAAGACCTGCGTCAATGCAACTCCGTAGGCACTTAACTACAGGCATTATCAATATTTAGGAACAATAAAATTTCACTGACAACCCGTCAGAGGCGTACAAATGGGATAAATCTTAATTAATTTAATAAAGCACATATTACTTGCATCCTTAAATGAAGACCTGCGTCAATGAAACTCCGTAGGCAGTTAATTAAAGGCATTATCAATATTTAGGAACAAAAAAATTTCACTGACAACCCGTCAGAAGCGTACAAATGGGATAAATCTTAATTAATTTAATAAAGCACATATTACTTGCATCCTTAAATGAAGACCTGCGTCAATGAAACTCCGTAGGCACTTAACTAGAGGCATTATCAATATTTAGGAACAAAACAATTTCACTGACAACCCGTCAGAGGCGTCCAAATAGGATAAATCGTAATTAATTTAATAAAGCACATATTACTTGCATCCTTAAATGAAGACCTGCGTCAATGCAACTCCGTAAGCACTTAACTACAGGCATTATCAATATTTAGGAACAAAAAAATTTCACTGACAACCCGTCAGAGGCGTACAAATGGGATAAATCTTAATTAATTTAATAAAGCACATATTACTTCCATCCTTAAATGAAGACCTGCGTCAATGAAACTCCGTAGGCACTTAACTAGAGGCATTATCAATATTTAGGAACAAAAAAATTTCACTGACATCCCGTCAGAGGCGTCCAAATAGGTTAAAAGGTAATTAATTTAATAAAGCACATATTACGTGCATCCTTAAATGAAGAGACCTGCGTCAATGAAACCTCGTAGGCAGTTAATTAGAGGCATTGTCAATATTTAGGAAAAAAAAAATTTCACTGACAACCCGTCAGGGGCGTCCAAATAGGATGAAAGGTAATTAATTTAATAAAGCACATAATACTTGCACCCTTAAATGAAGACCTGCGTCAGTAAAACTCCGTAGGCGGTTAACTAGAGCCATTAGCAATATTTAGGAAGAAAAAAATTTTATTGAATATTAGCTTCCTATCAAAAACAGGGACAACCTGTCAGGGGCGTCCAAATGACATTAATATTAATTAAATTAATAAACGGAGGGGGACTTATATCCTTACTTGTATCCTTATTTATTTCCTATAAATTTATTACATAAATAGCATTTGTCTTTCGATAAATATTCCGAATATTGTATCAGACATGTTTTATGGAAAATGCGATTGCAAAGATAGCACTTTAAGGATTCTCCTTTTGTCTCTTCTTGACCACAGAATAAGCATTTAGTTTTGACTGATAGCGACTGTTCAATTACCATGTTTTGTAAATAGATTCTGTATGCTTCGAAGCAATTGGTCTCGGAGCAGGGCTTATTTTGAATTATTTGTTCAAAATAGTAAATAATAAATGCTCCACAGTCATAGCTATTTTTTTGTATTAAATGATGAGGTATTTCATACGTCCAATTGAAATTATCTTTCCACTGTATAGATCTGAGAAACTCCATAAAATTTTTGAAATATTTTGCTGCTTCAGATGTGTCGTTTTTACTAAAGCTGTTAAAATACCAAAATGTTTTTGTGAGAGGATTGGCGATAACGAGGACCCAGTGATTATCATTTATTAAAAATGGAAAAACCCAAACTTTGTTGTCTGATAATGTTACTCCACATTTTACTAATTTTTCTAACAGTAATGTACTGACGTTGCTGGATATAAGTTGATAGTTTAAGGCAATGTTTTTATATTTATTTAATAGTCCCTCCAGACAAGCGTCTACTGCGAAATTGCTTAACCATTCATTACCTTTTAAAGTGGAAAAGTCCGAGTAATAAAATTGTGGTATTTCAGTTTTGAAAATCGAAAGGGTGTAATCTTTCTTATTCCTAAGAAAGTTGTAATAGTGCTCGTTTCTT
The DNA here is from genome assembly GCA_963924545.1 of Pogonocherus hispidulus. Lineage (NCBI taxonomy): Eukaryota > Metazoa > Arthropoda > Insecta > Coleoptera > Cerambycidae > Pogonocherus > Pogonocherus hispidulus. Next base: position 34,497,490 of record OZ004699.1, read on the forward strand.
ACTAGACCGTTTTCATAAAAAGTTAGCCATCCACGCCTTTCAAGAATTTTACAAATAGGCTTTAAAGGATCGACAAGTTCGGGTAATAAAAAATTTAAATAAAAATCTTCAAGCTTTGGAAACATTTTTTTCCAAATATTTTGGTCTCTTCCTATTCGCTGAATATGAATACCTTCGAGAGTGAATAAAACTAAATCGGCATATTTCCTATCAGAAATTTCAAGTTGTCCTTGAATTTGGTACATAAAATTATGGTTCAATTTTAAACTACCGTTTTTCTCACAGCAATCCACCAACCCTTGGGCGATGGCTTCTTTAGGTTCCATATTTTTTACTGTGTGTAAGCATTTAACTTTCACTATGCAGTCAGATGCTACAAGCCCATCAGGTGAACAACTTATAAAGGGATATTTTGGGTGAATTAATATACCAGACTTCGAACATTTTTTCGATGTCGCTACTTGATACATTTCTATAGCAGTGGATTTGTGAGTTAAACCGAAATTTATAGCGTCATTTTTAAAATCACAATCTGAATGTAACATAGAATAACCTTTTTTCCCTAAAGAACTGTTATTTTTTGATTTACAAATACTACCGAAATTGGAGTCAGTTACCCTTTTTCTTCTTTCGTTATACCACACCTCTGAATTGTGCTGCTCTCTCGTATTCTTTTCAATGAAAGATACATTTGAAAGTTGCAGTTTTTGTAGAAAATTGTGGCACCTGGTGGAAAATAATGCTTGAGTGCCATTAATAACGCTACATCTGCGGCAATAAAATATGCTGTTATCATAATCAAAACCAGGAGGATTATCAAAGTCACAATTCTGGTGAATCCACTTATCACATTTGTCGCAGCATACCCAGTTGGTTACGGTCTGATCCATGAGGTCACTTTGCCCGCAAACCATGCAATACAATTTATTTTCGTTAAATGTTACTGAATTCCTGTTCATTGAATCATTATTTGTTTGCCAGGTCTTCGCCTTATGGAGCCTACTTCGCGAAAAATGAGATATAGGATGACTTTTTTCAGATCTTCTCCATTCCTCTTGGCTTAAGAGTCCGGTAATAGTGTCTTCTTTTTCAATTTGTTTGGAAGCAAGTCGCTTTTGTGGAATTTTCAAAAGATTCTCTTTATAAACCATTAAGACATATTTTCTAATGGCTCGAATAACACGGCCACATTTTTGGCGAAGAACGCCTTTTTGAATTGAATTTTTACATATTCCAAAGAATCTTTCCACCGGTGCGTTTGTTCGTCGCACTCCATTCGTAAGTCCAGGAACCCATAAAGGAAGCAGTGGAATATACTTTAGTAATATATTGTTATACATGGTAGGGCTATAGTACGGATTAATTTTACCATCACCGGGAGAGGTAAGACGTTGCAATATTATGTCACTTTTATTTTTGAAATGAGAATAGAAAGGGCTTGCTTTATGTAAAGTAAGGTGAGATTTAACATCCTCAGCAAAATTACAGGTTTCAAAATCAGACACTTCCAGGATATTGTTAGTCGAAACATCATCACAACAGACTTCAATTAATTGTTTTAAGCACTCGTCTGCTTGAGGCGTCCTACACTTGCTATTCAATAAAACTGCAATACATTCAAACCAAATTTGAAATTGAGTTATAAACATAAAATTAAATGACGCTGCTAATATCTCTCGAAGCAACCCATAAGTTTTTGATTGATCATAATTATTTTTTATATCGTTACACATAATTTTAAACATATGTGTACTGCATAAATAAACTTTCGTCGTTTTTCTGCTAATTTCAGGTTCGGATTGGCCTAATATGAATTTAAAAGAAAAGTTGAGATATTCTAAAAGAGTCATATTATTCCACATAGTACATATGGCGTTCATAAATGCAAAACTATGGTCAATCACAACAGATCCAAAGATAGGCCATTTTTTCCCTGATTTTAAACACAACTGTTTGAAGTGACATAACCATAAACCGATAGAAGTAGCATCATGTGAACATGACACCATTTCCATTACAGGAACAACACGATTATTCAACGGCATTTGAATTACACCTGCGTAATAAAATATTTTTTTCTTCACATACTTCGGTTTTCTAATAATAGACCCAGTTGCATCCAAATGCAAAATCGGTAAGGGATTTTTTAAATTTCCGGTTTCAACCATCTCCAATTGTTCTTTACTGGAAATATAAACAAAGAATGGAGTTCCAGCCATTAACATGAATTCCGGATGATCAAGTTGCATTTTCATTATGTCAAATAAATCATTTCTGCTTCGATCATTTAAACCGAGATGCTCACTCCGCAATTTTCTAATAACGCTTTCAGACTTTACATCTCCCAAATTACCGCGGATTGCTTTACGTGAATTTAGTTTGGCAATGGCATCTCTCCGCACGTCCATGGGTTTTGTGTTTGCTAGAGAATTTCTCATAATTTTTCTAGTAAGTCCCCGAACGTGCCTGGTTTTTTTGTACATGTGATTATAATCACAGGATGGACTTTTGACATGAACCTGATGGTTAGCTATGTCTTTATTAGATATATCACAAAAAATTAGAATAAAACGTTTGCAGTTCGCATGAATGCAATACGCATATATTATGCATGTATCATTTTTCTTATTGTATCGTTTAGAACGGATATTAAGCGTACATGAATTATTCACCGTTTTAAATTTATTCAGTAAGATATGAATATATCTGTTATTAATAAAATTTCCATTTCTTATAATTACATTATATTCATTTTTGGATACAAGAAAAGTTCCTTCGTTTATGGTGCAGTCCCTATAAGTAAAACTTTTCCAAATTGTTTTCCGTAAATTTCTTGATCCTTTTGGCAGAGTTTCATCAAAAGAAAGATCAGAAGATACGTTTCTAGGAACGGTTTCAATTTCGTCAGATATTCTTTTGCTTTCAAAATTTGTTTGAGACATAGTAGACTTACAACTATAATTTGAACTTGATGTTTCTAGAACCCGATTGTCTTCTTTATTCTCTGATAAACTTCCTATTATCGGTGAAATCGATATAGCCGAAGTCTCTCTTGAGACTTCATTTTCACTATGAAGCTTTTCATAATAATGGAAATCTGTTTGATCTATAATATTTTCATGAATTGGGGTAGAAGTCATCAACTGTTCATTGTTTCGCATAGCTACTTCAGATTCAATTACACTTCTATGAGCGTTAAAATAAACTGAAAAGCGTTTCCTATTTCTCAAAGAATTTTTCGATTTAAAAAATGAACATACTCTAGAATACACTGAATCATTAGAATAGTAATCTGAATAGTCCTTCAGAGGAATATCAATTTCTTTAATAGCTGAAATTAGATTTTTCAAATAACTGTTTTCTGTTTTAGTTGTGCCATAACTTATGTTAGATAAACGCAATAAATTTTCTATGTTATGGGAATTACGTTGTAAGCATCTCAAGATGAGATATTGCTTTTGTATTATATCTGTCTTGAAAAGATAGCATGTTGCTGAAACAAGGATAGGATGATTAATGTTCAGCTTTTGCAAATCTGAAAACGTCAGATTAGGATAATTAGAACTTAGAAAATTGGCCAAGGCTATTTCGTTTAATTTCTTGATCTTCATTGTAATCTAATGAATAAAAGCTATACAGGCTGCTCCTACTCGTATACCTAGGTATTTAACCAAAGAGGAAAAATAATAATATTATTTTTTTAAAATAATAAAGCTACTATTTCCTGTACTGACTATAATATAAAAAAGTACAAGAACAAATAAACCAAATATAAATGCTGGTGTAGGTATATATACACAAAAAAGGTTAAATTTTTTTTAGAACCATACCACACCAAAAATATACCTTAAACAAGTTAATTCAGTTGTTTAAAGCAAAATAAGTCATGCAACACAAAATATAGAGTAAGTTTTGAACACAAGGTATTTAACGAAAAACGACAAATAAACTGCGATACTGATAATATCGAAATAAAAATATTATTGTTTAAAAAAGGTAAAACTACTATTTTCTGTACTGATTATAATATAAAAAAATAAATGCTGAAGTATCTATACGCAAAAAAGGTAATTTCTTAAGAACGATACCACACCAAAAATATACCTTAAACAAGTTAATTCAGTTGTTCAAAGCTAAATAAGTCATACAACACAAAATAAAGAGTAAGTTTTGAACACAAGGTATTTAACGAAAGACGACAAATAAATTGCGATACTGATAATATGGAAAAAAAATTTCCTGTGATGACTACAATATCAAAAAATAAATAAGTATCTATACACAAAAAGGGTAATTTCTTAAGAACGACACCACACCAAAAATATACCTTAAACAAATTAATTCAGTTGTTCAAAGCTAAATAAGTCATACAACACAAAATAAAGAGTAAGTTTTGAACACAAGGTATTTAACGAAAGACGACAAATAAACTGCGATGCTGATAATATCGAAATAAAAATATTATTGTTTAAAAAAGATAAACCTACTATTTGCTGTACTGATTATAATATAAAAAAATAAATGCTGAAGTGTCTATACGCAAAAAAGGTAATTTCTTAAGAACCACACCACACCAAAAATATACCTTAAACAAGATAATTCAGTTGTTTAATGCAAAATAAGTCGTACTACAACGCAAAATAAAAAGTAAGTATTGAACGTAAGGTATTTAACCAAAGACGACAAATAAACTGCGATACTGATAATATGGAAAAAAAATTTCCTGTGATGACTACAATATCAAAAAATAAATAAGTATCTATACACAAAAAAGGTAATTTCTTAAGAACGACACCACACCAAAAATATACCTTAAACAAATTAATTCAGTTGTTCAAAGCTAAATAAGTCATACAACACAAAATAAAGAGTAAGTTTTGAATACAAGGTATTTAACGAAAGACGACAAATAAACTGCGATACTGATAATATGGAAAAAAAATTTCCTGTGATGACTACAATATCAAAAAATAAATGAGTATCTATACACAAAATAGGTAATTTCTTAAGAACGACACCACACCAAAAATATACCTTAAACAAATTAATTCAGTTGTTCAAAGCTAAATAAGTCATACAACACAAAATAAAGAGTAAGTTTTGAATACAAGGTATTTAACGTAAGACGACAAATAAACTGCGATACTGATAATATGGAAAAAAAATTTCCTGTGATGACTACAATATCAAAAAATAAATAAGTATCTATACACAAAAAAGGTAATTTCTTAAGAACGACACCACACCAAATATATACCTTAAACAAATTAATTCAGTTGTTCAAAGCTAAATAAGTCATACAACACAAAATAAAGAGTAAGTTTTGAACATAAGGTATTTAACGAAAGACGACAAATAAACTGCGATGCTGATAATATCGAAATAAAAATATTATTGTTTAAAAAAGATAAAACTACTATTTGCTGTACTGATTATAATATAAAAAAATAAATGCTAAAGTGTCTATACGCAAAAAAGATAATTTCTTAAGAACCACACCACACCAAAAATATACCTTAAACAAATTAATTCAGTTGTTCAAAGCTAAATAAGTCATACAACACAAAATAAAGAGTAAGTTTTGAACACAAGGTATTTAACGAAAGACGACAAATAAACTGCGATGCTGATAATATCGAAATAAAAATATTATTGTTTAAAAAAGATAAAACTACTATTTGCTGTACTGATTATAATATAAAAAAATAAATGCTGAAGTGTCTATACGCAAAAAAGGTAATTTCTTAAGAACCACACCACATCAAAAATATACCTTAAACAAGATAATTCAGTTGTTTAATGCAAAATAAGTCGTACTACAACGCAAAATAAAAAGTAAGTATTGAACATAAGGTATTTAACCAAAGACGACAAATAAACTGCGATACTAATAATATGGAAAAAAATTTCCTGTGATGACTACAATATCAAAAAATAAATAAGTATCTATACACAAAAAAGGTAATTTCTTAAGAACGACACCACACCAAAAATAGACCTTAAACAAATTAATTCAGTTGTTCAAAGCTAAATAAGTCATACAACACAAAATAAAGAGTAAGTTTTGAATACAAGGTATTTAACGAAAGACGACAAATAAACTGCGATACTGATAATATGGAAAAAAAATTTCCTGTGATGACTACAATATCAAAAAATAAATAAGTATCTATACACAAAAAAGGTAATTTCTTAAGAACGACACCACACCAAAAATATACCTTAAACAAATTAATTCAGTGGTTCAAAGCTAAATAAGTCATACAACACAAAATAAAGAGTAAGTTTTGAACACAAGGTATTTAACGAAAGACGACAAATAAACTGCGATACTGATAATATGGAAAAAAAATTTCCTGTGATGACTACAATATCAAAAAATAAATAAGTATCTATACACAAAAAAGGTAATTTCTTAATAATATTAATAATATTTCTTAATATTATTTATTAATATTTAAAAAGGTAATTTCTCTAGTTAAGTGCCTACGGAGTTGCATTGACGCAGGTCTTCATTTAAGGATGCAAGTAATATATGCTTTATTAAATTTATTACCTTTTAACCTATTTGGACGCCTCTGACGGGTTGTCAGTGAAATTTTTTTGTTCCTAAATATTGATAATGCCTCTAGTTAAGTGCCTATGGAGTTGCATTGACGCAGGTCTTCATTTAAGGATGCAAGTAATATGTGCTTTATTAAATTAATTACGATTTATCCTATTTGGACGCCTCTGACGGGTTGTCAGTGAAATTTTTTAGTTCCCAAATATTGATAATGCCTGTAGTTAAGTGCCTACGGAGTTGCATTGACGCAGGTCTTCATTTAAGGATGCAAGTAATATGTGCATTATTAAATTAATTACGATTTATTCTATTTGGACGCCTCTGACGGGTTGTCAGTGAAATTTTTTTGTTCCTAAATATTGCTAATGCCTCTAGTTAAGTGCCTACGGAGTTGCATTGACGCAGGTCTTCATTTAAGGATGCAAGTAATATGTGCTTTATTAAATTAATTACGATTTATCCTATTTGGACGCCTCTGACGGGTTGTCAGTGAAATTTTTTTGTTCCTAAATATTGATAATGCCTTTAATTAACTGCCTACGGAGTTTCATTGACGCAGGTCTTCATTTAAGGATGCAAGTAATATGTGCTTTATTAAATTAATTACGATTTATCCCATTTGTACGCCTCTGACGGGTTGTCAGTGAAATTTTTTTGTTCCTAAATATTGATAATGCCTGTAGTTAAGTGCCTACGGAGTTGCATTGACGCAGGTCTTCATTTAAGAATGCAAGTAATATATGCTTTATTAAATTTATTACCTTTTAACCTATTTGGACGCCTCTGACGGGTTGTCAGTGAAATTTTTTTGTTCCTAAATATTGATAATGCCTCTAGGTAAGTGCCTACGGAGTTGCATTGACGCAGGTCTTCATTTAAGGATGCAAGTAATATGTGCTTTATTAAATTAATTACGATTTATCCCATTTGT